>JBBDGP010001872.1:2675000-3232995 GCA_037952835.1 Lithobates septentrionalis | reverse complement strand
GTGAGGGGACAGTGTGTGAGGGGACAGTGTGAGAGGGGACAGTGTGTGGGGGGACAGTGTGTGGGGGGACAGTGTGAGAGGGGACAGTGTGTGGGGGGACAGTGTGAGAGGGGACAGTGTGTGGGGGGACAGTGTGTGGGGGGACAGTGTGAGAGGGGACAGTGTGAGAGGGGACAGTGTGAGAGGGGACAGTGTGAGAGGGGACAGTGTGTGGGGGGACAGTGTGTGGGGGGACAGTGTGAGAGGGGACAGTGTGAGAGGGGACAGTGTGAGAGGGGACAGTGTGTGGGGGGACAGTTGAAGAGTGAGAGGGGACAGTGTGTGAGGGGACAGTGTGTGGGGGGACAGTGTGAGAGGGGACAGTGTGTGGGGGGACAGTGTGAGAGGGGACAGTGTGTGGGGGGACAGTGTGAGAGGGGACAGTGTGAGAGGGGACAGTGTGTGGGGGGACAGTGTGTGGGGGGACAGTGTGAGAGGGGACAGTGTGAGAGGGGACAGTGTGAGAGGGGACAGTGTGAGAGGGGACAGTGTGTGGGGGGACAGTGTGAGAGGGGACAGTGTGAGAGGGGACAGTGTGAGAGGGGACAGTGTGTGGGGGGACAGTGTGAGAGGGGACAGTGTGAGAGGGGACAGTGTGTGGGGGGACAGTGTGTGGGGGGACAGTGTGAGAGGGGACAGTGTGTGGGGGGACAGTGTGAGAGGGGACAGTGTGAGAGGGGACAGTGTGTGGGGGGACAGTGTGTGGGGGGACAGTGTGAGAGGGGACAGTGTGTGGGGGGACAGTGTGTGGGGGGACAGTGTGAGAGGGGACAGTGTGTGGGGGGACAGTGTGAGAGGGGACAGTGTGAGAGGGGACAGTGTGAGAGGGGACAGTGTGAGAGGGGACAGTGTGAGAGGGGACAGTGTGTGGGGGGACAGTGTGAGAGGGGACAGTGTGAGAGGGGACAGTGTGAGAGGGGACAGTGTGTGGGGGGACAGTGTGTGGGGGACAGTGTGAGAGGGGACAGTGTGAGAGGGAGTGGGGAGAGGGACAGTGTGTGAGGGGGACAGTGGTGTGAGAGGGGACAGTGTGAGAGGGGACAGTGTGTGGGGGGACAGTGTGAGAGGGGACAGTGTGAGAGGGGACAGTGTGTGGGGGGACAGTGTGAGAGGGGACAGTGTGAGAGGGGACAGTGTGTGGGGGGACAGTGTGAGAGGGGACAGTGTGAGAGGGGACAGTGTGAGAGGGGACAGTGTGAGAGGGGACAGTGTGTGGGGGGACAGTGTGAGAGGGGACAGTGTGAGAGGGGACAGTGTGAGAGGGGGACAGTGTGTGGGGGACAGTGTGTGGGGGACAGTGTGAGAGGGGACAGTGTGTGGGGGGACAGTGTGAGAGGGGACAGTGTGAGAGAGGGGACAGTGTGTGGGGGGACAGTGTGAGAGGGGACAGTGTGTGGGGGGACAGTGTGAGAGGGGACAGTGTGAGAGGGGACAGTGTGTGGGGGGACAGTGTGAGAGGGGACAGTGTGTGGGGGGACAGTGTGAGAGGGGACAGTGTGAGAGGGGACAGTGTGTGGGGGGACAGTGTGAGAGGGGACAGTGTGTGGGGGGACAGTGTGTGGGGGGACAGTGTGAGAGGGGACAGTGTGTGGGGGGACAGTGTGTGGGGGGACAGTGTGAGAGGGGACAGTGTGAGGGGACTGGGGGGACAGTGTGAGAGGGGACAGTGTGAGAGGGGACAGTGTGTGGGGGGACAGTGTGAGAGGGGACAGTGTGTGGGGGGACAGTGTGAGAGGGGACAGTGTGAGAGGGGACAGTGTGTGGGGGGACAGTGTGAGAGGGGACAGTGTGTGGGGGGACAGTGTGAGAGGGGACAGTGTGTGGGGGACAGTGTGTGGGGGGACAGTGTGAGAGGGGACAGTGTGAGAGGGGACAGTGTGTGAGGGGACAGTGTGAGAGGGGACAGTGTGTGGGGGGACAGTGTGAGAGGGGACAGTGTGTGAGGGGACAGTGTGAGAGGGGACAGTGTGAGAGGGGACAGTGTGTGGGGGGACAGTGTGTGGGGGGACAGTGTGTGGGGGGGACAGTGTGTGGGGGGACAGTGTGAGAGGGGACAGTGTGAGAGGGGACAGTGTGTGGGGGACAGTGTGAGAGGGGACAGTGTGAGAGGGGACAGTGTGTGGGGGGACAGTGTGAGAGGGGACAGTGTGTGGGGGGACAGTGTGTGGGGGGACAGTGTGAGAGGGGACAGTGTGAGAGGGGACAGTGTGTGGGGGGACAGTGTGAGAGGGGACAGTGTGAGAGGGGACAGTGTGTGAGGGGACAGTGTGTGGGGGGACAGTGTGTGGGGGGACAGTGTGTGGGGGGACAGTGTGTGGGGGGACAGTGTGTGGGGGGACAGTGTGTGGGGGACAGTGTGTGGGGGGACAGTGTGAGAGGGGACAGTGTGAGAGGGGACAGTGTGAGAGGGGACAGTGTGAGAGGGGACAGTGTGTGGGGGGACAGTGTGAGAGGGGACAGTGTGAGAGGGGACAGTGTGAGAGGGGACAGTGTGTGAGGGGACAGTGTGAGAGGGGACAGTGTGTGGGGGGACAGTGTGTGGGGGGACAGTGTGAGAGGGGACAGTGTGTGGGGGGACAGTGTGTGGGGGGACAGTGTGAGAGGGGACAGTGTGAGAGGGGACAGTGTGTGGGGGGACAGTGTGTGGGGGGACAGTGTGAGAGGGGACAGTGTGTGGGGGGACAGTGTGAGAGGGGACAGTGTGAGAGGGGACAGTGTGTGAGGGGACAGTGTGAGAGGGGACAGTGTGAGAGGGGACAGTGTGAGAGGGGACAGTGTGTGGGGGGACAGTGTGTGGGGGGACAGTGTGTGGGGGGACAGTGTGAGAGGGGACAGTGTGAGAGGGGACAGTGTGTGGGGGGACAGTGTGAGAGGGGACAGTGTGTGGGGGGACAGTGTGAGAGGGGACAGTGTGTGGGGGGACAGTGTGTGGGGGGACAGTGTGAGAGGGGACAGTGTGAGAGGGGACAGTGTGTGGGGGGACAGTGTGAGAGGGGACAGTGTGAGAGGGGACAGTGTGTGAGGGGACAGTGTGTGGGGGGACAGTGTGTGGGGGGACAGTGTGTGGGGGGACAGTGTGTGGGGGGACAGTGTGTGGGGGGACAGTGTGAGAGGGGACAGTGTGAGAGGGGACAGTGTGTGAGGGGACAGTGTGAGAGGGGACAGTGTGTGGGGGGACAGTGTGAGAGGGGACAGTGTGAGAGGGGACAGTGTGTGGGGGGACAGTGTGAGAGGGGACAGTGTGTGGGGGGACAGTGTGAGAGGGGACAGTGTGAGAGGGGACAGTGTGTGGGGGGACAGTGTGAGAGGGGACAGTGTGTGGGGGGACAGTGTGAGAGGGGACAGTGTGAGAGGGGACAGTGTGTGGGGGACAGTGTGAGAGGGGACAGTGTGTGGGGGACAGTGTGAGAGGGGACAGTGTGAGAGGGGACAGTGTGTGGGGGACAGTGTGTGGGGGGACAGTGTGAGAGGGGACAGTGTGAGAGGGGACAGTGTGTGAGGGGACAGTGTGAGAGGGGACAGTGTGTGGGGGGACAGTGTGAGAGGGGACAGTGTGAGAGGGACAGTGTGTGGGGGGACAGTGTGTGGGGGGACAGTGTGAGAGGGGACAGTGTGAGAGGGGACAGTGTGTGAGGGGACAGTGTGAGAGGGGACAGTGTGTGGGGACAGTGTGAGAGGGGACAGTGTGTGAGGGGACAGTGTGAGAGGGGACAGTGTGTGAGGGGACAGTGTGAGAGGGGACAGTGTGAGAGGGGACAGTGTGTGGGGGACAGTGTGTGGGGGGACAGTGTGAGAGGGGACAGTGTGAGAGGGGACAGTGTGTGAGGGACAGTGTGTGGGGGGACAGTGTGTGGGGGGGACAGTGTGAGAGGGGACAGTGTGTGGGGGGACAGTGTGTGAGGGGGACAGTGTGAGAGGGGACAGTGTGTGGGGGGGACAGTGTGTGAGGGGACAGTGTGAGAGGGGACAGTGTGTGGGGGGACAGTGTGAGAGGGGACAGTGTGAGAGGGGACAGTGTGAGAGGGGACAGTGTGAGAGGGGACAGTGTGTGGGGGGACAGTGTGAGAGGGGACAGTGTGTGAGGGGACAGTGTGAGAGGGGACAGTGTGTGGGGGGGACAGTGTGAGAGGGGACAGTGTGAGAGGGGACAGTGTGTGGGGGGACAGTGTGAGAGGGGACAGTGTGAGAGGGGACAGTGTGAGAGGGGACAGTGTGAGAGGGGACAGTGTGTGGGGGGACAGTGTGAGAGGGGACAGTGTGTGGGGGGACAGTGTGAGAGGGGACAGTGTGTGGGGGACAGTGTGAGAGGGGACAGTGTGTGGGGGGACAGTGTGTGGGGGGACAGTGTGAGAGGGGACAGTGTGAGAGGGGACAGTGTGAGAGGGGACAGTGTGAGAGGGGACAGTGTGTGGGGGGACAGTGTGAGAGGGGACAGTGTGTGAGGGGACAGTGTGAGAGGGGACAGTGTGTGAGGGGACAGTGTGAGAGGGGACAGTGTGTGGGGGGACAGTGTGTGAGGGGACAGTGTGTGGGGGGACAGTGTGTGGGGGGACAGTGTGAGAGGGGACAGTGTGAGAGGGGACAGTGTGTGGGGGGACAGTGTGAGAGGGGACAGTGTGAGAGGGGACAGTGTGTGAGGGGGACAGTGTGTGAGGGGACAGTGTGAGAGGGGACAGTGTGTGGGGGGACAGTGTGAGAGGGGACAGTGTGAGAGGGGACAGTGTGTGGGGGGACAGTGTGAGAGGGGACAGTGTGAGAGGGGACAGTGTGTGGGGGGACAGTGTGAGAGGGGACAGTGTGAGAGGGGACAGTGTGAGAGGGGACAGTGTGAGAGGGGACAGTGTGAGAGGGGACAGTGTGAGAGGGGACAGTGTGTGAGGGGACAGTGTGTGAGGGGACAGTGTGAGAGGGGACAGTGTGAGAGGGGACAGTGTGAGAGGGGACAGTGTGTGGGGGGACAGTGTGAGAGGGGACAGTGTGTGGGGGGACAGTGTGAGAGGGGACAGTGTGTGGGGGGACAGTGTGAGAGGGGACAGTGTGAGAGGGGACAGTGTGTGAGGGGACAGTGTGTGGGGGGACAGTGTGTGGGGGGACAGTGTGAGAGGGGACAGTGTGAGAGGGGACAGTGTGTGGGGGGACAGTGTGTGGGGGGACAGTGTGAGAGGGGACAGTGTGAGAGGGGACAGTGTGAGAGGGGACAGTGTGTGGGGGGACAGTGTGAGAGGGGACAGTGTGTGGGGGGACAGTGTGAGAGGGGACAGTGTGTGGGGGGACAGTGTGAGAGGGGACAGTGTGAGA
Source organism: Lithobates septentrionalis (assembly GCA_037952835.1). NCBI lineage: Eukaryota > Metazoa > Chordata > Amphibia > Anura > Ranidae > Lithobates > Lithobates septentrionalis. The sequence goes on along the minus strand of JBBDGP010001872.1, from coordinate 3,227,658 downwards.
GGGGACAGTGTGTGAGGGGACAGTGTGTGGGGGGACAGTGTGTGGGGGGACAGTGTGAGAGGGGACAGTGTGAGAGGGGACAGTGTGTGGGGGGACAGTGTGTGGGGGGACAGTGTGTGGGGGGACAGTGTGAGAGGGGACAGTGTGAGAGGGGACAGTGTGTGGGGGGACAGTGTGTGGGGGGACAGTGTGAGAGGGGACAGTGTGTGGGGGGACAGTGTGAGAGGGGACAGTGTGTGGGGGACAGTGTGAGAGGGGACAGTGTGTGAGGGGACAGTGTGAGAGGGGACAGTGTGAGAGGGGACAGTGTGTGGGGGGACAGTGTGAGAGGGGACAGTGTGAGAGGGGACAGTGTGTGGGGGGACAGTGTGAGAGGGGACAGTGTGAGAGGGGACAGTGTGTGGGGGGACAGTGTGAGAGGGGACAGTGTGAGAGGGGACAGTGTGAGAGGGGACAGTGTGAGAGGGGACAGTGTGAGAGGGGACAGTGTGAGAGGGGACAGTGTGTGGGGGGACAGTGTGAGAGGGGACAGTGTGTGAGGGGACAGTGTGTGAGGGGACAGTGTGAGAGGGGACAGTGTGAGAGGGGACAGTGTGAGAGGGGACAGTGTGTGGGGGGACAGTGTGAGAGGGGACAGTGTGTGAGGGGACAGTGTGAGAGGGGACAGTGTGTGGGGGGACAGTGTGAGAGGGGACAGTGTGAGAGGGGACAGTGTGTGGGGGGACAGTGTGTGGGGGGACAGTGTGAGAGGGGACAGTGTGAGAGGGGACAGTGTGTGGGGGGACAGTGTGTGGGGGGACAGTGTGAGAGGGGACAGTGTGAGAGGGGACAGTGTGAGAGGGGACAGTGTGTGGGGGGACAGTGTGAGAGGGGACAGTGTGTGGGGGGACAGTGTGAGAGGGGACAGTGTGTGGGGGGACAGTGTGAGAGGGGACAGTGTGAGAGGGGACAGTGTGTGAGGGGACAGTGTGTGGGGGGACAGTGTGTGGGGGGACAGTGTGAGAGGGGACAGTGTGAGAGGGGACAGTGTGTGGGGGGACAGTGTGTGGGGGGACAGTGTGTGGGGGGACAGTGTGAGAGGGGACAGTGTGAGAGGGGACAGTGTGTGGGGGGACAGTGTGTGGGGGGACAGTGTGAGAGGGGACAGTGTGTGGGGGGACAGTGTGAGAGGGGACAGTGTGTGGGGGGACAGTGTGAGAGGGGACAGTGTGTGGGGGGACAGTGTGTGAGGGGACAGTGTGTGAGGGGACAGTGTGAGAGGGGACAGTGTGAGAGGGGACAGTGTGAGAGGGGACAGTGTGAGAGGGGACAGTGTGTGGGGGGACAGTGTGAGAGGGGACAGTGTGAGAGGGGACAGTGTGAGAGGGGACAGTGTGTGGGGGGACAGTGTGAGAGGGGACAGTGTGAGAGGGGACAGTGTGTGAGGGGACAGTGTGAGAGGGGACAGTGTGAGAGGGGACAGTGTGTGGGGGGACAGTGTGAGAGGGGACAGTGTGAGAGGGGACAGTGTGAGAGGGGACAGTGTGTGGGGGGACAGTGTGAGAGGGGACAGTGTGAGAGGGGACAGTGTGTGGGGGGACAGTGTGTGAGGGGACAGTGTGTGAGGGGACAGTGTGTGGGGGGACAGTGTGTGGGGGGACAGTGTGAGAGGGGACAGTGTGAGAGGGGACAGTGTGAGAGGGGACAGTGTGTGGGGGGACAGTGTGTGGGGGGACAGTGTGAGAGGGGACAGTGTGTGAGGGGACAGTGTGAGAGGGGACAGTGTGTGGGGGGACAGTGTGAGAGGGGACAGTGTGTGGGGGGACAGTGTGAGAGGGGACAGTGTGTGGGGGGACAGTGTGTGAGGGGACAGTGTGTGAGGGGACAGTGTGAGAGGGGACAGTGTGAGAGGGGACAGTGTGAGAGGGGACAGTGTGAGAGGGGGACAGTGTGTGGGGGGACAGTGTGAGAGGGGACAGTGTGAGAGGGGACAGTGTGAGAGGGGACAGTGTGTGGGGGGACAGTGTGAGAGGGGACAGTGTGTGAGGGGACAGTGTGTGGGGGGACAGTGTGAGAGGGGACAGTGTGTGGGGGGACAGTGTGTGAGGGGACAGTGTGAGAGGGGACAGTGTGAGAGGGGACAGTGTGAGAGGGGACAGTGTGAGAGGGGACAGTGTGTGGGGGGACAGTGTGAGAGGGGACAGTGTGTGAGGGGACAGTGTGTGGGGGGACAGTGTGAGAGGGGACAGTGTGTGGGGGGACAGTGTGTGAGGGGACAGTGTGAGAGGGGACAGTGTGAGAGGGGACAGTGTGAGAGGGGACAGTGTGAGAGGGGACAGTGTGTGGGGGGACAGTGTGAGAGGGGACAGTGTGAGAGGGGACAGTGTGAGAGGGGACAGTGTGAGAGGGGACAGTGTGAGAGGGGACAGTGTGAGAGGGGACAGTGTGAGAGGGGACAGTGTGTGGGGGGACAGTGTGTGGGGGGACAGTGTGAGAGGGGACAGTGTGAGAGGGGACAGTGTGAGAGGGGACAGTGTGTGGGGGGACAGTGTGTGAGGGGACAGTGTGAGAGGGGACAGTGTGAGAGGGGACAGTGTGAGAGGGGACAGTGTGAGAGGGGACAGTGTGAGAGGGGACAGTGTGTGGGGGGACAGTGTGTGGGGGGACAGTGTGAGAGGGGACAGTGTGAGAGGGGACAGTGTGAGAGGGGACAGTGTGAGAGGGGACAGTGTGTGGGGGGACAGTGTGTGTGGGGACAGTGTGAGAGGGGACAGTGTGTGGGGGGACAGTGTGAGAGGGGACAGTGTGTGGGGGGACAGTGTGAGAGGGGACAGTGTGTGGGGGGACAGTGTGTGGGGGGACAGTGTGTGGGGGGACAGTGTGTGGGGGGACAGTGTGAGAGGGGACAGTGTGTGGGGGGACAGTGTGAGAGGGGACAGTGTGAGAGGGGACAGTGTGTGGGGGGACAGTGTGTGGGGGGACAGTGTGAGAGGGGACAGTGTGTGGGGGGACAGTGTGAGAGGGGACAGTGTGAGAGGGGACAGTGTGAGAGGGGACAGTGTGTGGGGGGACAGTGTGTGGGGGGACAGTGTGAGAGGGGACAGTGTGTGGGGGGACAGTGTGAGAGGGGACAGTGTGAGAGGGGACAGTGTGAGAGGGGACAGTGTGTGGGGGGACAGTGTGAGAGGGGACAGTGTGTGGGGGGACAGTGTGTGGGGGGACAGTGTGAGAGGGGACAGTGTGTGGGGGGACAGTGTGTGGGGGGACAGTGTGTGAGGGGACAGTGTGAGAGGGGACAGTGTGAGAGGGGACAGTGTGAGAGGGGACAGTGTGAGAGGGGACAGTGTGTGGGGGGACAGTGTGAGAGGGGACAGTGTGAGAGGGGACAGTGTGAGAGGGGACAGTGTGTGGGGGGACAGTGTGAGAGGGGACAGTGTGTGGGGGGACAGTGTGAGAGGGGACAGTGTGAGAGGGGACAGTGTGAGAGGGGACAGTGTGTGGGGGGACAGTGTGAGAGGGGACAGTGTGTGGGGGGACAGTGTGAGAGGGGACAGTGTGTGGGGGGACAGTGTGTGGGGGGACAGTGTGAGAGGGGACAGTGTGAGAGGGGACAGTGTGAGAGGGGACAGTGTGTGGGGGGACAGTGTGTGGGGGGACAGTGTGTGGGGGGACAGTGTGTGGGGGGACAGTGTGAGAGGGGACAGTGTGTGGGGGGACAGTGTGAGAGGGGACAGTGTGAGAGGGGACAGTGTGTGGGGGGACAGTGTGTGGGGGGACAGTGTGAGAGGGGACAGTGTGTGGGGGGACAGTGTGAGAGGGGACAGTGTGAGAGGGGACAGTGTGAGAGGGGACAGTGTGTGGGGGGACAGTGTGAGAGGGGACAGTGTGTGGGGGGACAGTGTGTGGGGGGACAGTGTGAGAGGGGACAGTGTGTGGGGGGACAGTGTGTGGGGGGACAGTGTGTGAGGGGACAGTGTGAGAGGGGACAGTGTGAGAGGGGACAGTGTGAGAGGGGACAGTGTGAGAGGGGACAGTGTGTGGGGGGACAGTGTGAGAGGGGACAGTGTGAGAGGGGACAGTGTGAGAGGGGACAGTGTGTGGGGGGACAGTGTGAGAGGGGACAGTGTGTGGGGGGACAGTGTGAGAGGGGACAGTGTGAGAGGGGACAGTGTGAGAGGGGACAGTGTGTGGGGGGACAGTGTGAGAGGGGACAGTGTGTGGGGGGACAGTGTGAGAGGGGACAGTGTGTGGGGGGACAGTGTGTGGGGGGACAGTGTGAGAGGGGACAGTGTGAGAGGGGACAGTGTGAGAGGGGACAGTGTGAGAGGGGACAGTGTGTGGGGGGACAGTGTGTGGGGGGACAGTGTGTGGGGGGACAGTGTGTGGGGGGACAGTGTGAGAGGGGACAGTGTGTGGGGGGACAGTGTGAGAGGGGACAGTGTGAGAGGGGACAGTGTGTGGGGGGACAGTGTGTGGGGGGACAGTGTGAGAGGGGACAGTGTGTGGGGGGACAGTGTGAGAGGGGACAGTGTGAGAGGGGACAGTGTGTGGGGGGACAGTGTGAGAGGGGACAGTGTGTGGGGGGACAGTGTGAGAGGGGACAGTGTGTGGGGGGACAGTGTGAGAGGGGACAGTGTGTGGGGGGACAGTGTGAGAGGGGACAGTGTGAGAGGGGACAGTGTGTGGGGGGACAGTGTGTGGGGGGACAGTGTGAGAGGGGACAGTGTGAGAGGGGACAGTGTGAGAGGGGACAGTGTGAGAGGGGACAGTGTGTGGGGGGACAGTGTGAGGGGGGACAGTGTGTGGGGGGACAGTGTGTGGGGGGACAGTGTGAGAGGGGACAGTGTGTGAGGGGACAGTGTGTGAGGGGACAGTGTGAGAGGGGACAGTGTGTGGGGGGACAGTGTGAGAGGGGACAGTGTGAGAGGGGACAGTGTGAGAGGGGACAGTGTGTGGGGGGACAGTGTGAGGGGGGACAGTGTGTGGGGGGACAGTGTGTGGGGGGACAGTGTGAGAGGGGACAGTGTGTGAGGGGACAGTGTGTGAGGGGACAGTGTGAGAGGGGACAGTGTGAGAGGGGACAGTGTGTGGGGGGACAGTGTGTGGGGGGACAGTGTGTGGGGGGACAGTGTGAGAGGGGACAGTGTGAGAGGGGACAGTGTGTGGGGGGACAGTGTGTGGGGGGACAGTGTGAGAGGGGACAGTGTGTGGGGGGACAGTGTGAGAGGGGACAGTGTGAGAGGGGACAGTGTGTGGGGGGACAGTGTGTGGGGGGACAGTGTGAGAGGGGACAGTGTGTGGGGGGACAGTGTGAGAGGGGACAGTGTGTGGGGGGACAGTGTGTGGGGGGACAGTGTGAGAGGGGACAGTGTGTGAGGGGACAGTGTGTGAGGGGACAGTGTGAGAGGGGACAGTGTGAGAGGAGACAGTGTGTGGGGGGACAGTGTGTGGGGGGACAGTGTGTGGGGGGACAGTGTGAGAGGGGACAGTGTGAGAGGGGACAGTGTGAGAGGGGACAGTGTGAGAGGGGACAGTGTGTGAGGGGACAGTGTGTGGGGGGACAGTGTGAGAGGGGACAGTGTGAGAGGGGACAGTGTGTGGGGGGACAGTGTGAGGGGGGACAGTGTGTGGGGGGACAGTGTGTGGGGGGACAGTGTGAGAGGGGACAGTGTGTGAGGGGACAGTGTGAGAGGGGACAGTGTGAGAGGGGACAGTGTGTGGGGGGACAGTGTGAGAGGGGACAGTGTGAGAGGGGACAGTGTGTGGGGGGACAGTGTGTGGGGGGACAGTGTGAGAGGGGACAGTGTGTGGGGGGACAGTGTGTGGGGGGACAGTGTGAGAGGGGACAGTGTGAGAGGGGACAGTGTGTGGGGGGACAGTGTGAGAGGGGACAGTGTGTGGGGGGACAGTGTGAGAGGGGACAGTGTGAGAGGGGACAGTGTGTGGGGGGACAGTGTGAGAGGGGACAGTGTGTGGGGGGACAGTGTGAGAGGGGACAGTGTGAGAGGGGACAGTGTGAGAGGGGAGAGGTGGGTGGCCAGTGTTGTGCTTTACTTACATGAGAAGCAGCATGCTTCCTTGTCATGTCTGCACTCTGCAGGATGTCCCTCCAGGCAGCACACAGTTCACTTCCCGAATATCATTGTATCCAATGGAGAGGGGAGGGGCCTCTGACCTGAGCGTGTATTAGCAAGACTCAGAGTGTACAAGCAGAGGGAGAAACTTGTGCACTCAATCTGCTGGTCAGAGGCCCCTCCCCTCTCCATTGTACTCACTGATATTCGGGAAGTGAACTGTGTGCTGCCTGGAGGGACATCCCGCAGAGCGCAGACATCACATAGCTGCCGATCGCCCCCTTACGCCCCCCTCTCCTGTATAGTTAGATGCCAGCCAGGGGAGGTGCGGCGTCTTGGGGCCCCCCCACACTGGCAGAATTCCAGGGCCCAGTCGCAAGTGCGACTGTTGCGACCCTGAAAATTCCGCCACTGCTTTGTTGGTTCCTCCTCGGTGGCTCCTCTAGGTTGCAGCTTCTGCAGCAGCTCTCTATCTCCTCCCATCCCGCCTCTGGCCATCAGTGATGTCACGCCGCCGGGACGGGACTACGAATCGCCTTCATAGGGGGAGAGAAGCGCTGACAGGGAAGGGGCTTGTGCAGTCTGTTTAGGCTTGTGCCGGGTGCAGGAGTGCACTCGGCACATAGTTACAGTACAGCTATTAGCAGCGCCGGCTGGTGTGTATGTACTACTATGATGAAGCACACTGCCAGCACTTCATCTGCGCCCCCCTCCCTTCAGCAAATTCTATCGCCCAGGGCATCCGCCCCTTCCGCCCCTGCCTTGTACCGGCTCTGGGAGCCCCTCATAATGAGCACAGCACAGGGATGGTGGGAGCCCCCCATAATGAGCACAGCACAGGGATGGGAGGAGTCCCTCATAATGAGCACAGCACAGGGATGGTGGGAGCCCCTCATAATGAGCACAGCACAGGGATGGTGGGAGCCCCTCATAATGAGCACAGGGATGGTGGGAGCCCCTCATAATGAGCACAGGGATGGTGGGAGCCCCTCATAATGAGCACAGGGATGGTGGGAGCCCCTCATAATGAGCACAGCACAGGGATGGGGGGAGCCCCTCATAATGAGCACAGCACAGGGAGGGGGGGAGCCCCTCATAATGAGCACAGCACAGGGAGGAGGGGGGCCCTCTCAATGAGCACAGCACAGGGATGGTGGGAGCCCCTTATAATGAGCACAGCACAAGGATGGTGGGAGCCCCTCATAATGAGCACAGCACAAGGATGGGGGGAGCCCCTCATAATGAGCACAGCACAGGGATGGGGGGAGCCCCTCATAATGAGCACAGCACAGAGATGGTGGGAGCCCCTCATAATGAGCACAGCACAGGGATGGTGGGAGCCCCTTATAATGAGCACAGCACAAGGATGGTGGGAGCCCCTCATAATGAGCACAGCACAAGGATGGGGGGAGCCCCTCATAATGAGCACAGCACAGGGATGGGGGGAGCCCCTCATAATGAGCACAGCACAGGGATGGTGGGAGCCCCTCATAATGAGCACAGCACAAGGATGGGGGGGAGCCCCTCATAATGAGCACAGCACAGGGATGGGGGAGCCCCTCATAATGAGCACAGCACAGGGATGGTGGGAGCCCCTCATAATGAGCACAGCACAAGGATGGGGGGAGCCCCTCATAATGAGCACAGCACAGGGATGGGGGAGCCCCTCATAATGAGCACAGCACAGGGATGGGGGGAGCCCCTCATAATGAGCACAGCACAGGGATGGGGGGAGCCCCTCATAATGAGCACAGCACAGGGATGGGGGGAGCCCCTCATAATGAGCACAGCACAGGGATGGGGGAGCCCCTCATAATGAGCACAGCACAGGGATGGGGGAGCCCCTCATAATGAGCACAGCACAGGGATGGGGGGAGCCCCTCATAATGAGCACAGCACAGGGATGGGGGGAGCCCCTCATAATGAGCACAGCACAGGGATGGGGGAGCCCCTCATAATGAGCACAGCACAGGGATGGGGGGAGCCCCTCATAATGAGCACAGCACAGGGATGGGGGGAGCCCCTCATAATGAGCACAGCACAGGGATGGGGGGAGCCCCTCATAATGAGCACAGCACAGGGATGGGGGGAGCCCCTCATAATGAGCACAGTACAAGGATGGGGGGAGCCCCTCATAATGAGCACAGCACAGGGAGGGGGGGAGCCCCTCATAATGAGCACAGCACAGGGATGGGGGAGCCCCTCATAATGAGCACAGCACAGGGATGGGGGGAGCCCCTCATAATAAATTCATCATAACGAACATTCGTAATTGTTACGAAAAGTTAACGAACCTAACAAAAATTCGTATTTCGTACTAATCTGAATTGAATTTCGGACACGAATTACGAAATACGAATTAATTCTGATACGAAACGGAACGAAACTAAACAAATTTATTGAAGGCGCACGTGTCTACCACTTAAATGTGAGGACTGGGGGGTCAAAAAGACCTCACATCTCATATTTACACTAAAATGCAAAAAAATAAAAAATAAAAAATTGAAACGTCATGTGGGCCACGGTGGGCCATCTTCCCCCTCAGTCGGCATCCAGGCAGTGAGGGGAGAAGAACCGATCGGCTCCGGTAAGCGTCGGGGACGACCGGAGCGTGGCGGGAGGGGGGGGGGGTGGCCCTCTCCCGTCCTCGATAAAAGTAATCTCGTGGCGAATCCGCCTCTGAGACCACTTTTATCTGAAAGCGGACCGCCCGCTGAAGAAGAGGATACCGGGGTTATGGCAGCTAGCTGATGACATAACAACTATATTCAGCTTCAAACAGCCGACGTATAATGACGGCGGGCGGTCCGTAAGCGGTTAAAAAAAACGCGCTGAAAGCTTCTCTTCTGCTACCTACTTCCTTCTGGCAATGCCTTCTGGGATTGAAGTTCACGGAGCTAATAAGAAACTCCAAGTATAAGAGGACTGAAAAGTGCCTGATAGATCAGCGTTACTAAACAATAGATTTTCAATTTCTAGCTTTTTTTTTTCACTAATCGCTTTTGGAGCATTATTGGGAAATTGTTTACTGTATATGTTGTGTGTGTTATTTTGTTCCACATACTAATTGAAAAGTTGAAAAAAAAATAGTTTTGGGCAGTCTCACTCATAATGCTGCACAATGTATGTTTAGATGAGATTTCACATATGTATACGCTTAAACGCATGCAATTTGCATGTTTTTTTTTATTAATGTATGTTGCTATAATCTTTTTTTTTTTCAGGATTGGATAGATAGGCCCCTTTTTGGACGCCTGAATTCCAGCGGCGGGGTTGTGTATTTTTGAAGCACCTGATTGGAGACATAGGCTCTAATAGGCTTCAAAACAGGCGGACTCGTGGCGCAGAGCATTGCGCTCGCAGTTCACCCAGATGTGTTATAAAAGCAAATGAATATTCGCTTTTCTAACACTGAACTGCCTCTCAGCCAATCAAGAGGCGCGTATCTAATACCCCTGACCTGATTGGCTGAAGGCACCCGCGCTCCGACTGGAAGCCTAGCAGAAGACGAGACAAATGGAGGACACAGGAGCCGCCTCCATCACCTGCTGCCTGATCCCCAACCAAGAAGAGATAGGTGCCAGACAGTCAGCGGGCGGCCACAGTGGCTGCATTTGATGGGCACAGTGACTGCATTTGATGGGCACAGTGACTGCATTTGATGGGCTCACAGTGGCTGCATTTGATGGGCACAGTGACTGCATTTGATGGGCACAGTGACTGCATTTGATGGGCTCACAGTGGCTGCATTTGATGGGCACAGTGACTGCATTTGATGGGCTCACAGTGGCTGCATTTGATAGGCTCACAGTGGCTGCATTTGATGGGCTCACAGTGGCTGCATTTGATGGACACAGTGGCTGCATTTGATGGGCTCACAGTGGCTGCATTTGATGGGCTCACAGTGGCTGCATTTGATGGGCTCACAGTGGCTGCATTTGATGGGCTCACAGTGGCTGCATTTGATGGGCTCACAGTGGCTGCATTTGATGGGCTCACAGTGGCTGCATTTGATGGACACAGTGGCTGCATTTGATGGGCTCACAGTGGCTGCATTTGATGGGCTCACAGTGGCTGCATTTGATGGGCACAGTGGCTGCATTTGATGGGCACAGTGGCTGCATTTGATGGGCACAGTGGCTGCATTTGATGGACACAGTGGCTGCAATTGATGGGCACAGTGGCCATATTTAATGGGACTGAGGGGTGGCATTTGTTGGGCGCAGTGGCTGCATTTGATGTTTTTTTCCTGTATTTTTCTGAATTCTGCACCCCCCAAAAAAATTTTGAGCACCAGCCCCCACTGATATACATTTACACACACACACTGTATGTGTATATATAGATATATGTATATATATGTGTGTGTGTTTTTTCTTTTTTCCTTGTCTCTCGCTCCTCTCTCTACTACTCATTCCAGTTGTAAAGAGACTTTATCATTGCCTGTGTAGATAAGGGAGAATCAGGGAGAGATGTAGATAGAGAAGCAGGAAACTCAGTGCCATGTAGCTGTGAACCAGCTCTGCTCTAGTCCTGAGGGGGAGGGGCTGTCAGAGAGGAGTGCAGAGCAGGCAGGATGAGAGAGAGAACAGCAAGGCATCATGGGATTCAGGAAGTCACACAGGACAAACTTCCTGTGTCAGGAGGAGGTACGTTTAATGGTAATCTAAATACATCTTTTGAAAATACCAACAACCAGAAGTAGCAGCTTTGCAGGGACTAAAGATAATGAAAGGAGCTGCTTTTCTGAAATCTGCACAGTGGTTGTTTTTTGGGGCCCCTTATCTGGAACATAGGACGCTTTTTAAAGGTGAACTAACCCTTTAATGTGACAAGCATTCCCCCAGCTGTGCCAAATTCTGGCCTTATGTTCATTAACACAGCAATTTCCTCTGACCGTCATCTCAATTATGGGGCAATAATGCGGTATTAATACTGCAGTGCCACATTATTGCCACTAGATGGAGCCAATGACCATAGGAAATCACTGAAATAAAATATGACCAATACTGGTCATGGCTGGGGGAATGCGGGTCACATTTATTCTGGAATTTTATTGATAGGCAACTCGTATCCTCATATTGATTAGCGGTTCCAAATAAATAACTACTGCAGTAGGGAACAGACACAAAAGATACACTCCGCATCTTCCCAAATAACTGTTCTGTTTTATTATGACACAATTGAAGGTTTTTATACACATGATTACGTAGATATCACATTAATATTACAATTGTACTTTTATGGTAACAAGGGGCGTAACATAGGCAGGCTAATTCTAATCAGGACTGGAAAGAATGCAAACATGTCATGAAAACATTATTAGTGCCGTGTGCAATACATACAAAATACAATACAATTCTATACAGAACTTACACATTTCCTTTACACATTCATTCTACAAAGTTTATAGAAACAGACCTGTAAGTGTTTGTGAAATCTTCCACCACAAAATGTACTCAGCCAATGAGAGGTAATGACTCCATTTTTATTTTTCTCCTGCTATCAATGGCCAACACGGTACAATACTTCATCCATGTCTTTGGTGATCTCTGATCTCCTTATCAACTGTTTCTTACATGATGAAGATCAGCCATGGAGTATATCTGAGGTGTATATCAGGGTGTGCTTCTTCCCCACATGTCCAGCAACATTCATATACAAGACATTTCCCGCACTCACTAATACACCTCGAGGGATGTGTGGGACCCCTGATGTACAGGAAGACAAGACTTCACTGAGGAACAATTCCCTCACTCAGGACAGGAATACGGCTTCTCCCCCGTGTGCAATTTCCGATGTGTGGAAAGATTGGACTTCCTTGAAAAACATTTCCCTCACTCAGGACAGGAAAGGGGCTTCTTCCCGTGTGAGATCTCTGATGTGTGTCAAGATTGGACTTCTATGAAAAACATTTCCTGCACTCAGGACAGCAATACGGCTTCTCCCCCGTCAATGGCGTCACTAGGGGGGGAGGGCAGAGGGGGCCCTGACCCCCCCCCCAACATTATGCTGTGCCCCACCATGTGCCCCCCTAATTAAAAAAAAAAAATACATCAAAAAGGTAATGTCTAAGAGGGAGAGCATCCCCAGTCAGCTCCTGCGGGTGATTCCTCCCCCCTCTCTCTGCTCGCTGACACTGCATAATGCGAGCGCTCACACAACCACGGCCGCCTGATCTGCTCCTTCCCCTGCATCCTCATTGGCAGGGAGAAGAGCGAGTTGTAGGAAGGACTCCACCAGGACTCTCAGTTACTGAAAAAAACAGACTGATTTCTCCCGTGCTTAGGACAGAAGAACCGGCCTATAAATTCCAAGAGATGCCAGACCAGCGCTGTCAATAGCAGGGGCAGGACAGCAAGAGGAGGCTGGGGAACCCCACAGTGGCAGAACACCAGGGCCCGGGGGCAAGACAACCTTTGCAACCCTGATAGTTCTCCCACTGCTTTGGATCCTTATATTTTCTTGGTATGCTGGTGACATATATCTCTTGTTTTCTGCCACCCTGGGGGGGGGGGCCCAATACAGTAGGATGGGAGCTCACTGCAGAACATGTGAAAGGGCCCGTTGTGGGATCGTAGTAAAGGGCCCCAGGATATATATATATAATTGCATTTAATAGTTGCCCCCCTACTTTTGTCCCTGTCCCCCCATGTGCCTCCCCTAAATATGAAAGCTGGAGACGCCACTGTCCCCCGTGTGAGATGTCTGATGTCTGGAAAGATCGCTCTTATGTGAAAAATATTTCCCACACTCAAGACAGAAATATGGCTTCTCCCCCGTGTGAGATCTCTGATGTCTGGAAAGATTGGCATTCTGTGAAAAACATTTCCCGCACTCAGGACAGGGATACGGCTTTTCCCCCGTGTGCAATCTCTGATGATAGGAAAGTTCGGTCTTATCTGAAAAACATTTCCCGCACTCAGTACAGCAATATGGCTTTTCCCCCGTGTGAGATCTCTGATGTCTGGAAAGATTGGACCTCTCTGTAAAACATTTCCCGCACTCAGGACAGGAATACGGCTTTTCCCCCGTGTGAGATCTCTGATGTGTGGAAAGAGCGGACCTCTTTGAAAAACATTTCCCACACTCAGGACAGGAATACGGCTTTTCCCCCGTGTGAGATCTCTGATGTGTGGAAAGATTGGACTTCTCTGTAAAACATTTCCCGCACTCAGGACAGGAAAACGGCTTTTCCCCCGTGTGAGATCTCTGATGTGTGGAAAGATTGGACCTCTCTGTAAAACATTTCCCGCACTCAGGACAGGAATACGGCTTTTCCCCCGTGTGAGATCTCTGATGTGTGGAAAGATAGGACTTCTTTGAAAAACATTTCCCACACTCAGGACAGGGATACGGCTTTTCCCCTGTGTGAGATCTCTGATGTGTGGAAAGAGTGGACTTCTTTGAAAAACATTTCCCACACTCAGGACAGGGATACAGCTTTTCCCCTGTGTGGGTTCTCTGATGTGTGGAAAGAGTGGACTTCTTTGAAAAACATTTCCCACACTCAGGACAGGGATACGGCTTTTCCCCCGTGTGAGATCTCTGATGTGTGGAAAGATAGGACTGCTCTGAAAAACATTTCCCGCACTCAGGACAGCAATACGGCTTTTCCCCCGTGTGTGATCTCTGATGTCTGGAAAGACTGGACTTATGTATAAAACATTTCCCGCACTCACGACAGGAATACGGCTTCTCCCCGGTGTGGGTTCTCTGATGATAGAAAAGTTTGGTCTTATCTGAAAAACATTTCCCGCACTCAGGACAGGAATATGGCTTCTCCCCTGTGTGAGATCTTATATGCTCATTAAGATGGGATTTATAATAGAAACACTTCCCACACTCAGTACAGGGAAACCTCTTATCTGTTGGGAGGACGGCACCGTCCCTCACAGTCTGAGGTTCCTCAGGATAAGAGGAATACGATGGTCCGGCACCGTCCCGCACAGTCTGAGGTTCCTCAGGATAAGAGGAATACGATGGTCCATCTACACTGTGTGGTGCCGGATGGACATTTGAGGTAGTCGGGTTTTCTCCTGGACTATACTGTGTGATGTCCTCATCTTCTACTTTACAGTCTGGAGACAAAGTGAGACAATCCTCTGAGGTTTTCCTCATCTCCCGTCCATCTACTAAAATAGAAATACAAAGATTATTACTAGACATGAGCAGATTGGTTCCCCTAAACCAGGACTCCGCCCACATCAGGCAGCTTTGTCTCTGAGGATCTTACAATTCCCCCCTCAAGGTAACTAGTAAATGGGTCCTCTGATCTCCTACCAGTTCATTTCTTTATTCATGGACCTTAGTCAGAGAGTGAGGAAACAACGAGAACTGTCTTTTATAGGAGTGACAGTGATGAGGGGATTATAGGACGAGTGTCCCCACCCCCTCTATCACTCATTGCCATCTTCCCAACACAAGAAGTCCTGCACTTCCTTATTTAGTCCATGATTTAGTGATGAATAACAGCGGGGCTGAGCCCCACCAGAGGTCAGAGAGTGAGGATGGGGGGAGAACAACCAAGAGGAAGACTGGACTGATCCTGAAGACCATCATCATTGGGTTATTGACTCCTCCCTCATTATCACATTCTGTTTAAGGTTCCAAAGTTGGAGGATGTTATCACATTATTATCAACATGTAAAAGTCTGTGCTCCAATCACATCATCAGATATAAAATGTTCAGCTGGTAGGAAATGGGTGTAACAAAAGAGAAGACATATTATGTGTATATATAGCAGAAAGTAGAGCATGTAATGTACAACATAGAGTATATAGTGCAGGGGTCAGGACTTATAATATTGGTGGCCCAATGTTTATTTGAGACAAGTTGCAGAGGTCGCACACCGCTGCCTCCCATCTCCTGAGACTGCACTCAGTGACTTGGGTCTGAGACTATACAGACATATCCCTCCACCCGGCACAGCCAGCAAATAACAGAGCAAGTAACCCCGGGAGAATTACTCTGCCAATAATCTTACTAGACCCGGGAATGGGGCAGAAGACTCAAAGGTACATACCCCAGGTGCCTAGGCTGAGCAATGCCTATGGTGAAAATCAAAGTTTTACCGCCAGCTGAACCTCAGAATCTCCATAAATCCAGTCTAGATACATATATTGTGTCTGCAGCACAGAGAAGGAAGATTATCCGAGAGAAATACAGGAATACAGGACGGGGAACACAGCTCAGGAAAGTGACCAGGGAATTACAGGCTGATATCACCCAGTCCCCGCCCTACTCTGGACCAATCAGTGAGCAGTATGGGTGGAGGAATGTATTTCGTGTTAATGACCCACCTGTGCTGATCTCTGTAGGAGTGTCCTCCTCTATAAATGTCCCCGTTATTCCATCCTCCTCCATAGACTGCTGATCATCCCTCACATACCTCTCTTCTTCTGATTTAACCTCAAATTCTATATCGATTGGATCTCCACTCTAAACCAAAAAAAAAATATGAGTGATTGAATATCATCTGTAAGATAACAGATTTATGATTGTGACATCATATATAAAAAATACACATCCTCTACACAAGTCCATGTTCTAGATTCTCCATCCCACCAACCTTGTAACAGTGAGGGATGGTGTGACCTTCCTGTGTGGAATCCCGGGAATACAGAGGACGGGGACATCTCTCTGGTGGGTTCCTGGTATTAGGTGGCTCCATCATATCCTTGTGTCCTTCTGAAAACTCCTCCATCACTCCATACTCCTCATCCTCCTCTTTATACTCTTCTTTAACACCAATATTATCATCCCCGAGGTTTCCACTCTGAATATTTAAAAAAATGACATCAATGGTAACAATGCAGATAATGTACAGATCCTAATGATACTATCAGTGATTGTTCCTCATCTACCTGATGGTGGGGGATGGTGTGACCTTCCTGTGTGGAATCCCGGGAATACAGAGGACGGGGACATCTCTCTGGTGGGTTCCCATTACTGGATCCATCTGTAGGAAACACACACACTGACTGAATACATTGTTTCTATGTGTTTATCAGATGATGGGGGATCTAGGTGGACCCTCCGTACTGCTCTCTCCTTTACAATAAAGTCTCCTCTTACCCGGTGATGTGAGGGGCGGCTGATTGTCCATCATGATGTCCTTCTCAGCACCGCTCACCTCTCCTGTCAGCAGCTCGATGATCTCTCTGGTGACTTCTAGAATCTTCTTTTTATTTCTCTATTCTATCAGGGAGGGAGGTGGAGGCAATGTGATGGTCAGATGATCTCCAGACTTCACAGGAGGAAAACTCTAGATTTGAACACAAATCGTAAAATCAAATGACATTCCCAGAATCCTCCTCACCTCACTGGTCAGGTCTCTCTTTATTTAAACCCCACTTCATGCTGAGGTTTCTGATATTACATACAATGCAGGTCCAACAGCCCTACTTTGAAAGTGAGGAGGCCAGGGGCTGGTCCACATCCTAAGAGCATCAGAAAAAAGAGTTGGATAGAAGAATATTAAGAGGAGGCGCTGTGTGGTCAGTGTGATGTCATAGGATTCTCTAACTCTGATTGGAGGGACAGTGGGAGGAGGAGCTGTGGGGGGAGCTGTGTGAGGTTTCTGTATACAGAATCATTTCTCCCGGGTGCGTCCCTCCTCTCCTAAACTAAACGTTGCCTTTGGGCTTTGCCAGGACACATCATATTCCCCATTCAGCTCTCGTTCCTCTCTGTAACATGTGCTTTCTACCAATCCTTCTGACAGTTGTGTCCTCTCTCCATAATCTCTCTTTCCCTCACCCCTCTTCTCCACCCCACAGCCTGTATATATCACCCTCACTTCTGTCCTCTCCCTATTACTGCACTCACCAACTCCTGATAATTCTAAACCCACATGCTAATAAAACCTCCAGGATGCTGAGGCATTTCCCTTCATATAAATTACACTCCCTTATTACCTCCCTCGCCGTTCTTCTTCTCCTAAGCTCTAGACATTAAACAACAAATCTTTTAACTGTGCCCAAATCTCCCATCACCCCATGCCCTCTGGCAGCAGCTGCAATCCACATAATTTAGTTTCTATCCCTCTTCCTCAAACCAGCCTTACTTTCTCTTGCACCCTTTGGAACGCCTGCTCTGTCTGTAACAAACTCACTTCTGTCCATGACCTCTTTATTACTAACTACTCGCTGTTACTGAAACCTGGCTTCATGAATCCGACACTGCTTCTCCTGCTTCCCTCTCCCATGATGGCCTTCTCTGAACTCACTCCCCCAGACCCAGTGGACAGAAGGGAGGTGGAGTGGGAACCCTTCTAGCCCCACATAGCATCTTTCAGGTACTTCACCCACCTCCCTCTCTGTCCCTCTCCTCATTTGAGGCACATTGTATTTATCTATTTTCTCCAGTTTCTTTAAGAAATGCTGTGCTATCGGCCTGGACCGGTATCGACCTTTCTTGATGACTTCTGTGCCTGGCTACCCTACTTTGACTCTTCTGAAATCCCCACAATCATTCTCGATGACTTCAACATCCCTGTTAATACTAATACTACAGCTACTTCTAAACTTTTCAGTCTAACCTCCTCTTTTGACCTGAATCAATGGATACACAATGGATACACACTTCTACTCACTCTGATGGCAACACCCTTGACCTTGTATTCTCCTACCTATGCACTCTGTGCAACCTCTCCATAATTCTTTTTCCTCTCTCTGATCACCACCTTATTAATTTCACTCTCTCCTTGTCTTTCACCTCCGCTCCCTCACAGCCATCTAATGCCCTGTACACACGGTCAGACTTTCCGACGGAGTATGCGCGATCTGAGCTTGTTGTCGGAAATTCCGACCGTGTGTGGGCTCCATCGGACTTTTTCCATTGGATTTTCCGACACACAAAGTTTGAGAGCATGCTATAAAATTTTCCGACAACAAAATCCGATCCTTTAAATTCCGATCGTGTGTAGACAAATCCGACGGACAAAGTGCTACGCATGCTCAGAATAAATTAAGAGACGAAAGCTATTGGCTTTTGCCCCGTTTATAGTCCCGACGTACCAGCCAGTGTACCAGCCACTGTACCAGTATACCAGCCACTATACCAGCCAGTGTACCAGTATACCAGCCAGTGTACCCACCAATGTACCAGTGTACCAGCCAGTGTACCCACCACTGTACCCCTCACTGTTCCAGTGTACCAGACAGTTTTCCTGCCACTGTACCAGTGTACCAATCAGTGTTCCCGCCACTGTACCAGTGTACCAATCAGTGTTCCCGCCACTGTACCAGTGTACCAGCCAGTGTACCCACCACTGTAGCAGTGTACCAGCCAGTATACCCGCCACTTTACCAGCGTACCAGCCAGTGTACCCACCACTGTACCATTCACTGTACCCACCACTGTACCAATTTACCAGCCACTGTACCATCCAGTGTACCAGCCAGTGTATCCACCACTGTATCAGTGTACCAGCCACTGTTCCAGCTAGTATAATAGCCAGTGTACTCATTATTGTACCAGTGTACCAGCCACTGTACCATCCAGTGTATCCACCACTGTACCAGTGTACTCGCTGCTGTACCCACCCCTGTACCATTATAGCAGCCACTGTTCCAGCCAGTGTACCCACCACTGTACCAGCCAGTTTACAATATCACTGTACCAGCCAGTGTACCAAC
Organism: Lithobates septentrionalis; assembly: GCA_037952835.1. Classification (NCBI taxonomy): domain Eukaryota; kingdom Metazoa; phylum Chordata; class Amphibia; order Anura; family Ranidae; genus Lithobates; species Lithobates septentrionalis. Next base: position 3,208,963 of record JBBDGP010001872.1, on the reverse strand, counting down.
CACTGTTCCAGCCAGTGTACCCACCACTGTACCAGCCAGTTTACAATATCACTGTACCAGCCAGTGTATCAACCACTGTACCAGCCAGTGTACCCACCTCTGTACCAGCCAGTGTACCCACCACTGTACCAGCCAGTGTTCAATACCACTGTACCAGCCAGTGTACCAACCACTGTACCAGCCAGTGTACAATACCACTGTACCAGCCAGTGTACAATACCACTGTACCAGTCAGTGTACCCATCGCTGTACCAGTCTACCAGCCACTGTACCAGCCAGTGTATCCACCACTGTACCAGCCAGTGTACCAGCCACTGTACCCACCACTGTATTAGCCACTGTACCAATGTACCAGCCACTGTACCCACCACTGTACCAGCCAGTATATCCACCACTGTGCCAGCCAGTGTACCCACCACTGTATCAGTGTACCAACCACTGTTCCAGCTAGTATACCAGCCAGTGTACCCATTATTGTACCAGCCACTGTACCATCCAGTGTATCCACCACATACCAATGTACCATTATAGCAGCCACTGTTCCAGCCAGTGTACCCACCACTGTACCAGCCAGTGTACAATACCACTGTACCAGCCAGTGTACCCACAACTGTACCGCTGTACCAGCCACTGTTCAAGCCAGTGTACCATCAACTTTACCCACCACTATACCAGTCTACCAGCCACTGTACCAGCCAGTGTATAAGCCACTGTACCCTTCACTGTATCCACCACTGTATTAACCAGCGTACCCACCAGTGATATCCGCCAGCAGTACCCACCAGCGATATCCGCCAGCAGTACCAACAAGTGATACCTGCCAGCAGTACCCACCAGCAGTACCAGCTCTGGAGGACAGCCAGCAGCAGCCACCAGCCATACTCGCCTGGCGAACAGCAGCAGCCACCACCCATACCCGATTGGGCAACAGCAGCAGCCAGCGATACCTGCAGGAATCTTGAGGAAGAAGTGAAGATTGAGGTCAGTTGAGGTGCAGGTAAACCTCAGTGCATCAGTGTGAAAGCTGCCTTGGGCCCCTTGCACACGATCGGTCCGATCAGGTCCCTTTGTGTGTTTTTCACGTGGACGCAATCTGACCCTCCATTCACCTCTATAGAGTGGCAGATGTAAATGTGTCTGTTTACACCTGCCTATCTCCAATCCAATCCACTTAGAAAAACTGAAGGGGATCTGTCCCCTCCTGTCTGGGCGGATCAGAGGTCCAATAGAGGAGAGCGGGCTGTGTCCATGTCTGCTCTGCATATGCAGAGCAGACACAGACCTGTCATCTGCCCACTTCGCTCATTGTGGCCCACGACCGGTTACCATGTCGCTAAGCTGGCCTTTGTTCCCCAAAAGGTTGGGCACCCCTGGTTTAAAGGTTGCATTGTCATGTTTTTACTGATTGTACGTCTTATCTATACTAATATCCCCAAGAGGGGAATGTCCTTGTGTGGCATAAAGCATGTCTCTGGGTTTCAATAAACAGTTATTCCTTTGGTTTTATCTCAACATCTTGTCTGTGCATGATGCTTGGGGCAAAGGGCTTGTATTATCTACTGGTCTGCTTGAAGGTTCTAGAGGGCAGGAGGCACCCAGTTGGGGTGCCAGGCCATCACATTATCTCTTAAATATGCACTAGTCACCCTATACTTAAAAATCCCTTACTGGAGGGGGCGTGTCCGGATGTGAGCGGCGGTGGAAATGTTGAAGAGGAGCTCCGGGCATCCTGATAACAATCCTTAGCCATCCGTGCCTTTAACAACAAAAAACAGCAAAAAAAACCTGCCTGTAGGTTTCTCCTACACCATCTGCTGCTCCCTGTCCCTATATTGCAAGGATCGGGCATGTGAACTCTCAGGGAACCACCGATCCTCCACAACCGCGGCTGCCGCCATCTTCCTGAATTACATCTGGCTGGAGGGAGCTGTTCCTGGCCTGGTGGAGAGGTAGGGGACCCCCTCATCACCCTCCGGGTGCCTGGCGGAGCCCGATGATCCGTGTAATTGCCCGTCGTGGCCACAGCCTAGTCCGGCCTAGTGAAGCCTCCAGTGCACCGCTCTTTCCTACGCCGCCAACTGGCGAAGGAGCGTCGCGGCCGGCCTGATTTGGAATCGGGAGCGTGGACATTGCTGTGCTCACACACCCCACCATCCCTCCACCATCCTGCTGAAAAAAGGCTCAGTCAGCCGGTAGAGACTGCCTATGTGGGCTGACTGAGGAGACCTGGGGCCTAGCATCCTTATCACCCCCTGCCTTCATCCCGGTTTCCTGGGCCTCTCATGCATAGTGCCCTCGGCTGGCCCTCCTCACTAGATTGTCACCATCTGCAAGTTTCACGGGGGGCTGCTGGCGACTACTGCCCACCTCTCCGGGCTGCGATTTTCTGGGACTAAATACCTGCGGGCTACCCCTAGTACCCTCCTGACCGCTGCTCTGGGCCCTGAGAACTGCCCTCTGTCGAGACTGGAATCCTGGGGCCTGTGCTGCATTGCTGCCCTGGTGAGTACCCCTGTGGCGAACACTATATCAGTGACTGACTGGCTGTTGTGTGGCTTTGAGGGGCCCCCTCCCTCTCCTATCTTATTGCTGACTATTCCTCTGCTCCATACTATCATCCCCTTGCCCCCGGATTCATGGGCCCTAAGCCCCGGCCTAAAAACTCATCCACACCAGGCCGCCCGGCCCCTGCACCAACTACACAGCCTGACTATTCTCTCATAGGGAGGCTGCAGGTCTTGCTGACCGAATTAGCCATGGAGCCCTGAGGCTTCCCCGAGTGCGGCTCTCCCTGCCCCACCCTCCCAGGACAGCACTGCAGTGATCCTGGCTGCCATTGAACAAAGAAAAACCCCCATGTTGGTGAGAATAGACCGCCTGGCTGAAGAATGTAATCTCATTAGAAACGACCTGGATAAGATCAGGGGTAGGCTGACTGAATCAGAAACCAGAATTTCTGCCACTGAAGATCTTACAGCTACACACTCCAATACTATAGCGGACTTGCAGAGCACAGTACAATTGCTTGTCGCTAAAGCCGATGATGCAGAAAACAGGGCGAGACACAACAATGTTCGAGTCCTGGGTCTCCCGGAGGGGGAGGAGAGTGACCGACCGACAGAGTTTGCGGAGCGTGCCCACCGTGTACTCATGGGATGCCATATCCCTGGTGCGAATCCACGACCCTTTTTGGTACGCTTCCTCAACTTCAGGGACCGCGACAGGATCCTTTCAGCAGCTCGCAAACATCCTTCACTCCCGTACGGCAACGCATCAGTCCTATTGTTTCCGGATTTCTCAGTTGCCCTGCAGCACAAGAGGAAGTCCTTCAACGACATTTGTAAGCGCCTACGTGAAAAGGACATTAAATACAGCATGTTGTATCCCAGCCGTCTCCGGGTCCCTCACAATGGCTCGGTCAGGTTCTTCGACTTCCTGGCTGATGCAGATGACTGGCTAAACGGCCTGAGGTGAGCACCAGATGTTATCTCTCACTACAAGTTGCTCCCCGACAGTTTTCATATAGATTCTATCTCCCTTTCGGATCCGGGCCCGGAGGGGTTGTTTATCCAGTCATCAGTCTGTTGTATAGCCCCTTGGGACTTATCACCTAAAGTTGTTGCTAGTTGACTCCTGAGCCCCTCATGCAGGACTTGCCCGTGAGCCGGTATGTTTAATATACCCCCGACTGTGATTTTTCTCTTGTTAAAGCCATTGATCACTGGAGATCCTTCTAGTTCAGGACTGGACATGCAGTTCTTCTACATTCTTCTACCCCGGAGCTACATTGTTGGACACAACTCACTGAAGTATCAAAGGGGTCGATTACTCACACATATGTATCATTATGCTGTATCATAAATTGTTATTGCCTTCATGGAGTTAAAATTGATAACATGGAATGTACGGGGTCTTAATGACAAGGTAAAAAGGGCATTAATGTTTAAATACCTAAATAGTCACAGACCCCATATCTTGTTCCTGCAGGAGACCCATCTCCTGGGGAATAAGATCCTGGCACTACGTAGATCATTTCATGCGACGTACTCCAGTTATGCCAGGGGAGTGGCCATCTTATTGAACAAATCCTTTGCATATAAGGTCCTATATCTACAAACTGATCAGGAGGACCGATTCATAATCCTCCTGCTGGAGATCAGAGAAGTGGTCTATGCTTTAGTAAATGTATATATTCCTCCTCCTTTCAACCAACGGGTCCTTTACAAGTTATATGAGCATTTAGCTACATTACAATTCTCCAGACTATACATAGCTGGAGACTTTAATTCCATTTTGGACCCGTCCCTGGACTCGTCCAACCTAAATAGGGTGTTTTCACCGGACCTACTTCAATGGGCACAAACAATTACACTGAGATCTGGAGATGGAAGCACCAAACCATTAGGGCTTACTCCTTTCACTCCACCACTCATAAATCAGGGTCCAGGATCGACCTGGTCTTTGGTAACACCTGTGCCTTGGCAGCGGTGAGAAGAGTCTCGTACTTACCTGCGGGCCTCTCTGATCATGCGCCCCTAGAGGTCACCTTGGGGTTGTCTGACACCAGGAGTCGAGACTGTTGGCGTTTAGCACCCAAATGGTTGCAGGACTCGAGGGTGGGGGAGGAAGTCTTTCCTAAACTAAAACAATACTGGGAGATCAATGAGGACTCAACCTCAGCACAGGTAGTCTGGGACGCATTTAAGGCCAACACCAGGGGAGAATACATTTCAGCTATCAAAGCGGTCTGTTCGGAGATGTCCTGTCAAGTCCAGGCACTTGAGGAGGGAGAGGCTAGGGCAGCAGAGGCTTTTTCTGACTCCCCAACTCTGGATCACTTCAGCCAGCTAGCTGAAGCAAGAAGAGCATTGTCTCTACATCTTGCCTCGGCCACACATCTGGATTTAAACTCTCTGGTGGGGAAGATCTTTGAGTCCGGAGACAAAAATAGCAAACTCCTAGCGAATTTAGTAGCGGACTCTAAAATGCAGACAGTGGTGTCAGAAATCTGTGGTTCGGATGGTCAGGTGATCTCTACTCCTGAGCTAATTTTGGATGAATTCAGATCCTTCTATGAAAATTATATGAAGCAGTCCCTGGCTGGCCTGAGGACCGGCGTAGGGAGTTTTTAAATTCCCTGCACCTACCCACTCTTTCACAGGAGGATCTCAAATTTTTAGACAAAGATTTTACCACTGAGAAGATAGAGGCAGCGATTTGTTGGTTCCCCAGTAGCAAAACACCGGGACCAGATGGCCTACCTGGTGAGTGGTACAGAATGTATGCCTCATTAAATGCACCAAAACTGTTGAAGGTCTTCTCTGAAAGTAAAAGACAGATCCCCTTGCCCCCCTCTATGTACCAGGCACACATAGTCCTCATCCCTAAGCCCGGCAAAGACATATCCCTTTGTACTCCCTATAGGCCGATCTCCTTACTAAACTATGACCTCAAGATCTTGACAAAAATATTAGCGACCAGACTGCGGACGATTCTACCATCCCTGATTAATATAGACCAGATTGGTTTCATGCCAGGGAAATCAACAGATATAAATTTTATCTTCAGCTACCTTCCACTGAGTCCTCCACGAGGGTAATGGTTACGCTAGACATTGAAAAGGCTTTTGATTCGGTGGAATGGCCTTTTATGTCTTCGGTTCTAGAGGTTATGGGTTTTGGAGAAGAACTCCGTAGGTGGATTGATCTTTTGTATAGGGACCCGACAGTGCAGATAAAACTTAATGGTGCTCTGTCAGCGCCCTTTTCGGATGGAAGAGGTACGAGGCAGGGCTGTCCGCTGTCACTGGCTCTATTTGCCTTGGTGATGGAACCACTTGCGTCGGCCCTAAGACAGGCGGATGGGGTTAGGGGCATACAGGTGGGATCCATACATGAGAAAGTTGCTTTATATGCAGATGATCTCATTCTTTTCTTGAATGACCCTGCTCAATCCCTCCGAGAGACGCTGACCGTTCTTTCAAATTTCACTAGTTGCTCGGGACTCAAGGTAAACTGGGATAAATCCCAAATTTTACCGATAGATAAAGCCGCAAAGGACATAGCAGATCCAAACCTACTCTTATTATGGACAGACAAAATTAAATATCTAGGCATTCACATCTCCACATCTACCTTTATTATACCCTTAACTTAGAACCACTGATACAAATGACGAGGACAAGATTGAAGGCTTGGGCACATCTCCCCCTCTCTTTAATCAGGAGGCTTAATTTATTCAAGATGAAGCTCCTGCCTGCCTTTCTCTATGCTCTCAGACACGCCCCTGTCTGGATCCCCAAAAAAGTATTTTGCCTGATAAACACCATTTTATTATCTTTCCTCTGGGGAACTGGTCAACAGAGATTTAGGCTGGCGGTGCTACAGAGACCTTGGGGAGAGGGAGGCCTGGCTTGCCCTGACCTCCATTCCTATTTCGTGGCGGCTTTGTTATCCCACGCCCACAACTGGCTGGTCTCTGATGAGTCCAACGCAGCAGTGGCTCTGGAAGCAGCACATCTGGGGTCACATGAGGCGCTACGGAACCTACTTTACCGGGGTACCAGAGCTCCCTTCCCTCTTACAACGGCAATGACAGCGGTCATACGGACATGGTCGGTGGCAAATTCCGTGCGCCCCATACCTTCTGGACTTATATCCCCCCATAGCCCTCTTTGGTTTAGCCCGCAATTGTCAGAATTCGGGTCCATTCCCTACTCTAGTGTATGGGCATGCAAGGGCATCAAATATATAAATCAGATCTGTTTTGAAGGCCGACTACAGACCTTTGACAGGTTGAAACATCAATATGATTTACCCAACTCAAACTTGTTTAGATTCCTGCAGCTTAGGCAGGCCTTTAACACTCAGTTTGATAATGCTCAAGTGGCCTTTTTCACATCGAATCTGGAGACTCTGCTCAGGGACGAAGCTCTACCTAAGCCCTCATCCACCATATATAAAGCGTTACTCCCTAACGTACACACGGGACTAGAAAACCTTAAGGCAAAATGGGTGGTCGATTTCCCTACACTAGACACAGAAGATTGGGAAGAAATGTGGTAGTGTCCCTTTTTACAGCTAGTTTCAGCTAGAGATAAATTGGTGCAATTTAAAATAGTACATAAGGTATATTACACGCCCGTGCGTCTGCACAAAATTTATCCATCTATTCCTGCCTCCTGCTGGAGATGCAACTCATCCTCAGCGGACTTTATTCACATTTTTTTGGAGCTGTCCTCAGATTGAAATTTTTTGGGTTGAGGTAACCAATTTTATTTTGACTGTCACCACTGTTCCTGCACCGCTGTCTGTAGAGGCATGTCTGCTGGGACTTGTGGAACCCCAGGCCCCACGCCGGACAATCAGAGCCCTGCTAGGATTATTACTTTACTATGCCCGTAACTCAGTAGTACTCAGATTGAAGGCCTCATCTGCACCCTCATTAAATTTTTGGAAGAGATTAGTGAATGCGGCTCTACCACTATACAGGGCTACCTACCTGTCATGCGGTTGTGCCAAAAAATTCCACAAAATATGGGATATGTGGACAGATTCCCTGTCCACTAATGCAGACTCGATGGACGATTAGTAACATCCTACTAAGTACCGTGATTGATCCAAGTGGCATCTCTGATCTCATAAATACCCCTGGGTTGCTCGGTCAATAGTCATGGGGAGGGGGGGATGCAAATATGTAACTATAATGTACACTTTATTTCATAAGCAACTAAAGTAAGCTTTGTAGGGTATATGTAGAATCGGAGGATTGATTTGGATATTCTACACAGGTGGTTGAGCGTACAGTGCTTTAGGTAGTATTTTATATATGCTATATGTAATGTGTGTGTTTTTTCTCCACAATACGCCCCTTCCTAACCAATGACAACACAAAGCTGCTAACCCACTCCCTGGTCACCTCTGGCCTCGACTACTGCAACTCCCTCCTCAACTCCCTCCTCATTGGATTACCTTAACATAGGCTCCTCCCCTTCAGTACATCATAAATGCTGCTATCAGATTTGTCCACCTTACCTACCGTTCAATGTCTACTACCCCCCTCTGTCAATCCCTCCACTGGCCTCCATTCAGTGTCCTCCACCCCTCTCTGCCAATCCCTCCACTGGTCTCCATTCAGTGTCCTCCACCCCTCTCTGCCAATCCCTCCACTGGCCTCCATTCAGTGTCCTCCACCCCTCTCTTCCAATCCCTCCACTGGTCTCCATTCAGTGTCCTCCACCCCTCTCTGCCAATCCCTCCACTGGCCTCCATTCAGTGTCCTCCACCCCTCTCTGCCAATCCCTCCACTGGCTTCCATTCAGTGTCCTCCACCCCTCTCTGCCAATCCCTCCACTGGCTTTCATTCACCCAACAAAATTCAATATAGCAAAAACATCACCAAAGTCATTCACAACTCGGTCCCCAGCTACATCACTAACCTCGTCTCACAATACCAACCTAATTGTTCTCTTTGTTTCTCCTAAGACCTTCTGGTCGCTATGCTCCCATGTTACCTCCTCCCATGCTCATCTCCAGGACTTTTCCAGAACTTCTCCCATCCTATGGAGGTCCATATTCCAATCTGTACAATTATTTCCTACTCTGTCCAGTTTTAGCCGATCCCTGAAAACTTTTTTCTTCAGAGAGGCCTATCCCGCCCCCACCTAACTGGACTTTTATTTTCTCCATCAGCCCATCCCCCATAGTTATTGCCTTTTGAATCACTTGACCCTCCCTTTAAGATTATAAGCTCTAAGGATCAGGGCCCTCTGATTCCTCCTGTATTATATTGTAACTGTACTGTCTGCCCTCATGTTGTGCAAACTGTTAGCACAATATAAATCCTGTATAATAATAATATATGTGTGTATCATCATCTGCTGGAGAGAAAAGATGTCGCAGTGACTATGGAGGAAGAGGACAGACATGACGGGGGGTTAAAAAACAGAAAATAAAATCTTATTACCTTCACTGCTGCCGATTTCAGCAACGTCACCTCTACCTCGTATCACAAGGAGCTTCCTGCCTGTACCTGACATCACTTCCTGTCTTCCATAGAGACTTCCTGTCTAGATAGAAGTGAGATCACCACCTTGTGGAGCTCAGAGGAACTGCAGCCCAGAGAAACATCTCGTAGTGTGAACACTGCCTTGTGCTTGGTGTGGGTGGCTGCAAGGACAGTCCTCTGTAAGGCGAGCTATGCACAGGTGATGTGGATGAAGGCAGGCACAGTGCAACACTGCCAGGTAGGAGGATGGAGGGCTTGTGCCTCTCAGGGCCCGAGGATGGCACCGGATACGGCCAAGATTGTGGCCGGCGGTGGGTAGGAAGAAGGCAGCTGGCGCTTCCAAGGCCCCACTCACAGGCGGTGTGGATGAAGGCAGGGACAGTGCAACACTGCCAGGTAGGAGGATAGAGGGCCTGAGGATGGCGCCGGATACTGGCAAGCTGGTGGCCTTCAGCGGGTAGGAAGAAGGCAGACTGCGCCTCCAAGTCCGCGCTCCCAGTCGATGTGGATGAAAGCAGGGACAGTGCAACACTGCCAGGTAGGAGGATAAAGGGCTTGGATACTTGTATATCCTTATAGATGTGTAGTGCTCCCCCCGCAGGAGCATCTGATGATATCTGGTTGTTTCTCATAAAGTGCAGATAAATGAAGCAGGAAAGGTGGGACTTAAAATGAGGTTGTTGACATTGTGGAGGTAGCCTCATTCAAAGTCCCAAAAATCCCCTCTTTTTCTCATACAGTACAGAGGCCACCAATCACCCAAGCACCAGTCCATTCACTCCGGCTCCAATAAACAGTCTAGGGGATTGTCTATTTGTAATGAATTGCTTGTAGAACTTGGGGTTTGGGATACTCTAAAACTGCTAGCAACCCTCACAGCTGGGGACGGTGAGGTATCTATCTGAACAGTCTTAAACCCTCACAGCTGAGGACCATGAGTCTCTTTGTGGCATCCGGTTACCCTGCGCAACGGCACAGCTATTGGCATCCAGTGCAATCGCCAAGGGCGAATATGGCAAATTGTTCCCCTCCCTCACAAGGGGGAGGGATTAATAGTGGCATGCAGAGCACAATGTATGTAATGTTTGTGCATGGGCAAAATATATATATATATATATATATATATATATATATATATATATATATATATATATATATATATATATATATGTAGCGCTGGTAGATTTGCGATCTACCATATGTTAGGTAAATTTAGTAATTTGTTCGTTAGGAAGGTTAGGCTTGCCTCTGTTCCAGCTTGGCTGACGTTGCGTGCGTTTCCATACTGAACGGTGGGTGTCGCTGTTATCACTGGTTAGTGTTGGAAAGGCAACGTGTCGAAGCGTATGGATGCTCTTCTGTCCCGGAGACAACTCGGTGGAGGTGGTCCTCCGAGTTGCATTCTGGGCGAGGGTATTTATTCGACAGACGCCATATTTTGGGGTTCGTTTTACAGCCACCTGCTGGCCCTCCTGGCCGACAGGTATGCGTTAGAGAGCCATCTTGTGGTCCTCCGTTCCGGAGGCCTACGTTGCTGCTGCGCAGGGGTGGGCCCAGAAGCTTGTCTGGGGCCTACCACAGCAGCCGAGGAATGGTCTTGAGCTGTCTATCCCGAGTGAAGAAGCTGGACAACCGAGGAGATCCCAGGGGAGGACCCGTCATGGAAGGATCATGCAGAGTGCTGGTCTGGAGAGGGGCCTGGTGACTCGGTTGGAGGACGTATTCTAAAGTAACTATACAGCATAGTGTTGCCGCGTTGGCTTAAAGATTCAGGCACTGTGACTAACGTTCATTGCAGAAAAAAACAATACATCCTGTGGCAGATGATCGTACGGGTTTATCCCAAACAAGTCTGTGGCAGAGACTTTTGTTCATGCTACGTACTGGCTGCTAGGCAAATGAGAGAGGCCTATCCAGGCGATCAAGGAGTGTGTCCCACGTGGGGAGGGCATTCTATTGTAATATCCAAATTCTACCAGGACATTTGTCAAGAATCCTGCAAGAAGATATTTGAGTTTCTTCTGCAGTTTCCTTTCTGCCTCTTTCCTGCTACTTCCTTAGTAAATTGTTTAATAAAGCATTGAAAACGTACTCAAGTGTTGGTGCGTGTGTCGTCCAGAGGTAAACTCAACGGAACCCTAGACCCGGTGAAACAGAGGGAAGGAGAGTGAAGGTAACAAGCCCGCTTAAATCAGAAGCTCCACCGAGAGTTATTGCTACATATATATATGTAGCGCTGACAACTTTTGTTTTTAGCCATAGTGTGTTATACAGGACATAAGTTATTATAGTGCCATCTTGTGGACAATTGAAAAGGTACAATACTTTTATGTTTCATGATTAAGAGAAGTGACATGGAAGTGATTGATTGTTTACTTCTGAACTTTAACTATGACCTACCCACAATGCTCCTGGACAAGAGGAGAACTGAACTGCATTGTGGGAGGATATAAAAGGGCTGGGAGCGGCCATCTTAGGTCTCTTGTTACTGGGACGCGTGGGCTGCCTTCAGAACTCTGTGGGTGTGTGTGTCCCACAGGGTTGCGGCCTACCTTGTGGAGGAGCGGAGCAGCAGCAGGGATCCTGTCATCGTATCACAGTGTGCTGGAGCAGCAGAAGTGATCGTTCCAGAGACCCGTGGAGGAGGTAACCGAGGACTCCTGGTCGTTAGTGAACGGAGCAGTGTGACGGCGTGGCAGTGATTCCATACGGACTGAGAACTGTTGAAACAGAGGCATCCATCCGCCCGGATCCCGTGTGATGAGAGGGATAACACCCAGAAGTTTGTTTAAATACTACACACACTTAGAACTGTTACAGAGTGTTGCTGGGACTGATAGTCCCACGGAACAAGTTAAGTTGGAGAACATTACATCTGCATAGACTTCAGTATTCAAGAACGGATACTAGATGTTTATCTCCGTCGTATAAGAACACTTAATCAGTCTGCTGGATTATAACTGCTTTAGTGTATTACCTTACACTGCGCAACACCCAAGAGGAACCCTTTTGTGGATTACAATTACAAATTCATAAGCTAGCGAAGACTGAAGACGTCAAGACTATCTCTTTTACTGCAGGGCCCTGCACTTAGTAACAAAGGATAGTGACTTTACGGTTTAAAGCAGGGGGAGCTCCCTGGTAAAAAAATATATATATACATATACTTAAGTATATTTGTGTATGTTATTAAGATTGTTATAACTATTTACTATACTGTGGCACTACGTTGGTGTGATAGTGTAGGCATTGTAATAACCCTTTATAAAAATATATTATTTACTCAAAGAAAGGAGTTATTTTTGGTTATTACTGAAGTTTGTGTGCAGTGTTGTTATTTCTCCTGCAGGTGGAACTACAGACACCCAGGTAGAGGTAAATAAGTGTATATTGTGGGTTAAAGTTAATACTCATATCATTACAACACTGCACTACAGCTGTGCCAAGGGGATTGAACAATTTAAGAGGGGTAAAGAGAATAGAGGACAGGCCCGCTTTAAACCAGCAGCTCCACCGAGAGTTATTGCTACATGTGGGGGCTCGTCCGGGATCACTGTCACTCTGAAATCAAGCACCCCCTTAAGAACCATAGAATGGATCCCCCCACTGTGGCACAGTGGTGTGAGGCAGAAGGCACCCGCTCAGAAGCGAGCGTGGCCATGGAACTCTGGGTAGATATCTGGGAGAAAGAACACATTAACCGAGTGGTAAAAACACTATCCCCAGAACAAAGAGCCAAGGTGGTCGCAGTAAGACCCAATCATGTGACATTCCGCACTTATGCAATATTGGAGTGGAGGAAGGGAGTTCCGGAAAATTTCAAGGGTGCAAGTGTTGAACTCGCTGACAAGACCAAATTTTATCTGACCCACCCAAGGGAAGAAGGGGAGAATCTTGCCACCTTCTCCCAGATGAGTTCAGCAGGTATCATCACAGTCAGCACCGGCTGCAATTGAGCCAGAACTCATCACAGCCCTAGGAAATTTGGTGTCCCAATGTCAAAAAGGGAACCCAACATATTCAGGGACTGGGTACCGAAAACTGGGCATTTTCTCGGGCCAACGGCCTGTACCCAAAGGAGAAGACACCTTTGAAGAGTGGGTGGAACAGGCCAAGCAAGTATTGGATGAGTTGGACATCCCTGAAACGCAAAAGAAACAGCGGATTACTGAGAGTCTGAAAGGACCTGCTTCCGAGGCCATTCGAAATTTAAAGCTCAGTAAACAGAACTGTGTAGCCCAAGACTACTTAGATATCCTGCAAGATGTGTTCAGACGTACCGAAAAGGTCTCTGACCTAATTTATCAATTAGAACACACCTACCAAAGAAACAGGAGAGAAGTTGTCAGAATATATGAGACGGTTAGACAAGGTCATTCACCAGATATTGTTAAAGAAGGGATTAGATCCCAGTAAGGTGGATGAAATTCGAGCCAAACAAGTTTTAAGAGGTGCCCAGCCTTTGGATCCCATCACCCTCCAATTAAGAACTCGTCAAGATGGAGGCATATTGAAGAACCCAGATCTAATTCGGATTGTACGGGAGGAAGAAGCTATCCTAGAAAGGAAGAAGGAAAAAATTCAAGAGCCAAAACACACTGTTGGAGTCAGGACAGATTGTGTGATGGAAGAGGATCCCCAGATTGAGCTTCTTAAGACTCAGGTGGCCCAGTTAATAGAGATGATGGCTTTGCTGACCGCAAGATCCCCTAATCAGCCCAAAGAAACAAAAAATTTAAAGAAATTACCAGACTTCACTTTCAGGAGGGAATCTGGACTTTGTTTCAACTGTGGAGGGGCTGGACATTTTGGGAACGTGTGCCCAAGTCCAAGGGCAGCAGTACAACGTCAAAAGCCGGCGGAAAACTTCAGAGGGCCCCAGTGAAGGAGTCAACTGGGTGCCCTTTAACAGTCGTCAACTCCAACGAAACCCAGGTTCACAAAGTTTTGAGAGTAAGAGGAGGAATGAAGTTGAGTGAGCGTCCATGGAAAGGAGCAGTCAAGATGCGCACTAACAAGCAAAACAAGCCAAACACTCATGGTGGATTTCCCCTCAACCTAGTGGGACCCTCTCTGATCATCCCAATCCAGGTAGAAGGAATCTATGCCAAGGCACTGCTGGATACTGGAGCTCAAGTGACCTTATTATATAAAGATTTCTACATGAAGCATCTCAAGTATCTGCCCCTGCAAAAGTTGGAAGAATTGGAGATATGGGGTCTAGGTACCCAGAACTTTCCTTATGAGGGATATATTCCTATCAAACTCACCTTTGACCCAAGTGTGGCTGGAAAGGCGGAGACTTTCGACACTCTGGCGGTTGTATGTCCCCGACCCCCTGAGGCCCATAGAAGTTCCCTTATCATCGGAACAAATACTGATCTGGTCAGAAGACTCCTGACACCACTTGTACAGAAGGAAAGTGCCCCGGCCATGAAGGTACATCCCATGCTAACCCAAGTGTACAAGGACATTGTACACGAACAGAAGGCCCCACCAGAAGGGGTGGGAAAGGTTTGGCGTTTAGACCGAAGTGAAGGAATGCTACATCTGGGTGAAGTGGTGTGCATGAGGGCCTCTGTCAAGTTGAGTTGGAGACAACCTGGTCCTTTCATTGTCTTGGAGACGGACACTCAGGAAGAAGATGTGGGTCTGGAGATACTCCCAAAAGTGTTATCTACTAAGGCACTTAAGAGAAGCAGGGGGAGAGTCTCAGTCAATGTTCGGAACACGACAGCCTTGCCTGTGAAGATACCAGCAAGAATGCTGCTTGTGCAGGCGAATCAAGCGACCCCGGTTTCGCCACGTGATGTCAAAAAGGGACCCGAAGGGAAGATTCCCATAGAGAATTTCTATCCGAAGAACACCTCCCTTACGCCCGCTTGGATGGAGAGGGCCAAATCCCAGCTCATGAGATGGAAAGAAGTTTTCTCAAAGAGTGAGTTTGATGTGGGGTATGCCAAGAGTGCAGAGCACAAGATCCGGCTGGAAGAAGACAAACCTTTCCGGGAAAGGGTTAGGAGGATCCGGATTGGGAGATCTTGAAGACCTTTGAGAACAGCTGGCTGAGCTGAAAAGCACTGGGGTTATTAAGGAGTCCAGGAGTCCATACGCCTCTCCGATAGTGGTAGTGAGGAAGAAAAATGGGTCACTACAGCTATGTATCGACTATAGGACCCTGAATCGACGGACCATTCCTGATCAATACACTACCCCTCGTATAAAAGATGCCCTACAGAGCCTGACAGGGGCGAAGTGGTTCAGTGTATTAGATTTGAAGAGTGGTTATTATCAGATCCCCATGAGTCCTGAGGATAAAGAGAAGACTGCTTTCATTACCCACGTGGGGTTCTATGAATTTAATCGGATGCCACAAGGTCTGTCTGGGGCCCCAGCAACTTTCCAGCGGCTCATGGAGAAGACAGTAGGCGACATGAACTTGATTAAGGTCTTAGTGTACTTAGACGATATCATGTGTTTTGGCCGAACTGTCGAAGAGCATGAAGAGCGACTGGAAAAGGTTCTGAGGAGATTACATAAAGAGGGTTTGAAACCGTCAATGGAGAAATGTCAGTTGTATCAATCTTCAGCGAACTATCTGGGGCACATTGTGTCTGAAGAAGGGATAGCAACTGACCCTGAGAAATTGGAAGCTGTTACCTCTTGGCCAAAGCCCACGAATGTGACTGAGCTCAGGTCATTTCTAGGATTCTGCTCCTACTATCGGAGGTTTGTGGAAGGGTTTGCGAAGATAGCCCACCCACTCACAGAACTACTGAAGAATCAGGAAGAGTCTGATGTGGGTTCAGAGAAGCCTGGGAGGTGAAAAGAAGGGCCTCGGAAGAAAAAGGAATCTATCCTGGATCAGTGGACTCCGCAATGTGAGGAGACATTCAGTCAATTGAAGAAGAGCCTTACGACTGCTCCAGTGTTAGCTTATGCGGATCCTACCAAGCCCTATAAACTGCATGTGGATGCCAGCCGAGATGGGCTGGGTGGAGTGCTCTATCAGGTTCATAATGGACATTTAAGGCCCGTTGCTTATGTGAGCCGGAGCCTGTCTCCTGCTGAGCAGAACTACCCAACTCAAAAAACTTGAGTTTCTGGCCTTGAAGTGGGTTGTGGTAGACAAGTTGAGAGATTATCTGTATGGTGCCGAATTTGTAGTCAAAACAGATAACAACCCCCTCACATACTTGCTCACCACCGCAAAATTGGATGCCACAGGCCATAGGTGGTTGGCTGCTCTCTCAACATTCTCCTTCAGCCTGATATACAGACCGGGAGCGTGCAACAGAGATGCAGATGCGCTGTCAAGAAGACCCCACAGTCCCCTGAGCTCCCAAGAGGATTGGACTTAACTTGCCCCCGAAGGGGCGAGAGCCCTTTGTGAAGGAGCGGAGAAGCAGGAGAAAGGTGGAGCCAGAGCTGAAGAGATTGGAGTGACTACAGCAGGAGTACCCAGGTATTACTGTAATGTCTCCCAGATTGCTGCAGAGGGTTTACCTAAGTTATCAAGAAAAGACCTTAGGAAAGATCAACAGGAAGATCCACTCTGCAGCTTGATATTGGAAGCTTTGGATAGTCAGTGCCCTGACTTACTTTTAAAAAGCGCTCGAAAGGAAGCTCTGTTGTTACATAAAGAGTGGGATCGGTTGTAGTTCTTGCAAGGGGTGGTCTACCGAAGGGGTCCCTCTGAAGATCTGGAGGAGAAGTGGCAACTGTTTCTGCCAGAGAAGCACAGAGAGACAGTGTTAATCGCTCTACATGATTGTCATGGACATTTGGGGTCAGAAAGAACTCTTCAATTGATAAGAGATAGATGATTCTACTGGCCTTACATGAGGAAAGAAGTGGAGAATTACTGTCACTCCTGCCATAGGTGTATCCAGAGAAAGACTCTGCCACAACGGGCAGCCCCGATGGGTCATTTATCAAGCCAAGGTCCCATGGATTTAGTTTGCATTGATTTCCTGTGTCTAGAATCTGACTTGAGTGGGCAAGGAAATATCTTGGTAGTCACAGACCATTTTACCAGATACGCTCAAGCTTTCTCCACCAAAGATCAGAAGGCAGTCACAGTGGCGAAGACGTTGGTGGAGAAGTTTTTCGTCCATTATGGCTTACCACAGAGGATCCACTCAGATCAGGGAAGGGACTTTGAGAGTACACTCATCAGGAGATTGCTGGATCTATTGGGAATTCAAAAGTCCAGAACTACACCCTATCACCCGCAAGGAGATCCCCAGCCGGAGAGGTTTAATAGGACCCTTCTTAATATGTTAGGGACACTGACCTCTGAGCAAAAGCCCAATTGGAGTAAGCATATCACTGCTTTAGTGCATGCATATAACAGCACCAAGAGTCACAGGATATTTACCTTATCGGTTGATGTTTGGGTGAGAGGCTAGATTACCAGTGGATCTGGCTTTCGGGACTTCTCTGGACCACACCTCAGAGGCTTCTCATCGAGGATATACAAATAGGCTGAGGAAGAGTCTGAAGATTGCTTATGAGAACGCTCGGACTATGTCAGACAGCAGAGGGAGTAGAAATAAAAGAAACTTTGACCTCAAAGTAAGGGTTCAAGATCTTCAACCTGGTGACCAAGTCCTATTAAGGAATTTGGGTATTCCTGGTAAACACAAGTTGGCGAATCGCTGGAGATCACAGCCATACATTGTATGTAAACAGCTCCCAGGACTTACAGTATTTGAAATTAGGCCAGAAGGAAGTGCTGGACCAATTAAGACTTGGCATCGGAATCACCTTTTGCCCCTTACTGATGCAGTCAGGATAATTCCCGAGGAGGAGTTATCATCTACATCAGAGGTTGCACAACGGCCTGTAACTAGGTCCCAGTCTGGGGCTTTGACAACTGAAGACAGTGAGGAGAGAGCGATGGGCATTAGCTGGTGGTGGTCATCTAATATACCCGAAGCTGAAGCGAGTGTTTCATCACCAACAACCAAAGAGGGTAGTGATGAGAATTGGTGGGAGGCTCCTCTGTCGGTCCTGTGCACTCGTTTAGAGGCTACGATGTGTAACAGGAACAAGGTCTTACATATCTTTGGGGACCAAAGATTTAAAGCAGGGGGAGTATGTAGTGCTGATAACTTTTGTTTTTATCCATATGTGTGTTATACAGGACATAAGTTGTTATAGTGCCATCTTGTAGACAATTGAAAAGGTACAATACTTTTATGTTTCATGATTAAGAGAAGTGGCATGGAAGTGATTGTTTACTTCTGAACTTTAACTATGACCTACCCACAATGCTCCTGGACAAGAGGAGAACTGAACTGCATTGTGGGAGGATATAAAAAGGCTGGGAGCGGCCATCTTAGGTCTCTTGTTCCTGGGACGCGTGGGCTGCCTGCAGAACTCTGTGAGTGTGTGTGTCCCACAGGGTTGCGGCCTACCTTGTGGAGGAGCGGAGCAACAGCAGGGATCCTGTCATCGTATCACAGTGTGCTGGAGCAGCAGAAGTGATCGTTCCGGAGACCCGTGGAGGAGGTAACCGAGGACTCCTGGTCGTTAGTGAAAAGAGCAGTGTGATGGCGTGGCGGTGGTTCCATACGGACTGAGAACTGTTGAAACAGAGGCATCCATCCGCCCGAATCCCGTGTGGTGAGAGGGTTAACACCCAGAAGTTTGTTTAAATACTACACACACTTAGAACTGTTACAAAGTGTTGCTGGGACTGATAGTCCCACGGAACAAGTTAAGTTGGAGAACATTACATCTGCATAGACTTCAGTATTCAAGAACTGATACTAGATGTTTGTATCCTTCGTGTGTATATATCAAATATATATATATATATATATATATATATATATGATGCAATGCATATGTATACATATGAAGAGTGTTATATTATGGTAGAATTCTCTGATTTCAGAGTGGTGATTCATATCCCTGAAGAAGATAATCGTAACGTCGTTATACGGTGTACCGTACCCAATCCATGTCATTGCTGAGGGCAAGATGGGATCTCTCTCCTGTGGTCAGATTCTAAACATTAGAGCTCCCCCTAGCTGCAGCCTGGTAATAACATTGCTAGGAGGTCTATTCATTCAGCTGCTACATACGTCCCATCTTTATATAAACGTCTCCTGACATTTAAGGGTCTATATAACCCCTTATCTACTGTGCAATTTTACCCATTTCCTGCCCAAGCCCATTTTCAGCGCTATCGCACTTTGAATGACAATTGGGCGGTCATGTAACACTGTACCCATATGATATTTTTAGCATTTTTTTTTAGACGCATAGAGCTTTCTTTTGGGGGTATTTAATAGACACTGAGGTTTTATTTTTTTGCTAAATAAATGAAAAAGTCCATAAATTGAAAAAAAAAAAAGTTTTTCTTAGTTTTTGTTATAAAATTTTGTACATAACTAATTCTTCTTCTTCACTGATGGGCACTGATAGGTGACACTGATTGGCAGCACTTGGCAACTCCTATCCTCATATTGATTAGCGGTTCCAAATAAATAACTACTGCAGTAGGGAACAGACACAAAAGATACACTCCGCAACTTCCCAAATAACTGTTCTGTTTTATTATGACACAATTGAAGGTTTTTATACACATGATTACGTAGCTATCACATTAATATTACAATTGTACTTTTATGGTAACAAGGGGCGTAACATAGGCAGGCTAATTCTAATCAGGACTGGAAAGAATGCAAACATGTCATGAAAACATTATTGGTGCCGTGTGCAATACATACAAAATACAATACAATTCTATACAGAACTTACACATTTCCTTTACACATTCATTCTACAAAGTTTTTAGAAACAGACCTGTAAGTGTTTGTGAAATCTTCCACCACAAAATGTACTCAGCCAATGAGAGGTAATGACTCCATTTTTATTTTTCTCCTGCTATCAATGGCCAACACGGTACAACACTTCATCCATGTCTTTGGTGTGAGATCTCTGATGTACAGAAAGTTTGGACTTAAATGAAAAACATTTCCCGCACTCAGGACAGGAATACGGCTTTTCCCCCGTGTGGGATCTCTGATGTCCAGAAAGATGGGACTTTTGTGAAAAACATTTCCCGCACTCAGGACAGGGATACGGCTTTTCCCCCCGTGTGCAATCTCTGATGTGAGGTAAGAGCGGACTTCACTGTAAAACATTTCCCGCACTCAGGACAGGAACACGGCTTTCCCCCCATGTGAGATCTCTGATGTGTGGAAAGAGTGGACTTCTCTGTAAAACATTTCCCGCACTCAGGACAGGAATATGGCTTTTCCCCCGTGTGCAATCTCTGATGTGTGGAAAGATGGGACTTCTCTGTAAAACATTTCCTGCACTCAGGACAGGAATACGGCTTTTCCCCCGTGTGGAATCTCTGATGTCTAGAAAGAAGGGACTTTTGTGAAAAACATTTCCCGCACTCAGCACAGGCATACGGCTTTTCCCCTGTGTGGAATCTCTGATGTGTGGAAAGAGCGGACTTCACTGTAAAACATTTCCCGCACTCAGGACAGCAATACGGCTTTTCCCCTGTGTGGGATCTCTGATGTATGGAAAGAGCAAACTTCCCTGTAAAACATTTCCCGCACTCAGGACAGGAATACGGCTTTTCCCCCGTGTGGGATCTCTGATGTGTGGAAAGAGCGGACTTCACTGTAAAACATTTCCCGCACTCAGGACAGGAATACGGCATTTCCCCCGTGTGCAATCTCTGATGTCCAGAAAGAAGGGACTTTCGTGAAAAACATTTCCCGCACTCAGGACAGGAATACGGCTTTTCCCCTGTGTGGAATCTCTGATGTGTGGAAAGAGCGGACTTCACTGTAAAACATTTCCCGCACTCAGGACAGGAATACGGCTTTTCCCCTGTGTGGAATCTCTGATGTGTGGAAAGAGCGGACTTCACTGTAAAACATTTCCCGCACTCAGGACAGGAATACGGCTTTTCCCCCGTGTGCAATCTCTGATGTTTAGAAAGATGGGATTTTCGTGAAAAACATTTCCCGCACTCAGCACAGGGATACGGCTTTTCCCCCGTGTGCAATCTCTGATGTGTGGTAAGACTGGACTTCACTGTAAAACATTTCCCGCACTCAGGACAGGGAAACCTCTTATCTGTTGGATTATCCCTCACAATCTGAGGTTCCTCAGGATAAGAGGAATACGATGGTCCGGCACCGTCCCTCACAGTCTGAGGCTCCTCAGGATAAGAGGAATACGATGGTCCGGCACCGTCCCGCACAGTCTGAGGTTCCTCAGGATAAGAGGAATACGATGGTCCGGCACCGTCCCGCACAGTCTGAGGTTCCTCAGGATAAGAGGAATACGATGGTCCGGCACCGTCCCGCACAGTCTGAGGTTCCTCAGGATAAGTGGAATACGATGGTCCGGCACCGTCCCGCACAGTCTGAGGTTCCTCAGGATAAGAGGAATACGATGGTTCAGCACCGTCCCGCACAGTCTGAGGTTCCTCAGGATAAGAGGAATACGATGGTCCGGCACCGTCCCTCACAGTCTGAGGTTCCTCAGGATAAGAGGAATACGATGGTCCGGCACCGTCCCGCACAGTCTGAGGTTCCTCAGGATAAGAGGAATACGATGGTCCATCTACACTGTGTGGTGCCGGATGGACATTTGAGGTAGTCGGGTTTTCTCCTGGACTATACTGTGTGATGTCCTCATCTTCTACTTTACAGTCTGGAGACAAAGTGAGACAATCCTCTGAGGTTTTCCTCATCTCCCGTCCATCTACTAAAATAGAAATACAAAGATTATTACTAGACATGAGCAGATTGGTTCCCCTAAACCAGGACTCCGCCCACATCAGGCAGCTTTGTCTCTGAGGATCTTACAATTCCCCCCTCAAGGTAACTAGTAAATGGGTCCTCTGATCTCCTACCAGTTCATTTCTTTATTCATGGGCCTTAGTCAGAGAGTGAGGAAACAACGAGAACTGTCTTTTATAGGAGTGACAGTGATGAGGGGATTATAGGACGAGTGTCCCCACCCCCTCTATCACTCATTGCCATCTTCCCAACACAAGAAGTCCTGCACTTCCTTATTTAGTCCATGATTTAGTCATGAATAACAGCGGGGCTGAGCCCCACCAGAGGTCAGAGAGTGAGGATGGGGGGAGAAAAACCAAGATGAAGACTGGACTGATCCTGAAAACCACCATCATTGGGTTATTGACTCCTCCCTCATTATCACTTTCTGTTTAAGGGTCCAAAGTTGGGGGATGTTATCACATTATTATCAACATGTAAAAGTCTGTGCTCCAATCATATCATCAGAGATAAAATGTCCAGCTGGTAGGAAATGGGTGTAACAAAAGAGAATACATATTATGTGTATATATAGCAGAAAGTAGAGCATGTAATGTACAACATAGAGTATATAGTGCAGGGGTCAGGACTTATAATATTGGTGGCTTAATGTTTATTTGAGACAAGTTGCAGAGGTCCCACACCGCTGCCTCCCATCTCCTGAGACTGCACTCAGTGACTTGGGTCTGAGACTATACAGACATATCCCTCCATCCGGCACAACCAGAAAATAACAGAACAAGTAACCTGGGAGAATTACTCTGCCAGAGATCTTGCTAGACCCTGGCATGGGGCAGAAGACTCAAGGTACATACTCCGGGTGTCTGGGTCAAGCAACACCTATGAAGAAAATCTAAATTTTACTGCCAGCTGAACCCCAGAATCTCCATAAATCCAGTCTAGATACATAAATTGTGTCTGCAGCACAGAGAAGGAAGATTATCCGAGAGAAATACAGGAATACAGGACGGGGAACACAGCTCAGGAAAGTGACCAGGGGATTACAGGCTGATATCACCCAGTCCCCACCCTACTCTGGACCAATCAGTGAGCAGTATGGGTGGAGGAATGTATTTAGTGTTAATGACCCACCTGTGCTGATCTCTGTAGGAGTGTCCTCCTCTATAAATGTCCCCGTTATTCCATCCTCCTCCATAGACTGCTGATCATCCCTCACATACCTCTCTTCTTCTTCTGATTTAACCTCAAATTCTATATCGATTGGATCTCCACTCTAAACCAAGAGAATGAGAGAAAATATCATCTGTAAAATATAAGATTTATTATTGTGACATCATATATAAAAAAATACACATCCTCTACACAAGTCCATGTTCTAGATTCTCCATCCCACCAACCTTGTAACAGTGAGGGATGGTGTGACCTTCCTGTGTGGAATCCCGGGAATACAGAGGACGGGGACATCTCTCTGGTGGGTTCCTGGTATTAGGTGGCTCCATCATATCCTTGTGTCCTTCTGAAAAGTCCTCCATAACTCCATACTCCTCATCCTCCTCTTTATACTTTATCATCCCCGAGGTTTCCACTCTGAATACATAATAAAACATTCATTGCAACAAACATGCTTCTGTATAAATCATAACTACCAATAATTGCCATTCATCTACCTGATGATGGTGGGGGATGGTGTGACCTTCCTGTGTGGAATCCCGGGAATACAGAGGACGGGGACATCTCTCTGGTGGGTTCCCATTACTGGATCCATCTGTAGGAAACACACACACTGACTGAATACATTGTTTCTATGTGTTTATCAGATGATGGGGGATCTAGGTGGAGCCTCCGTACTGCTCTCTCCTTTACAATAAAGTCTCCTCTTACCCGGTGATGTGAGGGGCGGCTGATTGTCCATCATGACGTCCTTCCCAGCACCGCTCACCTCTCCTGTCAGCAGCTCGATGATCTCTCTGGTGACTTCTAGAATCTTCTTTTTATTTCTCTATTCTATCAGGGAGGGAGGTGGAGGCAATGTGATGGTCAGATGATCTCCAGACTTCACAGGAGGAAAACTCTAGATTTGAACACAAATAGTAAAATCAAATGACATTCCCAGAATCCTCCTCACCTCACTGGCCAGATCTCTCTTTATTTAAACCCCTCTTCATGCTGAGGTTTCTGATATTACATACAATGCAGGTCCAACAGCCCTACATTGAAATTGAGGAGGCCAGGGGTCGGCCCACATCCTAAGAGCATCAGAAAAAAAAAAAAAAAAAAAAAGAGTCGGATAGAGAGATATTAGGAGGAGGAGCTGTGAGCTCAGTGTGTAGTCATAGGATTCTTTGACTGATTGGAGGGACATTGGGAGGAGGAGCTGTGGGGGGTGCTGTGTGAGGTTTCTGTATACAGAATCATTTCTCCTGGGTGCGTCCCTCCTCTCCTAAACTGAAAGATGAACATTGCCTTTGGGCTTTGCCAGGACACATCATATTCCCCATTGAGCTCTCCTTCCTCTCTGTAACGTGTGCTTTCTAACAATCCTTCTGACAGTTGTCAGTTGTCTCTGTATATATCGCCTTCACTTCTGTCCTCTCCCTATTCCTGCACTCACCAACTATTAATAGTTCTAAACCCACATGCTAATAAAACCTCCAGGATGCTGGGGCATGTCCCTTCATAAAAATCACACTGCCATATTACCTCCCTCACCCTTCTGCTTCTCCTAACCTCTGGAGATTAAACCCCAAACCCTGAGCCTCCATTGTTTACCTGTACCCAAATTTCCCATCACCCCATGCCTTCTGACAGGAGCTGCAATCCACACAATTTAGTTTCTATTGCTCTTCTTCCTCAAACCAGCCTCCCCTTCTCTTGCGCCCTTTGGAAGGACTGCTCTGTCTGAAACAAACTCACTTCTGTCCATGACCTTAATACTAACTACTTGCTGTTACTGAAACCTGGCTTCATGAATCCAACACTGCTTCTCCTGCTTCCCTCTCCCATGATGGCCTTCTTTGAACTCACTCCCCCAAACCCAGTGGATGGAAGGGAGGTGGAGTGGGAACCCTTCTAACCCCACATTTATTTATTATTTCAGGTACTTATATAGTGCCGTCAATTTGCACGCTTTATATATACATTGTACATTCACATCAGTCCCTACCCTCAAGGAGCTTACAATCTAAGGTCCCTAACTCACATTCATACTAGGGCCAATTTACACAGGATCTAATTAACCTACCAACATGTCTTTGGAGTATGGGAGGAAAACGGAGTACCCGGAGGAAACCCACACAGGCACAGGGAGAACATGCAAACTCCAGGCAGGTGGTGTTGTGGTTGGGATTTGAACCAGCGACCCACATAGCATCTTTCAGGTACTTCACCCACCTCCCTCTCTGTCACCCTCCTCATTTTAGGCACATTGTATTTATCTTTTTTCTCCAGTTTCTTTAAGAAATGCTATGCTATCGGCCTGGACCGGTATCAACCTTTCTTGATGGCTTCTGTGCCTGGCTACCCTAGTTTATCTCTTCTGAAATCTTCACAATCGTTCTTGATGACTTCAACATCCCTGTTAAAACTAATACTCCTGCTACTGTCCTTCACCCCTCTCTGCCAATCCATCCACTGGTCTCCATTTAGTGTCCTCCACCCCTCTCTACCAATCCCTCCACTGGTCTCCATTCAGTGTCCTCCTCCCCGCTCTACCAATCCCTCCACTGGTCTCCATTCAGTGTCCTCCTCCCTGCTCTACCAATCCCTCCACTGGTCTCCAGTGTCCTCCACCCCTCTCTACCAATCCCTCCACTGGTCTCCATTCAGTGTCCTCCTCCCCGCTCTACCAATCCCTCCACTGGTCTCTAGTGTCCTCCACCCCTCTCTACCAATCCCTCCACTGGTCTCCATTAAGTGTCCTCCACCCCTCTCTACCAATCGCTCCACTGGTCTCCATTCAGTGTCCTCCTCCCCGCTCTACCAATCCCCCCACTGGTCTCCATTCAGTGTCCTCCACCCGTGTCTACCAATCCCTCCACTGGTCTCCATTCAGTGTCCTCCACCCATCTCTACCAATCCCTCCACCCTGCTCTACCAATCCCTCCACTGGTCTCCATTCAGTGTCCTCCACCCCTCTCTACCAATCCCTGCACTGGCTTCCACTCACCCTACCAATTAAATTCAAAATAGTAATAACTTACAAAGTCTCACAATACCAGCCTAATTGTTCTGTTCGTTCCTCCCAAGACTTCCGGTTAGTTCCCGTCTCACCTCCTCCCATACTCATCTCCAGAGCCTCTCCCATCCTCTGGAACTCCCTATCCCAATTTGTCTGACTATCTCCTACTCTGTGCACATTTAGACGATCCCTGAAAACTCTTCTCTTCAGAGAAGCCTTCATATCCCCAACTAACAACTGGACTTTTATTCCCTCCATCAGCCCATCCCCCAAAGTTATTACATAGTTAGTCAGTTGAAAAAAGACACAAGTCCATCTAGTTCAACCATAAAAAAAAAATCAAGGGGCGTGGCTTGGCTATGGCAGAGTGAGGTCGCATACTGCCTGAGCTCCCGTTCCTGGACCCTATGATCAAGGCGGTTATGCCATTTACCAGCTCTTCTTAGTACGGTCATAAGTTACAGAAGGCGAGGCAGATACAGGGGTTCCTCTAAGGCGGCGACAGTGACGCAGATCGACCGTTTCCTCAAGGAAAGAGCCAGAGGTGTCCCAGAGGTCCGTAGTGAAGTGAAACAAGGCACGCCGAGCCATCTTCTTCCTCTACAGGAGCCATGGAGTCCCCTCACCACTTGGGAACACAACCCCTGACAGGAGTCCCGGCTCTTCTCAGCTCTCCACCCAGCAACCAGTCCGGTGCGGGAACCTCCACACAGCCATCGGGGGATGACGCAGACATTCAAACCCTGTTAAGAGCTCTCCCCACAAAAGCAGACATGGAGGCAATGGTACGGAGAGTTGAGGAACAGCATCGCCGAGACCTCCAGGAGATCCGCACGGAGGTATCCGGGATAGACGAGAGGCTGACCAGAGAGGAGGAATCGAGAGATGCCTTAGAGACTCGGGTGGCACAGCTAGAACGAGCACACCGGAGACATCAGGACCAACTGGCGGAGGTACAGCTACACGCAGAAGACCTGGAGAACCGGAGCCGCCGCCAAAACCTGCGGCTCCGCGGGATCCCTGAAGCGACCGGCCCTGAGAACCTAACGGAGACAGTAAGGGCAATCTTACTCAAAATACTGGAGGGGGACCCCCCAACATCCCTGGAGTTCGATAGGGTGCATAGGGCGCTCTGCCCGAGATCTATGGATGTGGACAGACCCCGCGATGTAATCTGCCGACTGCATCGCTATTCGGTCAAGGAACAGATTATGACAGCAGCACGCCTCAAGGGACCGGTGGACTTTGACGGGGCACATGAATCGATATTCCCAGATGTCTCACGGGCAACTCTCATTAGAAGGACGATGCTGAAGCCCCTGCTGGAATTACTCTCCCGCGTTGCGCTACCTTACCGATGGGGATTTCCTATCCAGCTAACCGTCCGAAAAGGGAGCGCTTCATTCACTTTACGGCGCCATACGGATTTGCCGGACCTGTTCACCTTTCTGGAGATGGAACCGATCCCGCTGCGGGACTGGCTGAGTCCACTGCACATCAGAGATTCCCACCCTGCACCTTATGCGGACCGATGGGTCTCCCACGTAGATCGTCCCGTAGACGAAGAGAGCCTACTCCAAATCAGGAGAGGCGACCCAGAGCCGTAAGTCCTTTGATCACCCTCACGTAGGTGGCAGATTACCTGGGCTACTTGTGACAATTCCCTGACTACCTGTTTCCTTGCCCTCCATATGGTTACGTGTTGACTGCAAGGCCCCCCCTCCGGGTATCCAGCGCCCCCCCTAAGCCCCGCTCAGCTTCCTGGATGTGTCCCCCCCCCACCGGCCCGAGGGTAGATACGCAGATTTGTCTACATGGCCCCCCCAATGGTTCACTGTGCAACCCTCCCCCAAGGGGTTCCGATAGTTGCGGTCATGAGCACTATCCTTGGGGTCACCCAGAGGTATACTACGGAGCATCCGCCCTGGTGCGAGGAGAACCCTGCTGAGACTTTGGCTCGGATAGTTCAGAACGAGTGACTGTTCCAGGCTGGTGTGCTCTCTGGCCTACTGCAATACAATTGGGCTCTTTGACATTCTTTAACAGTGTCTATGATCTGCGGTTCTGTGAATGTTGGCAGGACCAGCCCCGCTTAGGGTATCTTGACTCTGGCAGCCTCTAGCACTCAGCATACTTTGCATGGGGTGATGTTATTACTGTAGCGGGGGGAGTAATTATAATGTGATGGAGTGGGCGGGCATGGTGGAGTGGTTCTTCTGATGCAGCCGTGCAGTCCGACACTTGGGATCCCCGGACCGTGATGGGGGGCCGAGAGACAAAAATGATTATTTATTTATTTTTATTATTATTATCTTTTTGTTTTCTACTCTATTCAGGGTGGCCACGTCACCCACATAGAAGTCTCTAACGGGCCAGCCTGGTGTACCTCCCCCGGGGGTGATTGTTGACATCGGGTGTGGGAGGCCGGGGATTGGACTGTGCGGCTGAAGCATATAGCATATCCACAAGGTGCCCTGGGGAGGGGGCGAAGGTTTGATATGGGGGCATTGTTTTGGTTTTTTCAATGTACTAACTTTTCCTTCCATATAGCTCAGGATTACCCTTGTCTTTGCTTGTCGCCTACGTGTTGGGTTTGGCTAATAATTGAGAGGAGGTGGATCCTCGCGGGTTGGTCGGCTGCCCCCACAGATTCTTACTGGGGGCTCCTCTGGAGATTCCCTGGAGTTGAGTCCTTCTGGATAGGGGGTGGAGATAGACGGGCGTGGATAATGCTCCACAAAATAAAAACTTAATGGAGAGTGTTGGCTTGCCTTATAGTACCTATTGTTTTGTGATAGTTGGGGTCTAGGTGGGGAGCGCCTGATCCCCGTTGTATCCAACCGCTTCCCCCACATAGGGTAGCACCCTTTTGAGGACCCTGTCTAGGGGCCTTAGTGGTGCAGTGAGACTAGTTCTCTAACACGCCTGTGGTGTATTAGTCGTTGGGGCTCACTGTCTGATCAGTGCCCCGTCCTTTGTTCCCCTCCCTTCTTTTTTCCTTTACACTTCTCCCTAACTATTCCCCTACCCTAACTTTCTCACCCCTTCTCCCCCCTCCCCCCCTTTTTTTTGTTGCCTCCGGCCTCTTCTTGGACCATGGGTTCAATGGAAACTCTGAGGCTCATGTCTATTATTGTAAAGGGACTCAACACCCCAGAGAAACGGTCCAAGGTTCTAAACAACCTGAAACACGCGAAAGCTCATGTATGCTTCGTCCAGGAGACGCACTTCCGAGCCGATAGACCACAAAGACTACATGACCGCTTCTTCCCAGTTGTCTACCATGGATGTTCCTCTGATTCCAAGTCTAGAGGGGTCAGCATACTGATAAGCTCCACGACTCCATGGAAATTGCGAGACCAGTGGAGTGACACTGAGGGGCGAGCCCTATTTGTGAAGGGGGTCTTGGGCGGCTCTCTAGTAACTTTGGTGAACCTATACTTTCCCAACACAGACCAGATCGGATTCTTGGAATCCACTTTGACAAAACTCCAGGACTTTGTAGAGGGGGCGGTGATTCGGGGAGGGGATATGAATTTTACCATGGACCCCTCCTTAGACGCGTCTCGGCAAACCTCTCAGGTTTCTTATGCTGCACTTAAACGTCTAAAGAAGAATTTTTATTCTTTTCACCTAGTGGATGTTTGGAGGGTCCTCAACCTGACCCGGAGAGACTATATGTTCTACTCGCATCCTCACGATAATTACACCAGAATTGATCTTTTCATGCTGCCCCAATCTCTTTTGTCGAGGGTGAGATCCGCATCCATAGGCTCTATCACTTTCTCAGACCACGCCCCGGTTTTTGTAGATAAAGATATCTTACCCCCTGCGCCTAAACGATGGCAATGGAAACTTAATGAAACCCTGCTTCAGACTCCTGAGGTCGTGGAAGAGGTGTCTAGGGAACTGAGGAGTTTTTTCATCTCAAATGCGGATTCGGGCTGTACTCCCCTGATGGTTTGGGAGGCCCATAAATGTACCATTAGAGGTCTCCTGATAAAGATTGGTACATGCCTCAAGAAGGTGAGAGCCCAGCAAACCCTTGACCTTCTGGACAAAATCAGGGTCTTGGAGGCCACCCATAAACAATCATTAGGGAACTCTAAGGTGCACACAACGGAGGGAATAGCAGAGCAATTTCGCAAATATTATACCTCACTGTACAACTTGCCGCGGCGAACTTCAGAGAGAGATAAGTCCCTGGAACGAAAGGCCATTCGGGACTATATTCAAAAATCGGGCCTCCCTCGGTTGACTGATGAAGCCCTGACAGCTATGGAGGCGCCTCTTACTGGGGAGGAGGTCTCACGAGCCATAGCCCAAATGCATAGCGGCAAGGCTCCGGGTCCCGATGGATATTCGCTTCTTTATTACAAGACTTTCTGTGACCTACTGAGGCCATATTTTCTAGCTGCTTTTAACGACGCAGGAGAGGGAGCGATTTCCCCAGAGGATACCCTATGGGCCTTCATCACGGTGATCCCTAAAGAGGGCAAAGACCCTTTACAGACCAATATCCCTCCTCAACGTGGACCTAAAGATCTTTACCCAAGGTCCTCTCAATGCATTTGACGGAGTGGATTCCATCACTGGTCCACTGGGACCAGGTTGGTTTTGTTCCCTCGAGAGAGGCGAGGGACAACACCACGAAGGCCATTAACCTCATTCATGCGGCCAAAACACGGGGGAACTCCGATGCTACTTCTATCAACAGACGCCGAAAAGGCTTACGTTAGGGGGCATTGGCCTTTTCTGTTAGAGACCCTTCGTCATGTGGGTCTCGGCCAGAGAATGATGAATTGGATATTGGCTATTTACTCCAGACCATCAGCTCAAGTGAAGGTCAATGCCCAACTATCCTCCTCCCTGGGGATAACTAACGGGACGAGGCAGGGCTGCCCCGTCACCCTTGATCTTTATTCTAACCCTCGAACCTTTCCTGCGTACAGTGAGGGATAACCCTAACATAACGGGACTCCATCTTAGCAAAAATTTGTCTCCAAAAATAGCTGCTTTTGCTGACGATTTACTGTTTTTCATAACCAACCCCCTGATATCCGTACCAAACTTGATGTCGGAACTAAAGAAGTATGGAGCGCGTTAAATGTCTCCCTGCCAACTTCGTTAGCAAATCTGTTGAGAGCGGACTTCCCCTTCAAATGGACGAATTCAAGCATCAAATACCTAGCTATTAACTTACCAAGTAAGTTGGAGGATGTTTTTCCTCTTAACTCCCCCCCCCCCCCTGCTGACAGACATTAAAAGGGACCTACAGACTTGGCAGAAGGGAACGTTCTCCTGGCTCGGACGCTGCAGTATTATAAAAATGAACATTATGCCTAGAATATTGTACCACCTGCAGGCTCTACCGGTCAGGATTCCGAGCGCCTTCCTTAGAGCGGTGAACCGAGTGATAGTTTCCTTCACTTGGGCCCAGAAACCCCCACGGCTAGCACACTCCATTCTACGTCTACCAAAGTTGCAGGGGGGAATGGCTCTCCCAGATGTGAATTTGTATCACATTGCCTGTCATATGACGAGAATCGTAGACTGGTGTCGACACGGGATACTAAAGCAATGGGTTCAGATTGAGCGGCTTCTTTCAGGAGTAGAGCTGGAAGGGTTACCTTGGTGTCAGAAAAGTCTTTCAGGCCGTACCCTAAACCACCCTACGGTGGGTGAGACATGGCGGATAGCCCAAAAAGCTTTTCGAGAGCAAACGGTTGCACCAAACCCTTCTCCGCTAACCCCAGTAATTGGGAACCCAGCCTTCAGCCCGGGACTAAATGACTCCAGATTCCAGGAACTGAAAGAGATTGTCAGATCTCAACTCCGCCATTTCATCAGCAATGGAAAATGGATGACCAGGGAATACATCATGACTGACCCTCTTTTAGCGAACCTCACATTCTGGCAAAAGCTCCAGCTAGCCCACTTTTTAGGATCACAGCCCACCCTAACACTCTATGCGAGGAACCTGACGTCCTTTGAGCTACTTTGCTCAGAGCAAGAGCCCGTTCGCCATGTGATCTCGTTAACATATCAAATCCTCATCGCACCCCCAAGGGGATTCAGACCTCCTTACATAGCCAAGTGGGAATGGGACCTGGGCTCCCCCCCCTCCCACCGCGATCCGATGCCCTCCGCCGATTACTGTAGCCCTCGGCAGCGGCGAAGGCGATTGCATCCTGTCACCAGCTGGGTATGGAGACGAGTGAGGGGAAGATGGCCCCCACCCGTATCCATACAATTGCTGGGCAGAAGCGACGTCAAAACGTTACTTCCGCCCATAGCTCTTTTTTTTTTTTAAATGACAATTTTTTTTATTTTTTTGTATTGCATTTTAGTGTAAATACGAGATCTGAGGTCTTTTTGACCCCCCAGATCTCATATTTAAGAGATCCTGCCATGCTTTTTTCTATTACAAGGGATGTTTACATTCCTTGCAATAGGAATAAAAGTGACAAATGTTTTTTTTTTTTTTTTTAAAAACAGTGTAAAAATAAAAGGTAAAATAAATAACAAAAATGTTTTTTTTTTTTAAACACGCCCTGTCCCGATGAGCTCGCGCGCAGAAGCGAACGCATACGTGAGGTATCCCCGCAATCGGTAGAGCGAGAGCAATAATTCAAGCCCTAGACCTCCTCTGTAAATTAAAACATGCAACCTGTAGAATTTTTATCTAAACGTCGCCTATGGTGATTTTTAAGGGTAAAACTTTGTTGCCATTCCACCAGCGGGCGCAATTTTGAAGCATGACATGTTGGGTATCAATTTACTCGGCATAACATTATCTTTCGCAATATAAAAAAATTGGGCTAACTTTACTGTTGTCTTATTTTTTAATTCAAAAAAAGTGTATTTTTCCAAAAAAGTGCGCTTGTACGAATGCTACGCAAATACGGTGTGACAGAAAGTATTGCAACTACCGCAATTTTATTCTCTAGGGTGTTAGAAAAAAAATGTATAATGTTTGGGGGTTCTAAGTCTTTTTCTAGCAAAAAAAACCTGTTGCTGATGATCTACCAAAACCCCCAAATCCTTCTCCTCCATTGATTCCCCCAGATCCTTCTCCACCATTGATCCCCCCAGATCCTTCTCCACCATTGATCCCCCCCAGATCCTTCTCCACCATTGATCCCCCCAGATCCTTCTCCACCAATTGTACTCCCCCTAGTATGTATGATGCATATTCTTATCCCCCAAGTGCAGAACTTTAAATTTATCAACCTTAAACCTCATCTGCCACATAGTCACCCAATTAGACACAGCATTGAGGTTGGCTTGTAAGTTGGAGACATCCTGTAAGGACGTTATTCCACCGCATAGCTTGATGTCATCTGCAAAGACTGAAATGGTACTTTTGATCCCAGACCCGATATCATTTATAAAGATATTAAAAAGTAAGGGTCCCAGCACTGAACCTCGGGTACACCACCTTTTGAATCCTCTTAGATTGTAAGCTTTAAGGAGAAGGGCCCCATGATAGATATATATATATATATTAATATAGATGTGTATCATCATCTGCTGGAGATAAAAGACGTCACAGTGACTATGGAGGAAGAGAATGGACATGACGGGGGGTTACTGGGTGTAGATAGAAAATAAGATCTTATTACCTCTTCTGCTGCTGCTTCCAACAATGTCTCCTCTGTTATTCGTACCTCATGGAACTTCCTGTCTTTATCTAACATCACTTCCTGTTTGTATCTAACATCATTTCCTGTTTGTTCCTGACATCACTTCCTGTCTTTACCTGACATCACTTCCTGTCTTTACCTGACATCACTTCCTGTCTTCCATAGAGACTTCCTGTCTCTATGGTAGAAGTGAGAAGATCACCATTTTGTGGAGATCAGAGGAACTGCAGATCCAAGAAACGTCTCGTAGTGTGAACACGGCCTTGTGCTGTGTGTGTATGTACTGTATATCCTTATAGATGTGTAGTGCCCCCCCCACAGGAGCCACTGATGATAACTGGTTGTTTACTATACAGTACAGAGGCCACCAGTCACCCACGTAACTGTCCATTCAGTCCGGCTCCAATAAAGAGTCTCAGGGTTTGTCTTTTTGTAATTTTGTTTTTTTATTTGCACTAACATACAATTTTCTCCTTTTAACATCCAAGAAGAAACATCTGCCAAGTCGAGAACCGATTACCTAGCTCATCGATCGAACTCTGATCAACCCTCGGACATTAATTGCAAGTATTCTTCCTTCCCAATTCTACCTTATTGCTCTGTGGCTGTATATTGTCTTTATCTTTTGAAACATCTTTTTTCTGTAAATGTTTTATTTGCATCAACTTTGACCTTTTCATAATAAACCCTTATGTTAAAAAGTGTTAACCTTGTCTCTAAAGCTCTTAATGCAAGCTATAAACGAACCTGCCTCTTGAAGAGCGCTACTGTTGTAGAGTAAGACCTCTGAGCAGACCTGTCTGTGGTGGCAGTGTGTGTGTGGCAGACGCTTATTCTAAAATTATAATTGGTATTGCTAAAATTACGAGTCTCCCCCGGCTCGGTCTTTTAAACGGGGGTGGTGGCAGTTAAAGGGTTTATTGTGTAATTAGCCCAGTGACAATCACTCTCAGGCTACTCGCACCTAGATTGTGGTCCCGCAAGCTGGAAAATCTTTGTGCTGGGCGCAGCTGAGAGTGGCTTTGTTACGTAAGTGACAGCGTGGTGCGAGGTTGGCCGGTCCTTCGTGGCAAGTTAGCGAGGAGGACAGAGATCTGACACCCGCGTTCGTCACCAATCTGTCACGAATTTGCACGCCCACGGCGACTAACTAACCGCGACGTGCGTTCCGTGACCGGGGTATAAGGGGGAACTTAAACTGCGCATGTAAGACTGGCTGTGGTACCACAGCCTGCACTACCTTTGACCACCACTAGAGGGAGACTCCACTCCAATCCAGCTAGCTGAGTACACACAGGCAGATACGAATCTTACACACAATCTGGTGCACTCTAAGGGTTGGGGAGCAGCCTAGCAAGTACTACACACTTCTAGGGTTCCTCCAGCTATCCTGCAAGCTTGAACCCCTGTGTTAATCACTCTTCCCACTGTCCCCACACCCACACACCAGACACACACTAAACGATAGCCGGCCACCACCCAACAGTTTGTCCGCAGACTGCTCTGCTGAGACACCACACAGATCTCCGTCTGGAAGATCTGTTAGCCTACAATCTGCATGCAATCTGACAACACGCAGTGCATTTGCATACCGATTGGCACATAACTTAGACCAAGTACTTAGGCACTAAAATACAACAACCTCTCCAGAAATATGAGTCCTAGCTTAGTAGGTGCAGCAAAGGATCTTATGTTGGTGAAACAGGACAGAAGTTGCAAGTGAGGATGAATTTGCACAGACATACCATCAAAGAACATAAAGAAGACAGTTTATGCACACCTGTGGGACATCATTTCTCACAACCGGACCACACTATAGAAGACCTCAATGTTTTAGTTCTTAAAGGGAATTTCAGAACTATCCAGGAAAGGAAAACGTTTGAACTAAGAATGATACTTCTTTTTGACACGAAGAATAATGGCCTGAATTTAGATATTGGTTTCCTTACACATTATGCTAAAGTTTTACGACCCCCTCTGTGACTAGTATCCCCCCCTGCATTCTATAGCTCTCCCTCTGTCTTATCTCACTAACTCTGCTGCTATCTTTATTACCATTGATTTGTATGTGTTTGGTTTTCTCTTTTTTTTTCTTCTTTAACATTCTGCTTAAAAATTTGTGAATCAGTACTGCTTGGACCTTGAAGAAGGGGACATACCCCGAAAGCTTGTCCTGATAAATTGTATGTTAGTGCAAATAAAAAAGTATCACGGACAGTACTCAATTTTCTCTGTCACAATTGCACTAATACGGCTACAATCAAATCAAGTATCTTTTTGTAATGAATTACTTGTAGAACTCGGGGTTTAGTGACATCACCGGTAGGGATGAGCTTCGAATTCGAGACGAACGTGAGTTCGACTCGAACATCGGCTGTTCGCCGAACAATTTGGGGTGTTCGCGGCAAATTCGAAAGCCACGGAACACCCTTTAAAAGTCTATGGAAGAAATCAAAAGTGCTAATTTTAAAGGCTTATTTGCATGGTATTGTCATAAAAAGTGTTTGGGGACCCGGGTCCTGCCCTAGGGGACATGGATCAATGCAAAAAGAAGTTTTAAAAACGGACGTTTTTTCGGGAGCAGTGATTTTAATAATGCTTAAAGTGAAACAATAAAAGTGTAATATCCCTTTAAATTTCGTACCTGGGGGGTGTCTATAGTATGCCTGTAAAGGGGCGCATGTTTCCCGTGTTTAGAACAGTCTGACAGCAAAATGACATTTCAAAGGAAAAAAGTCATTTAAAACTACTCGTGGCTATTAATGAATTGCCGGTCCGACAATACACATGAAAGTTCATTGTTAAAAACGGCATGGGATTTCCCCACAGGGGAACCCCGAACCAAAAATATTTTTTAAAAATGCGTGGGGGTCCCC
The DNA here is from genome assembly GCA_037952835.1 of Lithobates septentrionalis. NCBI lineage: Eukaryota > Metazoa > Chordata > Amphibia > Anura > Ranidae > Lithobates > Lithobates septentrionalis. The sequence continues at coordinate 3,172,473 of JBBDGP010001872.1, read as the reverse complement.
CTAAATTCCATACCAGGCCCTTCAGGTCTGGTATGGATATTAAGGGGAACCCCGCGCCAAAATGAAAAAAAAAAAATAGCGTGGGGGTCAGCCTCAAAATCCATACCAGACCCTTATCCGAGCACGCAACCTGGCAGGCCGCAGGAAAAGAGGGGGGACGAGAGAGAGCCCCCCCCTCCTGAACCGTACCAGGCCACATGCCCTCAAAATGGGCAGGATGTCTCCATGTTGATGAGGACAAGGGCCTCATTCCCACAACCCTTGCCCGGTGGTTGTGGGGGTCTGCGGGCGGGGGGGCTTATCAGAATCTGGAAGCCCCCTTTAACAAGGGGACCCCTAGATCCCACCCCCCCTGTGTGAATTGGTAATGGGGTACAAATGTACCCCTACCATTTCACAAAAAAAGTCAAAAAGGTTAAAAAAACACAAGAAACGGTTTTTGACAATTCCTTTATTAATATCTTCTTCTTTCCGCTTCTTCATCCATCTTCTTTCTTCTGGTGTTCTTCCTCCGCTCTTCTCGTCCCGCATCGTCCTCCAGGCGTCTTCTCCGCTCCGTCCTCACGATCCGCTTCAGTGGGAGTCTTCCGCTGTGTGACGCTTCGGTTCTTCTGACATTTCTTATATAACGGAGGGCGGGGCCACCCGGTGACCCCGCCCTCCTCTGACGCACGGGGACTTGACAGGGAATTCCCTGTGGCTTTCCTCGTGTTGTCAGAGGGGGTGGGGTCACCCATTTACATAATCAGGTGACCCTGCCCCCTCTGACAACAAGGGGAAAGCCACAGGGAAGTCCCGTGATGTCCCCGTGCTTCAGAGGAGGGCGACCCCGCCCTCCGATATATAAGAAATGTCAGAAGAAGCGACGTATCACGCGGCTGAAGACTCCCACTGAGGTGGATCGTGAGGACGGAGCAGAGAAGAAGCCTGGAGGAAGATGTGGGACGAGAAGAGCGGAGGAATTAGATGAAGAAGAAGATGATAGAGGAAGAAGAACACCGAAGGAAGATCAGAAGAAAGAAGATGGAAGAAGAAGCCGAAAGAAGAAGAAGGAATTAATAAAGGACTTGTCAAAAACCGTCTATTGTGTTTTTTAACCTTTTTGACACTTTTTTTGTGAAATGGTAGGGGTACATTTGTAACCCATTACCATTTCACGCGGGGGGCCGGGATCTGGGGGTCCACTTGTTAAAGGGGGCTTCCAGATTCCGATAAGCCCCGGCCCGCAGACCCCCACAACCATCTGGCATCCTCCCCATGTTGAGAGCATGTGGCCTGGTACGGTTCAGGAGGGGGGAGCGCTCTCTCGTCCCCCCCTCTTTTCCTGCAGCCTGCCAGGTTGCGTGCTCGGATAAGGGTCTGGTATGGATTTTTGGGGGGACCCCCACGCCATTGTTTTTTTTTTTACGTTTTGGCGCGGGGTTCCCCTTAATATCCATACCAGACCTGAAGGGCCTGGTATTGAATTTGGGGGGAACCCCACGCATTTTTTTTTTTAAATTTTGGTTCGGGGTTCCCCTGAGGGGAAATCCCATGCCGTTTTAATCAATGAACTTTTATGTGTATTGTCAGGCAGGCAATTCATGAATAGCCGCGAGTAGTTTTAAATGACTTTTTTTCCTTTGAAATGTCATTTTGCTGTCAGACTGTTCTAAACACGGGAAACATGCGCCCCTTTACAGGCATACTATAGACACCTGGGTATGTTTCTATAAAAATATCAAATTGTATTAAACCCAACTTGGGAACGTGTTACAAAAGTTAATAAAGTGCACCTTGGTTTCTTTTTTGGTCATCTGTATGTATGGGAAGATAAAAACTCCCAGCCCTTGGGACTATTGCTATATATTGATAAGCTATTTGACTTACCATCACTACTCAGAGGCTTCACTGAGCTTTTATAGCATTTATGTCCCAGTATTAGACTATACAGCCATCTGCACTCTTTTGGTTAATGTCTCCTATGTTCTATCTCCCTGTCCCTGTGTTTCTGTCCATGGTTGTGTATTAAGCATAACATTTGCACTGAATCGATACCAGGGATGATGAGGACCATTATCTATTAAGCGACAAAATAAATGTTGCACATACACATAGAGATCGCTCGCTGAAACCAAAAAGCTTGACAAAATAAAGATGCTTTGAACTTATAAGAGGCAACATTGTTTCAACATCAGGAATGATAACCTAAATTAAATTTCATGTGGACAATTTCATTCAGGAAGTAGAAATGCGAATCATGTTGTTGTTGTTTTTTTTAAAACATTGGGCGGCGCTGTCGGAATGGATCTGCCAACATAAGGAAGCGACAGCCCCTAGCCCCGCCTAGTCCAGACGAAGCTACGCTAATCAGTTAGCGAAACGCGTTGAAGTCACAGAGGTCACGTGACGCCAATCCACGGTATGCCCCAAACCAACTACACGGGGAGATAGGAGACGCGGCTTGCGCGCCGGCTGCACCATACACGGACTGTATGTCATACCTCACCAACGCTACTAGCTGTGCACTAGCCCTGCATCCCGAGTGGTTCAGCCGAGAAAGGATGGGATCGTCCCACCAAATGTAAACCGCCACGAAGATAGTAAAATGTGAAGGGTCTGTGATCTGCACCAGGGTGAGACGGGACATTCAGCGACAATGCTGAGTATGCCGAGTATGGTAAAGTACTAAAGCCTTACTTCCTTCTCCTCCTACTTATCCGAATCATCAAAACTGTGCTGTCTGGATCAGCTTGTGTGACAAATCCAATAATTTCAGTCCATCTTAAGAAGACTGCCAAGATACACACAAATTATTTGGATAGAAATCCAGTATCAACAGTCTAGTGTATGTTACACAGCTGTTATGCTACAAGTGAACTTTATGATCACCACTTATTAGTATACTGGATTTGAATTATTGCCAGCTATTTACCCTCAGGATACTTGCGAATTAGCAGAGATATAGATGAATTTACAGGACGTTTGTATTACTATATTGAAACATCCTTTCCAACGGCTTGACTTTTCACTGGTACCAACCAGGAAACATCAATGCTCATAACTTTCAAATGTAATGGCATACCTGATATGGAAATTTGGCTGTAAGCTATGCACACAGCCATAGCTCCTGTGCTAATAAGCACCCATTTCCATCTTATGATATAATACCAATTTCGGGTGAAGTGGTATGCATGAGGGCCTCTGTCAAGTTGAGTTGGAGACAACCTGGTCCTTTCATTGCCTTGGAGACGGACACTCAGGAAGAAGATGTGGGTCTGGAGATACTCCCAAAAGTGTTATCTACTAAGGCACTTAAGAGAAGCAGGGGGAGAGTCTCAGTCAGTGTTCGGAACACGACAGCCTTGCCTGTGAAGATACCAGCAACAATGCTGCTTGGGCAGGCGAATCAAATGACCCCGGTTTCGCCAAGTGATGTTAAAAAGGGACCCGAAGGGGAGATTCCCATAGAGAATTTCTATCCGAAGAACACCTCCCTTACGCCGCTTGGATGGAGAGGGCCAAAGCCCAGCTCATGAGATGGAAAGAAGTTTTCTCAAAGAGTGAGTTTGATGTGGGGTATGCCAAGAGTGCAGAGCACAAGATCCGGCTGGAAGAAGACAAACCTTTCCGGGAAAGGGTTAGGAGGATCCCATTGGGAGATCTTGAAGACCTTCGAGAACAGCTGGCTGAGCTGAAAAGCACTGGGGTTATCAAGGAGTCCAGAAGTCCATAAGCCTCGCCGATATTGGTAGTGAGGAAGAAAAATGGGTCACTACAGCTATGTATCGACTATAGGACCCTGAACCGATGGACCATTCCTGATCAATACACTACCCCTCCTATAGAAGATGCCCTACAGAGCCTGTCAGGGGCGATGTGGTTCAGTGTATTAGATTTGAAGAGTGGTTATTATCAGATCCCCATGAGTCCTGAGGATAAAGAGAAGACTGCTTTCATTACCCCCGTGGGGTTCTATGAATTTAACCGGATGCCACAAGGTCTGTCTGGGGCCCCAGCAACTTTCCAGTGGCCCATGGAGAAGACAGTAGGCGACATGAACTTGATTGAGGACTTAGAGCCGGTTCACACTGGGGCGACTTGTCAGGCGACCTAGTCGTCTGACAAGTCGCCTCCCGTTCTGTACAATGGAACCGTTCTAATCGGAGCCACGCAAGTCGCTCCGACTTAGAAGAAAGGTTCCTGTACTACTTTGGGGGCGACTTGCATAGACTTCTATACAGAAGTCGTCTTGCAAGTCGCCCCGGCAGTCGTGTGCAGGTCGCCTCGGTGAGGCGACCTGCAAGTCGTGCCGCGTCTAATGTGAACCGGCACTGAGTATACTTAGACGATATCATAGTGTTTGGCCGAACTGTCAAAGAGCATGAAGAGCGACTGGAAAAGGTTCTGAAGAGATTACATGAAGAGAGTTTGAAACCGTCAATGGAGAAATGTCAGTTGTATCAATCTTCAGTGAACTATCTGGGGCACATTGTGTCTGAAGAAGAGATAGCAACTGACCCTGAGAAATTGGAAGCTGTTACCTCTTGGCCAAAGCCCACGAATGTGACTGAGCTCAGGTCATTTCTAGTATTCTGCTCCTACTATTGGAGGTTTGTGGAAGGGTTTGCGAAGATAGCCCACCCACTCACAGAACTACTGAAGAATCAGGAAGAGTCTGATGTGGGTTCAGAGAAGCCTGGGAGGCGAAAAGAAGGGCCTCGAAAGAAAAAGGAATCTATCCTGGATCAGTGGACTCGGCAATGTGAGGAGACATTCAGTCAATTGAAGAGCCTTACGACTGCTCCAGTGTTCGCTTATGCGGATCCTACCAAGCCCTATGAACTGCATGTGGATGCCAGCCGAGATGGGCTGGGTGGAGTGCTCTATCAGGTTCAAAATGGACATTTAAGGCCCGTTGCTTATGTGAGCCGGAGTATGTCACCTGCTGAGAAGAACTACCCAACTCAAAAAACTTGAGTTTCTGGCCTTGAAGTGGGTTGTGGTAGACAAGTTGAGAGATTATCTGTATGGTGCCGAATTTGTAGTCAAAACAGATAACAACCCCCTCACATACTTGCTCACCACCGCAAAATTGGATGCCACAGGCCATAGGTGGTTGGCTGCTCTCTCAACATTCTCCTTCAGCCTGATATACAGACCGGGAGCGGGCAACAGAGATGCAGATACGCTGTCAAGAAGACCCCACAGTCCCCTGAGCTCCCAAGAGGATTGGACTCAACTTGCCCCCGAAGGGGCGAGAGCCCTTTGTGAAGGAGCGGAGAAGCAGGAGAAAGGTGGAGCCAGAGCTGAAGAGATTGGAGTGACTACAGCAGGAGTACCCAGGTATTACTGTAATGTCTCCCAGATTGCTGCAGAGGGTTTACCTAAGTTATCAAGAAAAGACCTTAGGAAAGATCAACAGAAAGATCCACTCTGCAGCTTGATATTGGAAGCTTTGGAGAGTCAGTGTCCTGACTTACTTTTAAAAAGCGCTCGAAAGGAAGCTCTGTTGTTACATAAAGAGTGGGATCGATTGCAGTTGTTGCAAGGGGTGGTCTACCGAAAGGGCCCCTCTGAAGATCTGGAGGAGAAGTGGCAACTGTTTCTGCCAGAGAAGCACAGAGAGACAGTGTTAATCGCTCTACATGATTGTCATGGACATTTGGGGTCAGAAAGAACTCTTCAATTGATAAGAGATAGATTCTACTGGCCTTACACGGGGAAAGAAGTGGAGAATTACTGTCACTCCTGCCATAGGTGTATCCAGAGAAAGACTGCCACAACGGGCAGCCCCGATGGGTCATTTATCAAGCCAAGGTCCCATGGATTTAGTTTGCATTGATTTCCTGTGTCTATAATCTGACTTGAGTTGACTTTACACACTCCCTTAGTAATTTAAGATAATATAGATACCCTTTTTTGGCACACCATTACTACCTGTACCTCCATTGTGTATAATAAAGATTTTGGTGGGGACATCTTGTGGATCCTTCTGTTGTATCTCGAAGGGCTCTCAGTTCACAATAATTTAATCATACACAATATACTTTATGAACTATTGGAGGCTTTGAACATTGCCTATTCTGGGTGTCGGTTCACATTGTAACCCTATGTCGATAATATAGACTTGTTGTTTATTTTTCGCCCTGCAGTTCCCCTCCCCCTTTTTTCCCCCTATCCCGGTTCCAGACTTTGGATCCCTGGACCCGCCACCTCCATCGGGATGTTAGCCTTGCCACTGTGTTTCTTCCTGGCAGGGGGAGGCAAGCGTAGGGCCCTGCGCTTCCCTTATACGACCACTAGATGGCTGGACTATCTTGCACGTGGTTTCCCCTGCCAGCGGCGTTCCGGATCTTTCCGGTGCCGTGACTATGCCCACGCGCGCATAGTGTGCGCGCGTGCGCATGACGTCACGACGCCACGCAGTTGCGGCGGAAGTGACGGTAACCACCGGGACGGTCTGTCTTGCCGAACGCCGGGTGAACTACACGTGGCAGCGCTGACATAGTCAGCACTGTTCCTGCCTAGGTGAGTGAGGTGGGAGTGACAGGCATGCACCTGCAACACATTAGGGCAATCAATTAGCGTCCAGCTCTTCACATATAAGGATGGAACTATGCGGGAGCTCTTTCATTTGATCCCCATCGCTCCAATATGAGGTCTGCTGACTCATAACTAGTCCTGTGACAGGTAATACCAGGTTACACTTTATATATTTTTATGGTTTGGACCAGACGTTGCATATTTTGCACCTTGGGTCCTTATATTGTAATGTCTGCTGGTGTCCACATCTCTCTCCAATTACTTTACTATCCTCTACTAACTAGTTTTTCTATCACATTAGCACACACTTTCTCTGCACTTCAATCTTCACTCATTGACTATGTTGCACTGTCTCCCTGGTTCCCACTTCTACACGCTTTAGCCTCACTTATTTATTTTCAATTCACCCTCATATCCCTCACATGTTCACTTCCTTCACAACACTTCACCTTGGGTGTTCTCTTGATCTTTCTTTTCATCTTTTGCACTTCATTTTCATGGTTCTCATTTTTCACGTATCGGTCTCTTTCGCACGCATTGTCTCCTCTTCGTTCTTTTTTTTCTGCGTCTTGACTATCCCCTCCTTTTTTTCTCTTGCCTTCCTTCCTCATCTCTATTCCCCCCCTTTTTTCTCCATCCCCCCATTCCTCCACTCCCCCCCCTCCTTCCCATTTTCCTCCACCCCCCCATTCCTTCACGCCTTCCCCTCCCTCCCCCATTCCCATTTTCCCTCACCTGTCGGATCATCCCATTCTTTCTTTCTTTTTTCTTTTTCTCTTTTCTTTCTTCCCTTTCGTTTTTGTCCATTTCCTTTCACTTTTCCCTCTAACATCTTTTCCTTCCTTTTCCATCTACCTAACCAGTGCTACCATCATACCTTCATGATATGGTTTCTGTACACATATTAATTTGATTACTTTTAGCTACCATTATCATTCTTCTTAGCCTTATTGTTTTTACCTACTTTATCATTTAATATACATTCCCATGCCGCTGGTCGCAATATTAGATACATTAGTACAATACTAATTAAAAATTATAATTAGTAAACTTTCTTGTCTACCACTCAATTACCTACCTACTTTAATTCTATTTGTATCTCCTTACAAGCACCAACAGTGCCGTTGCTTGATGTTTAGATTGCAGGTGCTGCTTGCTTGCCCTCACACTTCTCGCCAACCACAGGGAATTCCACAAGTGTAACTCACCGCAAGTCACGCAGCTGTGCTCGGCTTTCCCTGTCGGGAGTATCCTGGCTGGGACTGGATATGTGTGTGTGTGGGGGGGGGGGACCTTGCAGAACATCGGGTTTAGGAGTAACAGCCGTACGCAAGTGATTGGTAACTATGCCATAAAGCATTTTTTACCTTTATACTTTTATATGCAATTTCATTGATGTATATTTATGCATATAACTCTTTCTACAGCACATACATATCCTCTGAAGAAGACCCGATGGGGTTGAAACGCGTCAGTTTACTAAAGCGTCCTATTTCGCATTTGCATTGTATTATGTGTCAAGTTTCCCATTTGTGGTCGCGCTGTTTATTTATCTCCTGTAACACAGCTCATATTTTTACTGCATTGTCATCCTTTACAATTATGTCCCAATAAAGCTCATCATTTTCACACTCGGTATTATTTTTTGCTGCCTAGAAAGCCCCTTTCCGGTTGGGGGACCATTTCCTTTTTTTCATCACACTCGGGGTGTGCAGCATTCTCTTCTCAAGTGTTTCCCTGTTTCTAGAGATAGATTCTACTGGCCTTATATGAGGAAAGAAGTGGAGAATTACTGCCACTCCTGCCATAGGTGTATCCAGAGAAAGACTCTGCCACAACGGGCAGCCCCGATGGGTCATTTATCAAGCCAAGGTCCCATGGATTTAGTTTGCATTGATTTCCTGTGTCTAGAATCTGACTTGAGTGGGCAAGGAAATATCTTGGTAGTCACAGACCATTGTACCAGATACGCTCAAGCTTTCTCCACCAAAGATCAGAAGGCAGTCACAGTGACGAAGACGTTGGTGGAGAAGTTTTTTGTCCATTATGGCTTACCACAGAGGATCCACTCAGATCAGGGAAGGGACTTTGAGAGTACACTCATCAGGAGATTGCTGGATCTATTGGGAATTCAAAAGTCCAGAACTATACCCTATCACCTGCAAGGAGATCCCCAGCCGGAGAGGTTTAATAGGACCCTTCTTAATAAGTTAGGGACACTGACCTCTGAGCAAAAGCCCAATTGGAGTAAGCATATCACTGCTTTAGTGCATGCATATAACAGCACCAAGAGTGACGTCACAGGATATTCACCTTATCGGTGGATGTTTGGGGGAGAGGCTAGATTACCAGTGGATCTGGCTTTCGGGACTTCTCTGGACCACACCTCAGAGGCTTCTCATCGAGGATATACAAATAGGCTGAGGAAGAGTCTGAAGATTGCTTATGAGAAGGCTCAGACTATGTCAGACAGCAGAGGGGGTAGAAATAAAAGAAACTTTGACCTCAAAGTAAGGGTTCAAGATCTTCAACCTGGTGACCGAGTTCTATTAAGGAATTTGGGTATTCCTGGTAAACACAAGTTGGTGAATCGCTGGAGATCACAGCCATACATTGTATGTAAACAGCTCCCAGGACTTCCAGTATTTTAAATTAGGCCAGAAGGAAGTGCTGGACCAATTAAGACTTGGCATCGGAATCACCTTTTGCCCCTTACTGATGCAGTCAGGATAATTCCCGAGGAGGAGTTATCATCTACATCAGAGGTTGCACAATGGCCTGTAACTAGGTCCTAGTCTGGGGCTTTGACAACTGAAGACAGTGAGGAGAGAGAGATGGACATTAGCTGGTTGTGGTCATCTAATATACCCGAAGCTGAAGCGAGTGTTTCATCACCAACAACCAAAGAGGGTAGTGAGGCCCTTAGGCCAGAAGCTTCAGAGTTTGTACCACTGTCCGAAAGAGCTGAGAAGTGTTCATCTCCCACTGAAGTAGAAGAGAATAGTGTCCATCCAGAAATAGAGGTCACACCAAAAGAACAAAGGGGAAAGAGGAACATTCGCCCACCCAAGAGACTAACATATGATACATTGGGCGAGTGTTCTGAGACAACAAAGGTTACCAGCAAAAGGAATGTTGATGAGCCTAGTTCCTCCTCAGTCAATCTGGACAATGAGAGCCCTGTTTCACCCCTTGGCACATCTGTATCTGATACTAAGGTGACAGTTGTGGGTACACAGAGTAGCTTTCGAACACCTGAGAATTGGTGGGAGGCTCCTCTGTCGGTCCTGTGCACTCGTTTAGAGGCTACGATGTGTAACAGGAACAAGGTCTTACATATCTTTGGGGACCAAAGATTTAAAGCAGGGGGAGTATGTAGCACTGACAACTTTTGTTTTTAGCCATATGTGTGTTATACAGGACATACGTTGTTATAGTGCCATCTTGTGGACAATCGAAAAGGTACAATACTTTTATGTTTCATGATTAAGAGAAGTGACATGGAAGTGATTGATTGTTTACTTCTGAACTTTAACTATGACCTACCCATAATGCTCCTGGACAAGAGGAGAACTGAAATGCATTGTGGGAGGATATAAAAGGGCTGGGAGCGGCCATCTTAGGTCTCTTGTTCCTGGGACGCGTGGGCTGCCTGCAGAACTCTGTGGGTGTGTGTGTCCCACAGGGTTGCGGCCTACCTTGTGGAGGAGCGGAGCAACAGCAGGGATCCTGTCATCGTATCACAGTGTGCTGGAGCAGCAGAAGTGATCATTCCGGAGACCCGTGGAGGAGGTAACCGAGGACTCCTGGTCGTTAGTGAACGGAGCATTGTGACGGCGTGGCGGTGGTTCCATACGGACTGAGAACTGTTGAAACAGAGGCATCCATCCGCCCGAATCCCGTGTGGTGAGAGGGTTAACACCCAGAAGTTTGTTTAAATACTACACACACTTAGAACTGTTACAGAGTGTTGCTGGGACTGATAGTCCCACGGAACAAGTTAAGTTGGAGAACATTAGTTGGAGAACATTACATCTGCATAGACTTCAGTATTCAAGAACTGATACTAGATGTTTGTATCCTTCGTGTGTGTATATATATATTTGATATGATGCAATGCATATGTATACATATGAAGAGTGTTATATTATGGTAGAATTCTCTGATTTCAGAGCGGTGATTCATATCCCTGAAGAAGATAATCGTAACGTCGTTATACGGTGTACAGTACCCAATCCATGTCATTGCTGAGGGCAAGATGGGATCTCTCTCCTGTGGTCAGATTCTAAACATTAGAGCTCCCCCTAGCTGCAGGCTGGTAATAACATTGCAAGGAGGTCTATTCATTCAGCTGCTACATACGTCCCATCTTTATATAAACGTCTCCTGACATTTAAGGGTCTATATAACCCCTTATCTACCGAGCAATTTTACCCATTTCCTGCCCAAGCCCATTTTCAGCGCTGTCGCACTTTGAATGACAATTGGGAGGTCATGCAACACTGTACCCATATGATATTTTTAGCATTTTTTTTTAGACAGATAGAGCTTTCTTTTGGTGGTATTTAATAGACACTGAGGTTTTATTTTTTTGCTAAATAAATGAAAAAGTCCATAAATTGAAAAAAAAAGTTTTTCTTAGTTTTTGTTATAAAATTTTGTACATAACTAATTCTTCTTCTTCACTGATGGGCACTGATAGGTGACACTGATTGGCAGCACTTGGCAACTCCTATCCTCATATTGATTAGCGGTTCCAAATAAATAACTACTGCAGTAGGGAACAGACACAAAAGATATACTCCGCATCTTCCCAAATAACTGTTCTGTTTTATTATGACACAATTGAAGGTTTTTATACACATGATTACGTAGCTATCACATTAATATTACAATTGTACTTTTATGGTAACAAGGGGCGTAACATAGGCAGGCTAATTCTAATCAGGACTGGAAAGAATGCAAACATGTCATGAAAACATTATTAGTGCCGTGTGCAATACATACAAAATACAATACAATTCTATACAGAACTTACACATTTCCTTTACACATTCATTCTACAAAGTTTATAGAAACAGACCTGTAAGTGTTTGTGAAATCTTCCACCACAAAATGTACTCAGCCAATGAGAGGTAATGACTCCATTTTTATTTTTCTCCTGCTATCAATGGCCAACACGGTACAACACTTCATCCATGTCTTTCGTGTGAGCTCTCTGATGTCTGGAAAGATTGAACTTGAATGAAAAACATTTCCCGCACTCAGGACAGGAATACGGCTTTTCCCCCGTGTGTGATCTCTGATGTCCAGAAAGATGGGACTTTTGTGAAAAACATTTCCCGCACTCAGCACAGGGATACGGCTTTTCCCCTGTGTGGAATCTCTGATGTGTGGAAAGAGCGAACTTCCCTGTAAAACATTTCCCGCACTCAGCACAGGGATACGGCTTTTCTCCCGTGTGAGATCTCTGATGTGTGGAAAGAGCGAACTTCCCTGTAAAACATTTCCCGCACTCAGGACAGGAATACGGCTTTTCCCCCATGTGGGATCTCTGATGTGTGGAAAGATGGGACTTCTCTGTAAAACATTTCCCGCACTCAGAACAGGAATACGGCTTTTCCCCCGTGTGCAATCTCTGATGTCCAGAAAGAAGGGACTTTCGTGAAAAACATTTCCCGCACTCAGGACAGGGATACGGCTTTTCCCCTGTGTGCAATCTCTGATGTGTGTAAAGAGCGGACTTAAATGTAAAACATTTCCCACACTCAGGACAGGAATACGGCTTTTCTCCCGTGTGCAATCTCTGATGTCCAGAAAGATGGGACTTTTGTGAAAAACATTTCCCGCACTCGGGACAGGAATACGGCTTTTCTCCCGTGTGCAATCTCTGATGTCCAGAAAGATGGGACTTTTGTGAAAAACATTTCCCGCACTCAGGACAGGAATACGGCTTTTCCCCCGTGTGTGATCTCTGATGTCCAGAAAGAAGGGACTTTCGTGAAAAACATTTCCCACACTCAGGACAGGGATACGGCTTTTCCCCCGTGTGAGATCTCTGATGTATGGAAAGAGAGGGCTTCTTTAAAAAACATTTCCCGCACTCAGGACAGGGATACGGCTTTTCCCCTGTGTGAGATCTCTGATGTGTGGAAAGATTGGACCTCTGTGTAAAACGTTTCCCGCACTCAGGGCAGGAATACGACTTTTCCCCCGTGTGAGATCTCTGATGTGTGGAAAGATTGGACTTCCCTGTAAAACATTTCCCGCACTCAGTACAGCAATACGGCTTTTCACCTGTGTGAGATCTCTGATGTCGGTAAAGATTGGACCTCTGTGTAAAACTTTTCCCGCACTCAGGACAGGAATACGGCTTTTCCCCCGTGTGAGATCTTTCATGTACATTAAGATTGTATTTATAATAGAAACACTTCCCACACTCAGTACAGGGAAACCTCTTATGTGTTGGATTATCCCTCATAGTCTGAGGTTCCGGCACCGTCCCGCACAGTCTGAGGTTCCTCAGGATAAGATGAATACGATGGTCCGGCACCGTCCCGCACAGTCTGAGGTTCCTCAGGATAAGAGGAATACGATGGTCCGGCACCGTCCCGCACAGTCTGAGGTTCCTCAGGATAAGAGGAATACGATGGTCCGGCACCGTCCCGCACAGTCTGAGGTTCCTCAGGATAAGAGGAATACGATGGTCCGGCACCGTCCCTCACAGTCTGAGGTTCCTCAGGAGAAGAGGAATACGATGGTCCGGCACCGTCCCGCACAGTCTGAGGTTCCTCAGGATAAGAGGAATACGATGGTCCGGCACCGTCCCGCACAGTCTGAGGTTCCTCAGGATAAGAGGAATACGATGGTCCGGCACCGTCCCGCACAGTCTGAGGTTCCTCAGGATAAGAGGAATACGATGGTCCGGCACCGTCCCTCACAGTCTGAGGTTCCTCAGGATAAGAGGAATACGATGGTCCGGCACCGTCCCGCACAGTCTGAGGTTCCTCAGGATAAGAGGAATACGATGGTCCATCTACACTGTGTGGTGCCGGATGGACATTTGAGGTAGTCGGGTTTTCTCCTGGACTATACTGTGTGATGTCCTCATCTTCTACTTTACAGTCTGGAGACAAAGTGAGACAATCCTCTGAGGTTTTCCTCATCTCCCGTCCATCTACTAAAATAGAAATACAAAGATTATTACTAGACATGAGCTGATTGGTTCCCCTAAACCAGGACTCCGCCCACATCAGGCAGCTTTGTCTCTGAGGATCTTACAATTCCCCCCTCAAGGTAACTAGTAAATGGGTCCTCTGATCTCCTACCAGTTCATTTCTTTATTCAGGGACCTTAGTCAGAGAGTGAGGAAACAACGAGAACTGTCTTTTATAGGAGTGACAGTGATGAGGGGATTATAGGACGAGTGTCCCCTCCCCCTCTATCACTCATTGCCATCTTCCCAACACAAGAAGTACTGCACTTCCTTATTTAGTCCATGATTTAGTCATGAATAACAGCGGGGCTGAGCCCCACCAGAGGTCAGAGAGTGAGGATGGGGGGAGAACAACCAAGATGAAGACTGGACTGATCCTGAAGACCACCATCATTGGGTTATTGACTCCTCCCTCATTATCACTTTCTGTTTAAGGTTTCAAAGTTGGAGGATGTTATCACATTATTATCAACATGTAAAAGTCTGTATGTAATGTAAAACATAGAGAATATAGTGCAGGGGTCAGGACTTATAATATTGGTGGCTTAATGTTTACATGAGACAAGTTGCAGAGGGTCCCACACCGCTGCCTCCCATCTCCTGAGACTGCACTCGGTGACTTGGGTCTGAGACTATACAGACATATCCCTCCACCCGGCACAGCCAGCAAATAACAGAACAAGTAACCCAGAAGATTTACTCTGCCAGAGATCTTTCTAGACCCGGGCATGGGGCAGAAGACTCGAGGTACATACCCCAGGTGTCTAGGTCAAGCAACACCTATAGAGAAAATCTAAATTTTGCTGCCAGCTGAACCCCAGAATCTCCATAAATCCAGTCTAGATACATAAATTGTGTCTGCAGCACAGAGAAGGAAGATTATCCGAGAGAAATACAGGAATACAGGACGGGGAACACAGCTCAGGAAAGTGACCAGGGGATTACAGGCTGATATCACCCAGTCCCCGCCCTACTCTGGACCAATCAGTGAGCAGTATGGGTGGAGGAATGTATTTCGTGTTAATGACCCACCTGTGCTGATCTCTGTAGGAGTGTCCTCCTCTATAAATGTCCCCGTTATTCCATCCTCCTCCATAGACTGCTGATCATCCCTCACATACCTCTCTTCTTCTTCTTCTGTTTTAATCTTTAATTCCATATCAATTGGATCTCCACTCTAAACCAAGAAAATGAGAGAAAATATCATCTGTAAGATATAAGATTTATTATTGTGACATCATATAAGAAATCCACACATCGTCTCAATAAGTCTGTGTTTTATAATCTCCGCCCCACCAACCTTACAATATTGAGGGATGGTGTGATCTTCCTGTGTGGAATCCCGGGAATACAGAGGACGGGGACATCTCTCTGGTGGGTTCCTGGCATTAGGTGGCTCCATCATATCCTTGTGTCCTTCTGAAAAGTCCTCCAACACTCCATACTCCTCATCCTCCTCTTTATACTCTTCTTTAACATCAATATTATTATCCCCGAGGATTCCACTCTGAATATATAATAAAACATTCATTGTAACAAACATGTATCTGTATAAATCATAACTACTAATAATTGTCAATCATCTACCTGATGATGGTGAGGGATGGTGTGACCTTCCTGTGTGGAATCCCGGGAATACAGAGGACGGGGACATCTCTCTGGTGGGTTCCCATTACTGGATCCATCTGTAGGAAACACACACACTGACTGAATACATTGTTTCTATGTGTTTATCAGATGATGGGGGATCTAGGTGGACCCTCCGTACTGCTCTCTCCTTTACAATAAAGTCTCCTCTTACCCGGTGATGTGAGGGGCGGCTGATTGTCCATCATGATGTCCTTCCGAGCACCGCTCACCTCTCCTGTCAGCAGCTCGATGATCTCTCTGGTGACTTCTAGAATCTTCTTTTTATTTCTCTATTCTATCAGGGAGGGAGGTGGAGGCAATGTGATGGTCAGATGATCTCCAGACTTCACAGGAGGAAAACTCTAGATTTGAACACAAATAGTAAAATCAAATGACATTCCCAGAATCCTCCTCACCTCACTGGTCAGGTCTCTCTTTATTTAAACCCCACTTCATGCTGAGGTTTCTGATATTACATACAATGCAGGTTCAACAGCCCTACTTTGAAAGTGAGGAGGCCAGGGGCCGGCCCACATCCTAAGAGCATCAGAAAAAAGAGTCGGATAGAGAGATATTAGGAGGAGGAGCTGTGAGCTCAGTGTGATGTCATAGGATTCTCTAACTCTGATTGGAGGGACAGTGGGAGGAGGAGCTGTGGGGGGAGCTGTGTGAGGTTTCTGTATACAGAATAATTTCTCCCGGGTGCGTCCCTCCTCTCCTAAACTAAAAGATGAATGTTGCCTTTGGGCTTTGCCAGGACACATCATATTCCCCATTCAACTCTCCTTCCTCTCTATAAAATGTGCTTTCAACCAATCCTTCTGACAGTTGTGTCCTCTCTCCTCAATCTCTCTTTCCCTCACCCCTCTTCTCCACCCCACAGCCTGTATATATCACCCTCACTTCTGTCCTCTCCCTATTCCTACACTCACCAACTCCTGATAATTCTAAACCCACATGCTAATAAAACCTCCAGGATGCTGAGGCATGTCCCTTCATATAAATTACACTCCCTTATTACCTCCCTCGCCCTTCTGCTTCTCCTAAGCTTTCCAGATTAAACAACAAATCTTTTAACTGTGCGCAAATCTCCCATCACCCCATGCCCTCTGGCAGCAGCTGCAATCCACATAATTTAATTTCTATCCCTCTTCCTCAAACCAGCCTTACTTTCTCTTGCACCCTTTGGAACGCCTGCTCTGTCTGTAACAAACTCACTTCTGTCCATGACCTCTTTATCACTAACTACTTGCTGTTACTGAAACCTGGCTTCATGAATCCTACACTGCTTCTCCTGCTTCCCTCTCCTATGATGGCCTTCTTAGAACTCACTCTCACAGACCCAGTGGACAGAAGGGAGGTGGAGTGGGAATCCTTCTAGCCCCACATAGCATCTTTCAGGTACTTCACCCACCTCCCTCTCTGTCACTCTCCTCATTTGAGGCACATTGTATTTATCTATTTTCTCCAGTTTCTTTAAGAAGAGCTGTGCTATCGGCCTGGACCGGTATCAACCTTTCTTGATGACTTCTGTGCCTGGCTACCCTAGTTTATCTCTTCTGAAATCCCCACAATCAATCATTCTCGATGACTTCAACATCCCTGTTAATACTAATACTACAGCTACTTCTAAACTTTTCAGTCTAACCTCCTCTTTTGACCTGAAGCAATGGATACACAATGGATACATGCTTCTACTCACTCTGATGGCAACACCTTTGACCTTGTATTCTCCTACCTATGCACTCTGTGCAACCTCTCCATAATTCTTTTTCCTCTCTCTGATCACCACCTTATTAATTTCACTCTCTCCTTGTCTTTCACCTCCGCTCCCTCACAGCCATCTAGCCCTGTACACACGGTCGGACTTTTCAACGGAATATGTGCGATCGGAGCTTGTTGTCGGGAAATTCCGACCGTGTGTGGGCTCCATCGGACTTTGTCCATTGGATTTTCCGACACACAAAGTTTGAGAGCATGCTATAAAATTTTCCGACAACAAAGTCCGATCCTTTATGTTCCAATCGTGTGTAGACAAATCCGACGGACAAAGTGCCACGCATGCTCAGAATAAATTAAGAGATGAAAGCTATTGGCTATTGCCCTGTTTATAGTCCCAACGTACGTGTTTTATGTCACCGCATTCAGGACGATCGGATTTTCCGACAACTTTGTGCATCCGTGTGTATGCAAGACAAGTTTGAGCCAACATCCGTCGGAAAAAAACGATGGATTTTGTTGTCGGAATGTCCGATCAATGTCCGACCGTGTGTACAGGGCATAACAGTTACCCGTAGAAACCTTCGCCACCTAACCCACCTGAACCCTTCTCTGCTACTGACCACCTCTATGACAAAATCTCACCCCTGTCCTGTCCCAACCTAGCCACTCCTGTCTACAATAGATCCCTGTCCTCTGCCTTGGTTGAGCTCGCCCCCCTCACTATACACAGAATCAGGCCCCGACCCCTACAACCTTGGCAAACGGATGACACCAGAAGTCTGTGGCGTAAGACTAAGGGGTCAATTCACTAAGAGTTAAATAATGGCTAATATTATGCAGTAAAATACGACACGCGGTAACAATTGTGCAAGTGTTCAACTCACTAAGAATTTGGAGTTAAATACCGAATGCGGTATTTGTCCAGATTGGCGGTAATTACCGCATTGAACTGGTTGCTAAAGAGCGAGCCGGAAAGCATCTTCTCTGCTCTCTACTGCAGCCGCGTGCTTCCTGTAGCGCAGGATCCGTTCTGCACACTGATACTCTCCTGTCGATACTCGCCAGTGTACCAGCCACTGTACCAGCCAGTGTACCAGCCACTGTACCAGTATACCAGCCACTATACCAGCCAGTGTACCAGTATACCAGCCAGTGTACCCACCAATGTACCAGTGTACCAGCCAGTGTACCCACCACTGTACCCCTCACTGTTCCAGTGTACCAGCCAGTTTTCCTGCCACTGTACCAGTGTACCAATCAGTGTTCCCGCCACTGTACCAGTGTACCAGCCAGTGTACCCACCACTGTACCCCTCACTGTTCCAGTGTACCAGCCAGTTTTCCTGCCACTGTACCAGTGTACCAATCAGTGTTCCCGCCACTGTACCAGTGTACCAGCCAGTGTACTAGCCAGTGTACCCACCACTGTAGCAGTGTACCAGCCAGTTTACCCGCCACTGTACCAGCGTACCAGCCAGTGTACCCACCACTGTACCATTCAGTGTACCCACCACTGTACCAATGTACCAGCCACTGTACCATCCAGTGTACCAGCCAATGTATACACCACTGTATCAGTGTACCAGCCACTGTTCCAGCTAGCATAACAGCCAGTGTACCCATTATAGGTACCAGTGTACCAGCCACTGTACCATCCAGTGTATCCACCACTGTACCAGTGTACTCGCTGCTGTACCCACCCCTGTACCATTATAGCAGCCACTGTTCCAGCCAGTGTACCCACCACTGTACCAGCCAGTGTACAATATCACTGTACCAGCCAGTGTACCAACCTGTCAGGAAAAGCCCTCTTGCAAATATCCCAGCAAACTAAAGTTTAAAGGAATGCCTGTGCACAGAAGCGCCATCCGGCGCTCGCGCGCGTGCAATAGCGCCAAAAGCGCTAACGTGCGTACGCGCATGCGCAATAGCGTCAATAGCGCGACCGTGCGTACGCGCAGGCGCAATAGCGCCAATAGCGGCGCCCTGTGACAGCACTTGGCGCCAAAGAGGCTATTTAAGGAGGACTGTTCCACTGCTGCCTTGCTGTCCGGTCTACAGCGTTCCTGAAGACCCCTTGTGCCCTGTTACTTGCATATTGCTACCTGATACCTGTTGGACTGTTCCTGACTACTCTGTTTGCTGCCTGCCCTGACCCCGGCTTTTGGACTTTGACTACTCTCCTGGATTTACCTTCTGTACCTGATCTGCCCGCCTGTGTTTGACCCGGCTTGCCTGTACCCTGCTGTCTACCTCCCGCTGCTGGACTACAAGACACCTCCCAGCTGTCTACATCCTGCTGCTGGACTACAAGACACCTCCCTGCTGTCTACGTCCTGCTGCTGGACTACAAGACACCTCCCTGCTGTCTACATCCTGCTGGTGGACTACAAGACACCTCCCTGCTGTCTACATCCTGCTGCCGGACTACAGGACACCTCCCAGCTGACTACCTGATTCAGCTCTCTGCTCCAGCCTTCCAGTCAGGCACTTGTGCCCCTTCGCACTCCCGAGCCCCTGTCATCACTACCAGGGGTTCCCGAGTCGGAGGTATACGAGAGGCCGTTCCCTGCATTCCGGCCTCCACCTACCAGGTACGTGACAGTACCGGACAGCCATGTCCGAGCCCACGCAGGGGACGTCGCCCCTGGAGGACTTATGCCGTCATCTAGCTGGACTTACACAAGCTGTCAAAGACTTACAAGACGGTTATAAGCAACTAGAGGAGCGTGTCCAAGTTCTCTCTAATCCAGCTCCGGGTCCATCTGCTGCTCCCTCTGTGGTCATGCTGCCGCCTGAACCCAAAGTACCTACACCAGAAAGGTTTTCCGGGGACCGTAGCAAGTTTAGAGCATTTCGTAATGCCTGTGAACTCTTCTTTGCATTACAACCCAGGACTTTTTCTTTAGAAACCACTAAAGTAGGGTTTGTCATCTCCCTCCTACTAGGCGAACCTCAGGCATGGGCCCATCGACTTCTGGAGCAGAAGAACAATTGCCTCGACCACTTGGGAACCTTCTTCCAAGCCATGGCGCTCTTGTATGAAGACCCACAACAGGAAACCACCGCAGAAGCAGCACTGTTCTCACTTCAGCAGGGCCGTAGGGCGGCGGAGGACTATGCCTCTGAATTCCGACGTTGGAGTTTCGACACAAACTGGAACGACGACGCCCTACGCTACCAGTTTCGCATGGGACTTTCTGAACCATTAAAAGATGAATTAGCCCGGGTAGGCATTCCTGCCACACTTGAAGACCTCATCAACCTGTCAATTCAAATTGATAGACGTTTAAGAGAACGCAGGGCTGAACGCGCAACTGGTCCCTCTCGCCCAGTGTGGATGTTACCACGTGTACCTAACCCTCCTGCACACTCCTCTACCGATACCTCTGAACCGATGCAACTCGGCCTGATCCGTCCTTCTCTCACCCCCGAAGAAAGACAGCGCCGGCGGGCTAACAACCTCTGCCTGTATTGCGGGGAATCTGGACATTACGTGAGGACTTGTCCGGCAAAGACTTGTAAGCATACTACCCTCTATTCAACTTCCTTATCTGCTGTGTTTAACAATGCAACTCACCTGGCTGTTCCCATCTCTCTGCAGCTTCCAGGAGGGAACATCTGGGCAACCGCTATAATTGATTCCGGGGCCTGTAGTGGATTTATGGACTTATCATTTGCTCACAAGTTCCAGATCCCTCTACGACCCAGAGCACAGGGACTGTCTGTACACCTGGCCGACGGATCGGCTATCAAATCTGGACCCGTAACACAAGATACAGTTCCTCAAGACACCATCATTTCCGGCAACCACCGAGAAGTACTCCGCCTGGACATCATTGAGTCACCCCTGTTTCCCATCATACTGGGTATGCCCTGGCTCAAAGCTCACAACCCACAAATTGACTGGTCTACTGGAAACATCAGCTTTTCCTCTCCTTACTGCCTTCAACATTGCCTACAAGGATTTACTACTGCTCCATCTCCCCTACTTTGTCTTGAAACCGATGTTGAAAACTGCCAAACCGTTCCAGAAGCATACCATGACTTCCTGGATGTGTTCAGTCGGAAAGGGGCAGAAACACTCCCCCCACATAGACCCTATGACTGCCCAATCGAACTTCTTCCCGGGGCAGAGGTCCCCTTTGGGCGAATCTTTCCCTTAACCGAGATGGAGCTTGCCACACTTAAAAAATACATCGATGAGAATCTGGAAAAGGGGTTCATACGGCCTTCCACTTCACCAGCTGGGGCAGGAATCTTCTTTGTGGAGAAAAAGGACCACTCCCTACGCCCTTGCGTAGACTACCGGGATCTTAATAAGATTACAATCAAAAACCGGTACCCTTTACCCTTGGTACCCGAACTATTCCAGAGGTTGGGAAGTGCAGCCGTATTCACCAAACTTGATCTTCGGGGAGCATACAACTTAGTCCGAATCCGAAGCGGGGACGAATGGAAGACTGCCTTCCGCACCCGCTTCGGACACTTTGAATACCTGGTGATGCCTTTTGGGTTATGCAATGCTCCCGCCACTTTCCAGCACTTTGTGAATGACATTTTCAGAGACTATCTTGACCTGTTCGTCATAGTATATCTGGACGATATCCTGATCTTTTCCTCTTCTCTGCCTATCCACCAAGAGCATGTCAAGAAAGTTCTAGCCCGGCTCCGCCAACATGGCCTATACGCCAAACCCGAAGAGTGCGAATTTGAACGCCAAAGCATCCAGTTTCTGGGTCTAATTATTTCCATAGATGGCATCAAGATGGATCCGCAGAAGGTCTCTGCCATCTTGGAATGGCCAGCTCCGACAGACAAAAAGGGAATACAGCGCTTTGTGGGATTTGCAAATTTTTACCGTAAATTCATCAAGGGATTCTCTTCCATCATCACTCCCATCACAAAACTGACTCGTCAAGGCACCCGGTTCCAATGGTCTCCTGAAGCTCAAGCTGCTTTTACTTCCCTGAAAGACCAATTCGTGTCGGCCTCTGTCCTGAAGCACCCCGATCCGGCCTTACCCTACATATTGGAAGTAGATGCCTCCGAGATAGCGGTGGGAGCAGTACTCTCGCAGAGACAGGGCCCCAAGGCCCTATTGCACCCAGTGGCATTTTTTTCCCGCAGGTTAACAGAACCCGAAAGAAATTACGATGTTGGGGACAGGGAGCTACTAGCAATCAAGGCCGCACTTGAGGAATGGCGCTACCTCCTGGAGGGAGCGGCTCATCCTTTTCTGGTATACACCGATCATAAGAACCTGGAGTACCTGAAGGTTGCCAAAAGGTTGAAAGCACGCCAGGCCAGGTGGACACTTTTCTTCACCAGGTTCACTTTCCACATCACTTACAGACCAGGATCAAAAAATACCAAACCTGATGCCCTGTCCCGGATGTTCAGTGAACCTGAAGTTCCTCTTTCTCCAGACACCATCCTTGCTCCTGGGAATTTTCTGATGCTCCAAGGAGACTTGCTGTCTCAAATTAGACAGGCGTCTTCAGCAACTCCCCTTCCAGCAGATGTCACCCTACAGTCCAGAGATGAATTACTATGGTACAAGGATAAGATCTTTGTACCCCAACAAACACGGGTTGCTGTTCTTAAATCTTGCCATGATCACAAATTAGCTGGCCACTTCGGGATACACAAGACCTCCGAACTGCTCCAACGCACATTTTGGTGGCCTCAGCTAGGGGAGGATTGTAAACACTACATGGAATCATGCACTACCTGCATCCAAAACAAAGGCAGCAAGACCAAGATGTGGGGGTTGCTAAGACCACTTCCTGTTCCAGAAAGACCATGGAGGATGATCTCCATGGATTTTATCGTCGAATTACCACCATCAGAGGGCTACACCACTATTTTCGTAGTGGTCGATAGACTTTCCAAGATGAGCCACTTCTTACCCATGAAAGGTACCCCCTCTGCTTCAGAGACTGCGAGAGTCTTTATTAAAGAAATCGTAAGGCTCCATGGCATACCAGCAAACATTGTGTCGGATCGAGGGGTACAATTTACCTCCAAGTTCTGGAAAGCTCTATGTGGATCTCTAGAAATTGACCTCTCCTACTCTTCTGCTTACCATCCTAAGACTAATGGTCAGACTGAACGAACTAACCAGACTTTGGAGCAATACTTACGGTGCTATTCCTGTTTTTCCCAAGATGACTGGGTTTCTCTATTACCTCTGGCTGAATTTGCCTACAATAACTCTGTTCACTCTGCAATTAATCAGTCTCCATTTTTTGCAAATTATGGTTTTCATCCTTTATTTTTGTCCAACAATGTTCCGGAATGTTCGGTGCCTGCTGTCCAGGAAACCTTGAGTTTTTTCAGTTCTAACAACAAGCTACTCCAAGAGACCATGTCAAAGCCCCAGGAACGGAACAAGGCTACTTTTGATAAGAAGAGGAGAGGTGAGCTTAATCTGAAGATAGGGGATCATGTCTGGCTGTCTACCTTGAATCTGAAGTTGGCTTGCCCTTCCAGGAAATTGGGCCCTAAGTTTGTGGGTCCTTTCCCAGTGATAAGGAAGATCAACGATGTGGCCTACGAATTAAAATTACCGGAGTCATTTCATATTCATCCAGTCTTACATGTGGCCCTTCTTAAACCTTCAGTCCCGGATCCTTTCCTTCACCGAAACACTGGTCCTCCTGAACCTGTACTCATTGACGGTGAGCAGGAATTTGAAGTGGAATCAATCATAAATTGCCGGAAAAGACGCAACCAGATTCAATATCTGGTCAAATGGAAAGGGTACGGGCCTGAGGATAACTCTTGGGAACCAGAGACTAACATCCATGCCAAAAGATTAATTCTAGCCTTTAAGAGAGCTCATCCTAGTAAAATGGCCCAGTTGGGCATCCGGAGGCTGCCCATTGGAGGGGGGCAATGTCAGGAAAAGCCCTCTTGCAAATATCCCAGCAAACTAAAGTTTAAAGGAATGCCTGTGCACAGAAGCGCCATCTGGCGCTCGCGCACGCGCAATAGCGCCAAAAGCGCTAACGTGCGTACACGCATGCGCAATAGCGCCAATAGCGCGACCGTGCGTACGCGCAGACGCAATAGCGCCAATAGCGGCGCCCTGTGACAGCACTTGGCGCCAAAGAGGCTATTTAAGGAGGACTGTTCCACTGCTGCCTTGCTGTCCGGTCTACAGCGTTCCTGAAGACCCCTTGTGCCCTGTTACTTGCATATTGCTACCTGATACCTGTTGGACTGTTCCTGACTACTCTGTTTGCTGCCTGCCCTGACCCCGGCTTTTGGACTTTGACTACTCTCCCGGATTTACCTTCTGTACCTGATCTGCCCGCCTGTGTTTGACCCGGCTTGCCTGTACCCTGCTGTCTACCTCCCGCTGCTGGACTACAAGACACCTCCCAGCTGTCTACATCCTGCTGCTGGACTACAAGACACCTCCCTGCTGTCTACGTCCTGCTGCTGGACTACAAGACACCTCCCTGCTGTCTACATCCTGCTGGTGGACTACAAGACACCTCCCTGCTGTCTACATCCTGCTGCCGGACTACAGGACACCTCCCAGCTGACTACCTGATTCAGCTCTCTGCTCCAGCCTTCCAGTCAGGCACTTGTGCCCCTTCGCACTCCCGAGCCCCTGTCATCACTACCAGGGGTTCCCGAGTCAGAGGTATACGAGAGGCCGTTCCCTGCATTCCGGCCTCCACCTACCAGGTACGTGACACAACCACTGTACCAGCCAGTGTACAATACCACTGTACCAGCCAGTGTACAATACCACTGTACCAGTCAGTGTACCCATCACTGTACCAGTCTACCAGCCACTGTACCAGCCAGTGTATCCACCACTGTACCAGCCAGTGTACCAGCCACTGTACCCACCACTGTATTAGCCACTGTACCAATGTACCAGCCACTGTACCCACCACTGTACCAGCCAGTATATCCACCACTGTGCCAGCCAGTGTACCCACCACTGTATCAGTGTACCCACCACTGTTCCAGCTAGTATACCAGCCAGTGTACCCATTATTGTACCAGCCACTGTACCATCCAGTGTATCCACCACATACCAATGTACTTGCCACTGTACCATTTTAGCAGCCACTGTTCCAGCCAGTGTACCCACCACTGTACCAGCCAGTGTACAATACCACTGTACCAGCCAGTGTACCCACAACTGTACTGCTGTACCAGCCACTGTTCAAGCCAGTGTACCATCAACTTTACCCACCACTATACCAGTCTACCAGCCACTGTACCAGCCAGTGTATAAGCCACTGTACCCTTCACTGTATCCACCACTGTATTAACCAGTGTACCCACCAGTGATATCCGCCAGCAGTATCCACCAGCGATATACGCCAGCAGTACCAACAAGTGATACCTGCCAGCAGTACCCACCAGCAGTACCAGCTCTGGAGGACAGCCAGCAGCAGCCACCAGCCATACCCGCCTGGCGAACAGCAGCAGCCACCACCCATACCCGATTGGGCAACAGCAGCAGCCAGCGATACCTGCAGGAATCTTGAGGAAGAAGTGAAGATTGAGGTCAGTTGAGGTGCAGGTAAACCGCAGTGCATCAGTGTGAAAGCTGCCTTGGGCCCCTTTCACACGATCGGTCCGATCAGGTCCCTTTGTGTGTTTTTCACGTGGACGCAATCTGACCCTCCATTCACCTCTATAGAGTGGCAGATGTAAATGTGTCTGTTTACACCTGCCTATCTCCAATCCAATCTACTTAGAAAAACTGAAGGGGATCTGTCCCCTCCTGTCTGGGCAGATCGGAGGTCCAATAGAGGAGAGCGGGCTGTGTCCGTGTCTGCTCTGCATATGCAGAGCAGACACGGACCTGTCATCTGCCCACTCCACTCATTGTGGCCCGCGACCGGTTACCATGTCGCTAAGCTGGCCCTTGTTCCCCAAAAGGTTGGGCACCCCTGGTTTAAAGGTTGCATTGTTATGTTTTTACTGATTGTACGTCTTATCTATGCTAATATCCCCAAGAGAGGAATGTCCTCGTGGGGCATAAAACATGTGTCTGGGTTTCAATAAACAGTTATTCCTTTGGTTTTATCTCAACATCATGATACTTGGGGCAAAGGGCTTGTATTATCTACTGGTTTGCTTGAAGGTTCTAGAGGGCAGGAGGCACCCAGTTGGGGTGCCAGGCCGTCACATTATCTCTTAAATATGCACTAGTTACCCCCATACTTAAAAATCCCTTACTGGAGGGGGCATGTCTGGATGTGAGCGGCGGACATGTTGGAGAGGAGCTCCGGGCATCCTGATAACAATCCTTATCCATCCGTGCCTTTAACAACAAAAAACAGCAAAAAAAAAACCTGCCTGTAGGTTTCTCCTACACCATCTGCTGCTCCCTGACCGTATATTGCAAGGATCGGGCATGTGATCTCTCAGGGAACCACCGATCCTCCACGACCGCGGCTGCCGCCATCTTCCTGAATTACATCTGGCTGGAGGGAGCTGTTCCTGGCCTGGTGGAGAGGTAGGGGACCCCCTCATCACCCTCCGGGTGCCTGGCGGAGCCCGATGATCCGTGGGGCCGTTGTAATCGCCGGTCGTGGCCGCAGCCTAGTCCGGCCTAGTGCGGCCTAGTGAAGCCTCCAGCGCACCGCACTTTCCTACGCTGCCAACTGGCGAAGGAGCGGCCGGCCTGATTTGGAATCGGGAGCGTGGACATTGCTGTGCTCACACACCCCACCATCCCTCCACCATCCTGCTGAAAAAAGTCTCAGTCAGCCGGTAGAGACTGCCTATGTGGGCTGACTGAGGAGACCTGGGGCCTAGCATCCTTATCACCCCCCTGCCTTCATCCCGGCTCCCTGGGCCTCTCATGCATAGTGCCCTCGGCTGGCCCTCCTCACTAGATTGTCACCATCTGCAAGTTTCACGGGGGGCTGCTGGCGACTACTGCCCACCTCTCCGGGCTGCGATTTTCTGGGACTAAATACCTGCGGGCTACCCCTAGTACCCTCCCGACTGCTGCTCTGGGCCCTGAGAACTGCCCTCTGTCGAGACTGGGATCCTGGGGCCTGTGCTGCATCGCTGCCCTGGTGAGTACCCCTGTGGCGAACACTATATCAGTGACTGACTGGCTGTTGTGTGGCTTTGAGGGGCCCCTCCCTCTCATATCTTATAGCTGACTATTCCTCTGCTCCATACTATCAGCCCCTTGCCCCCAGATTCATGGGCCCTAAGCAACGGCCTAAAAACTCATCCACACCAGGCTGCCCGGCCCCTGCACCAACTACATAGCCTGACTCTTCTCTCATAGGGAGGCTGCAGGTCCTGCTGACCGAATTAGCCATGGAGCCCTGAAGCTTCCCCGAGTGCGGCTCTCCCTGCCCCACAATCCCAGGACAGCACTGCAGTGATCCTGGCTGCCATTGAACAAAGCAAAACCTCCATGTTAGTGAGAATAGACCGCCTGGCTGAAAAATGTAATCTCATTAGAAACGACCTGGATAAGATCAGGGGTAGAGGGGTAGACTGACTGAATCAGAAACCAGAATTTCTGCCACTGAAGATCTTACAGCTACACACTCCAATACTATAGCGGACTTGCAGCGCACAGTACAATTGCTTGTCGCTAAAGCCGATGATGCAGAAAACAGGGCGAGACGCAACAATGTTCGAGTCATGGGTCTCCCGGAGGAGGAGGAGGGTGACCGACCGACAGAGTTTGCGGAGCGTGCCCACAGTGTACTCACGGGACGCACTATCCCTGGTGCGAATCCACGACCCTTTTTGGTATGCTTCCTCAACTTCAGGGACCGCGACAGGATCCTTTCAGCAGCTCGCAAACATCCTTCACTCCCGTACGGCAACGCATCAGTCCTATTGTTTCCGGATTTCTCAGCTGACCTGCAGCACAAGAGGAAGTCCTTCAACGACATCTGTAAGCGCCTACGTGAAAAGGACATTAAGTACAGCATGTTGTATCCCAGCCGTCTCCGGGTCCCTCACAATGGCTTGGTCAGGTTCTTCGACTTCCTGGCTGATGCAGATGACTGGCTAAACGGCCTGAGGTGAGCACCAGATGTTATCTCTCACTACAAGTTTCCCCCCCCGACAGTTTTCATAAAGATTCTATCTCCCTTTCGGATCCGGGCCCGGAGGGGTTGTTTATCCAGTCATCAGTCTGTTGTATAGCCCCTTGGGTCTTATCACCTAAAGTTGTTGCTAGTTGACTCCTGAGCCCCCCATGCAGGACTTGCCCGTTATTTTGGGTGGGAGACCAATCTAACCCCGGGAGCTGGTATGTTTAATATACCCCCGACTGTGATTTTTCTCTTGTTAAAGCCATTGATCACTGGAGATCCTTCTAGTTCAGGACTGGACATGCAGTTCTTCTACATTCTTCTACCCCGGAGCTACCTTGTTGGACACAACTCACTGAAGTATCAAGGGGGTCGATTCCTCACACATAGGTATCATTATGCTGTATCATAAATTGTTATTGCCTTCATGGAGTTAAAATTGATAACATGGAATGTACGGGGTCTTAATGACAAGGTAAAAAAGGGCATTAATGTTTAAATACCTAAATAGTCACAGACCCCATATCTTGTTCCTGCAGGAGACCCATCTCCTGGGGAATAAGATCCTGGCACTACGTAGATCATTTCATGCAACGTACTCCAGTTATGCCAGGGGAGTGGCCATCTTATTGAACAAATCTCTTGCATATAAGGTCCTATATCTACAAACTGATCAGGAGGGCCGATTCATAATCCTCTTGCTGGAGATCAGAGAAGTGGTCTATGCTTATGTATATATTCCTCCTCCTTTCAACCAACGGGTCCTTTACAAGTTATATGAGCATTTAGCTACATTACAATTCTCCAGACTATACATAGCTGGAGACTTTAATTCCATTTTGGACCCGTCCCTGGACTCGTCCAACCCAAATAGGGTGTTTTCACCGGACCTACTTCAATGGACACAAACAATTACACTGAGATCTGGAGATGGAAGCACCAAACCATTAGGGCTTACTCCTTTCACTCCACATCTCATAAATCAGGGTCCAGGATTGACCTGGTCTTTGGTAACACCTGTGCCTTGGCAGCGGTGAGAGGGGTCTCGTACTTACCTGCGGGCCTCTCTGATCATGCGCACCTAGAGGTCACCTTGGGGTTGTCTGACACCAGGAGTCGAGACTGTTGGCGTTTAGCAACCAAATGGTTGCAGGACTCGAGCGTGGGGGAGGAAGTCTCTCCTAAACTAAAACAATACTGGGAGATCAATGAGGACTCAACCTCAGCACAGGTAGTCTGGGACGCATTGAAGGCCAACACCAGGGGAAAATACATTTCAGCTATCAAAGCGGTCTGTTCGGAGATGTCCTGTCAAGTCCAGGCACTTGAGGAGGGAGAGGCTAGGGCAGCAGAGGCTTTTTCTGACTCCCCAACTCTGGATCACTTCAGCCAGCTAGCTGAAGCAAGAAGAGCATTGTCTCTACATCTTGCCTCGGCCACACATCTGGATTTAAACTCTCTGGCGGGGAAGATCTTTGAGTCCGGAGACAAAAATAGCAAACTCCTAGCGAATTTAGTAGCGGACTCTAAAATGCAGACAGTGGTGTCAGAAATCTGTGGTTCGGATGGTCAGGTGATCTCTACTCCTGAGCTAATTTTGGATGAATTCAGATCCTTCTATGAAAAATTATATGAAGCAGTCCCTGGCTGGCCTGAGGACCGGCGTAAGGAGTTTTTAAATTCCCTGCACCTACCCACTCTTTCGCAGGAGGATCTCAAATTTTTAGACAAAGATTTTACCACTGAGGAGATAGAGGCAGCGATTTGTTGGTTCCCCAGTAGCAAAACACCGGGACCAGATGGCCTACCTGGTGAGTGGTACAGAATTTATGCCTCATTAAATGCACCAAAACTGTTGAAGGTCTTCTCTGAAAGTAAAAGACAGATGTCCTTGCCCCCCTCTATGTACCAGGCACACATAGTCCTCTTCCCTAAGCCCGGCAAAGACATATCCCTTTGTACTCCCTATAGGCCGATCTCCTTACTAAACTATGACCTCAAGATCTTGACAAAAATATTAGCGACCAGACTGCCGACGATTCTACCATCCCTGATTAATATAGACCAGATTGGTTTCATGCCAAGGAAATCAACAGATATAAATTTTATCTTCATCTACCTTCCACTGAGTCCTCTACGAGGGTAATGGTTACGCTAGACATTGAAAAGGCTTTTGATTCGGTGGAATGGCCTTTTATGTCTTCGGTTCTAGAGGTTATGGGTTTTGGAGAAGAACTCCGTAGGTGGATTGATCTTTTGTATAGGGACCCGACAGTGCAGATAAAACTTAATGGTGCTCTGTCAGCGCCCTTTTCGGATGGAAGAGGTACGAGGCAGGGCTGTCCGCTGTCACCGGCTCTATTTGCCTTGGTGATGGAACCACTTGCGTCGGCCCTAAGACAGGCGGATGGGGTTAGGGGCATACAGGTGGGATCCATACATGAGAAAGTTGCTTTATATGCAGATGATCTCATTCTTTTCTTGAATGACCCTGCTCAATCCCTCCGAGAGACGCTGACCATTCTTTCAAATTTCACTAGTTGCTCGGGACTCAAGGTAAACTGGGATAAATCCCAAATTTTACAGATAGATAAAGCCACAAAGGACATAGCAGATCCCAACCTACTCTTATTATGGACAGACAAAATTAAATATCTAGGCATTCACATCTCCACATCTACCTTTATTATACCCTTAACTTAGAACCACTGATACAAATGACGAGGACAAGATTGAAGGCTTGGGCACATCTCCCCCTCTCTTTAATCAGGAGGCTTAATTTATTCAAGATGAAGCTCCTGCCTGCCTTTCTCTATGCTCTCAGACACGCCCCTGTCTGGATCCCCAAAAAAGTATTTTGCCTGATAAACACCATTTTCTTATCTTTCCTCTGGGGAACTGGTCAACCGAGATTTAGGCTGGCGGTGCTACAGAGACCTTGGGGAGAGGGAGGCCTGGCTTGCCCTGACCTCCATTCCTATTTTGTGGCGGCTCTGTTATCCCACGCCCACAACTGGCTGGTCTCTGATGAGTCCAACACAGCAGTGGCTCTGGAAGCAGCACATCTGGGGTCATATGAGGCGCTACGGAACCTACTTTACCGGGGTACCAGAGCTCCCTTCCCTCTTACAAGGGCAATGAGAGCGGTCATACGGGCGTGGTCCGGGGCAATTTCCGTGCGCCCCATACCTTCTGGACATATATCCCCGCATAGCCGTCTTTGGTTTAGCCCGCAATTGTCAGAATTCGGGTCCATTCCCTACTCTAGTGTATGGGCATGCAAGGGCATCAAATATATAAATCAGATCTGTTTTGAAGGCCGACTACAGACCTTTGACAGGTTGAAACATCAATATGATTTACCCAACTCAAACTTGTTTAGATTCCTGCAGCTTAGGCAGGCCTTTAACACTCAGTTTGATAATGCTCAAGTGGCCTTTTTCACATTGAATCTGGAGACTCTGCTCAGGGACGAAGCTCTACCTAAGCCCTCATCCACCATATATAAAGCGTTACTCCCTAACGTACACACGGGACTAGAAAACCTTAAGGCAAAATGGGTGGTCGATTTCCCTACACTAGACACAGAAGATTGGGAAGAAATGTGGGAATGTCCCTTTTTACAGCTAGTTTCAGTTAGAGATAAATTGGTGCAATTTAAAATAGTACATAAGGTATATTACACGCCCGTGCGTCTGCACAAAATTTATCCATCTATTCCTGCCTCCTGCTGGAGATGCAACTCATCCTCAGCGGACTTTATTCACATTTTTTTGGAGCTGTCCTCAGATTGA
The DNA here is from genome assembly GCA_037952835.1 of Lithobates septentrionalis. Classification (NCBI taxonomy): domain Eukaryota; kingdom Metazoa; phylum Chordata; class Amphibia; order Anura; family Ranidae; genus Lithobates; species Lithobates septentrionalis. The sequence goes on along the minus strand of JBBDGP010001872.1, from coordinate 3,140,537 downwards.
AATTTTTTGGGTTGAGGTAACCAATTTTATTTTGACTGTCACCACTGTTCCTGCACCGCTGTCTGTAGAGGCATGTCTGCTGGGACTTGTGGAACCCCAGGCCCCACGCCGGACAATCAGAGCCCTGCTAGGATTATTACTTTACTATGCCCGTAAGTCGGTAGTACTCAGATGGAAGGCCTCATCTGCACCCTCATTAAATTTTTGGAAGAGATTAGTGATTGCGGCTCTACCACTATACAAGGCTACCTACCTGTCACGGGGTTGTGCCAAAAAATTCCACAAAATATGGGATATGTGGACAGATTCCCTGTCCACTAATGCAGACTCGATGGACGATTAGTAACGTCCTACTAAGTACCGTGATTGACCCAAGTGGCATCTCTGATCTCATAAATACCCCTGGGTTGCTCGGTCAATAGTCATGGGGAGGGGGGGGATGCAAATATGTAACTATAATGTACACTTTATTTCATAAGCAACTAAAGTAAGCTTTGTAGGGTATATGTAGAATCGGAGGATTCATTTAGATATTCTACACAGGTGGTTGAGCGTACAGTGCTTTAGGTAGTATTTTATATATGTTATATGTAATGTGTGTGGTTTTTCTCCACAATACGCCCCTTCCTAACCAATGACAACACAAAGCTGCTAACCCACTCCCTGGTCACCTCTGGCCTCGACTACTGCAACTCCCTCCTCAACTCCCTCCTCATTGGATTACCTTAACATAGGCTCCTCCCCTTCAGTACATCATAAATGCTGCTGTCAGATTTGTCCACCTTACCTACCGTTCAATGTCTACTACCCCCCTCTGTCAATCCCTCCACTGGCCTCCATTCAGTGTCCTCCACCCCTCTCTGCCAATCCCTCCTCTGGTCTCCATTCAGTGTCCTCCACCCCTCTCTTCCAATCCCTCCACTGGTCTCCATTCAGTGTCCTCCACCCCTCTCTGCCAATCCCTCCACTGGTCTCCATTCAGTGTCCTCCACCCCTCTCTTCCAATCCCTCCACTGGTCTCCATTCAGTGTCCTCCACCCCTCTCTGCCAATCCCTCCACTGGCCTCCATTCAGTGTCCTCCACCCCTCTCTACCAATCCCTCCACTGGCCTCCATTCACTGTCCTCCACCCCTCTCTGTCAATCCCTCCACTGGCCTCCATTCAGTGTCCTCCACCCCTCTCTGCCAATCCCTCCACTGGCCTCCATTCAGTGTCCTCCACCCCTCTCTACCAATCCCTCCTCTGGTCTCCATTCATTGTCCTCCACCCCTCTCTGTCAATCCCTCCACTGGCCTCCATTCAGTGTCCTCCACCCCTCTCTGCCAATCCCTCTACTGGTCTCCATTCATTGTCCTCCACCCCTCTCTACCAATCCCTCCACTGGCCTCCATTCAGTGTCCTCCACCCCTCTCTGTCAATCCCTCCACTGGCCTCTATTCAGTGTCCTCCACCCCTCTCTGCCAATCCCTCCTCTGGTCTCCATTCAGTGTCCTCCACCCCTCTCTGCCAATCCCTCCACTGGCTTTCATTCACCCAACAAAATTCAATATAGCAAAAACATCACCAAAGTCATTCACAACTCGGTCCCCAGCTACATCACTAACCTCGTCTCACAATACCAACCTAATTGTTCTCATTGTTTCTCCCAAGACCTTCTGCTCGCTATGCTCCCATGTTACCTCCTCCCATGCTCATCTCCAAGACTTTTCCAGAACTTCTCCCATCCTATGGAGGTCCCTACTCCAATCTGTCCGATTATTTCCTACTCTGACCAGTTTTAGCCGATCCCTGAAAACTTTTTTCTTCAGAGAAACCTATCCCGCCCCCACCTAACTGGACTTGTATTTTCTCCATCAGCCCATCCCCCATAGTTATTGCCTTTTGAATCACTTGACCCTCCCTTTAAGATTGTAAGCTCTAAGGATCAGGGCCCTCTGATTCCTCCTGTATTATATTATATTGTAACTGTACTGTCCTCCCTCATGTTGTGCAAACTGTTGGCACGATATAAATCCTGTATAATAATAATGTATGTGTGTATCATCATCTGCCGGAGATAAAAGACGTCACAGTGACTATGGAGGAAGAGGACGGACATGACGGGGGGTTAAAAAATAGAAAATAAAATCTTATTACCTTCACTGCTGCCGATTTCAGCAACGTCACCTCTACCTCGTATCACAAGGAGCTTCCTTCCTGTACCTGACATCACTTCCTGTCTTCCATAGAGACTTCCTGTCTGGGTAGAAGTGAGATCACCACCTTGTGGAGCTCAGAGGAACTGCAGCCTGAGAAACGTCTCGTATAGTGTGAACATGACCTTGTGCTGCGTGTGCTTACCTCCCAACATTTTGAGATGAGAATGAGGGACACCTACTACCAAATGTATGTAGGCATAGGACACGCCCCCTGCCAAACCCTCTTAAAGGAGAAATAACTAAAAAAAAAAGGTTAACTAAATCCACAAGGGCTTTTTTTACCACTACTATTCCTTTATATTGGCTTTTAAAATTGACAAATGCAGCAATTTAGAATTGTGCCTCTCAGGGCTTGTGCCTCTCAGGGCCCGAGGATGGCACCGGATATGGCCAAGATGGTGGCCGGCGGTGGGTAGGAAGAAGGCAGCTGGCGCTTCCAAGGCCCCACTCACAGGCGATGTGGATGAAGGCAGGGACAGTGCAACACTGCCAGGTAGGAGGATAGAGGGCCTGAGGATGGCGCCGGATACTGGCAAGCTGGTGGCCTTCAGCGGGTAGGAAGAAGGCAGACTGCGCCTCCAAGTCCGCGCTCCCAGTTGATGTGGATAAAAAGCAGGGACAGTGCAACACTGCCAGGTAGGAGGATAAAGGGCTTGGATACTTGTATATCCTTATAGATGTGTAGTGCTCCCCCCCCCCCCCCGCAGGAGCATCTGATGATATCTGGTTGTTTCTCATACAGTACAGATAAATGAAGCAGGAAAGGTGGGACTTAAAATGAGGTTGTTGACATTGTGGAGGTAGCCTCATTCAAAGTCCCAAAAATCCCCTCTTTTTCTCATACAGTACAGAGGCCACCCAAGCACCAGTCCATTCACTCCGGCTCCAATAAACAGTCTAGGGGATTGTCTATTTGTAATGAATTGCTTGTAGAACTTGGGGTTTGGGATACTCTAAAACTGCTAATAACCCTCACAGCTGGGGACGGTGAGGTATCTATCTGAACAGTCTTAGACCCTCACAGCTGAGGACCATGAGTCTCTTTGTGGCATCCAGTTACCCTGCGCAACGGCACAGTTATTGGCATCCAGTGCAATCTCAGGAACCCCGCACAGTGCAGGAGGGCGCTCTTCTTTTAGCTCACAGATGAGATTCTTGCTGAGGACCGGGGAATGGCCGGTATCTGAACCCTATGAGAGCAGTCTCAGTCCAAGCAGCCTCTGGCACCGTGTCGGGACAAGGTCATCCACCGCCAAGGGCGAATATGGCAAATTGTTCCCCTCCCTCACAAGGGGGAGGGATTAATAGCGGCATGCAGAGCACAATGTATGTAATGTTTGTGGCATGGGCAATATATATATATATATATGTAGCGCTGGTAGATTTGCGATCTACCATATGTTAGGTAAATTTAGTAACTTATTCGTTAGGAAAGTTAGGCTTGCCTCTGTTCCAGCTTGGCTGACGTTGCGTGTGTTTCCATGCTGACCGGTGGGTGTCGCTGTTATCACTGGTTAGTGTTGGAAAGTCAACGTGTTGAAGCGTATGGATGCTCTTCTGTCCCGGAGACAACTCGGTGGAGGTGGTCCTCCGAGTTGAATTCTGGGCGAGGGTATTTATTCGACAGACGCCATATTTTGGGGTTTGTTTTACAGCCACCTGCTGGCCCTCCTGGCCGACAGGTATGCATTAAAGAGCTATCTTGTGGTCCTCCGTTCCGGAGGCCTACGTTGCTGCTGCGCAGGGGTGGGCCCAGAAGCTTGTCTGGGGCCTACCACAGCAGCCGAGGAATGTTCCTGAGCTGTCTATCCCGAGTGAAGAAGCTGGACAACCGAGGAGATCCCAGGGGAGGACCCGTCATGGAAGGATCATGCAGAGTGCTGGTCTGGAGAGGGGCCTGGTGACTCGGTTGGAGGACGTATCCTAAAGTAACTATACAGCATAGTGTTGCCGGGTTGGCTTAAAGGTTCAGGCACTGTGACTAACGTTCATTGCAGAAAAAACCAATACATCCTGTGGCAGATGATCGTACGGGTTTATCCCAAACAAGTCTGTGGCAGAGACTTTTGTTCATGCTACGTACTGGTTGCTAGGCAAGTGAGAGAGGCCTATCCAGGCGAGCAAGGAGCGTGTCCCACGAGGGGAGCGCATTCTATTGTAATATCCAAATTCTACCAGGACATTTGTCAAGAATCCTACAAGAAGATATTTGAGTTTCTTCTGCAGTTTCCTTTCTGCCTCTTTCCTGCTACTTCCTTAGTAAATTGCTTAATAAAGCATTGAAAACGTACTCAAGTGTTGGTGCGTGTGTCGTCCAGAGGTAAACTCAACGGAACCCTAGACCCGGTGCCGGTGAAACAGAGGGAAGGAGAGTGAAGGTAACAAGCCCGCTTAAATCAGCAGCTCCACCAAGAGTTATTGCTACATATATATATGTAGCGCTGACAACTTTTGTTTTTAGCCATATGTGTGTTATACAGGACATAAGTTATTATAGTGCCATCTTGTGGACAGTTGAAAAGGTACAATACTCTTATGTTTCATGATTAAGAGAAGTGACATGGAAGTGATTGATTGTTTACTTCTGAACTTTAACTATGACCTACCCACAATGCTCCTGGACAAGAGGAGAACTGAACTGCATTGTGGGAGGATATAAAAGGACTGGGAGCGGGCATCTTAGGTCTCTTGTTCCTGGGACGCGTGGGCTGCCTGCAGAACTCTGTGGGTGGGTGTGTCCCACAGGGTTGCGGCCTACCTTGTGGAGGAGCGGAGCAGTAGCAGGGATCCTGTCATCGTATCACAGTGTGCTGGAGCAGCAGAAGTGATCGTTCCGGAGACCCGTGGAGAAGGTAACCGAGGACTCCTGGTCGTTAGTGAATGGAGCAGTGTGACGACGTGGCGGTGGTTCCATACGGACTGAGAACTGTTGAAACAGAGGCATCCATCCGCCCGAATCCCGTGTGGTGAGAGGGTTAACACCCAGAAGTTTGTTTAAATACTACACACACTTAGAACTGTTACAGAGTGTTGCTGGGACTGATAGTCCCACGGAACAAGTTAAGTTGGAGAACATTAGTTGGAGAACATTACATCTGCATAGACTTCAGTATTCAAGAACTGATACTAGATGTTTGTATCCTTCGTGTGTATATATATATATATTTGATATGATGCAATGCATATGTATACATATGAAGAGTGTTATATTATGGTAGAATTCTCTGATTTCAGAGTGGTGATTCATATCCCTGAAGAAGATAATCGTAACGTCGTTATACGGTGTACCGTACCCAATCCATGTCATTGCTGAGGGCAAGATGGGATCTCTCTCCTGTGGTCAGATTCTAAACATTAGAGCTCCCCCTAGCTGCAGCCTGGTAATAACATTGCTAGGAGGTCTATTCATTCAGCTGCTACATACGTCCCATCTTTATATAAACGTCTCCTGACATTTAAGGGTCTATATAACCCCTTATCTACCGTGCAATTTTACCCATTTCCTGCCCAAGCCCATTTTCAGCGCTATCGCACTTTGAATGACAATTGGGCGGTCATGTAACACTGTACCCATATGATATTTTTAGCATTTTTTTTTTTAGACATATAGACACTGAGGTTTTATTTTTTTGCTAAATAAATGAAAAAGTCCATAAATTGAAAAAAAAAAGGTTTTCTTAGTTTTTGTTATAAAATTTTGTACATAACTAATTCTTCTTCTTCACTGATGGGCACTGATAGGTGACACTGATTGGCAGCACTTGTGGGCACTGTTGGGGCTGCACTGATAATCAGTGCCAATGTCCCCCTGCGTGCCGATTATCGGCTCTCCTCCGGTGACGCGCTGTCAGCATAAGGAGAGGACTTCCGATAGCCAGCAAATCCTGATTACACTGTGATTGGACACACCGATCACAGAGCACACTGCCCGCACGCCGCAGTAGGCTTGTGGGGGGGGGGGCGCGATCATGGGCAGTCATCCTTAAATGCCCTCCCGGCAATGTGCGACTGCGCTGCAGCCATCTTTGAGCGAAAGCGTGGTCGTAAAGAGGTGAAAAAAATGGCAGAGCCCAGTGAAAGCGTACTAATCGTCTCTGTGAATTGGGGTAATAAATAAATGTTATTAGGCCCTTTGCTATTCTGTTTGAATGTTTTCCTCTCATTTAAAATGGAAAATGTTGCATTTGGCCACTAGATGGAGCTAATGCCTATGATACTTAGTGCCATATAATAGCTAAATGTAGTTTTCTCTGTATTACATTAATAGTTGGTATAATATTGCTGGTTTAATTATCTTATGTCCTTTAATGTGACAAGCATTCCCCCAGCTGTGCAAAATTCTGGCCTTATGTTCAGTAACACAGCAATTTCCTCTGACCGTCATCTCAATTATGGGGCAATAATGTGGTATTATTACTGCAGTGCCACATTATTGCCACTAGACGGAGCCAATGATCATAGGAAATCACTGAAATAAAATATGACCAATACTGGTCACGGTTGGGGGAATGTCACATTTGTTCTGGAATTTTATTGATAGGCAACTCCTATCCTCATATTGATTAGTGGTTCCAAATAAATAACTACTGCAGTAGGGAACAGACACAAAAGATACACTCCGCATCTTCCCAAATAACTGTTCTGTTTTATTATGACACAATTGAAGGTTTTTATACACATGATTACGTAGCTATCACATTAATATTACAATTGTACTTTTATGGTAACAAGGGGCGTAACATAGGCAGGCTAATTCTAATCAGGACTGGAAAGAATGCAAACATGTCATGAAAACATTATTGGTGCCGTGTGCAATACATACAAAATACAATACAATTCTATACAGAACTTACACATTTCCTTTACACATTCATTCTACAAAGTTTATAGAAACAGACCTGTAAGTGTTTGTGAAATCTTCCACCACAAAATGTACTCAGCCAATGAGAGGTAATGACTCCATTTTTATTTTTCTCCTATCAATGGCCAACACGGTACAACACTTCATCCATGTCTTTGGTGTGAGATCTCTGATGTCTGGAAAGATGGGACTTTTGGGAAAAACATTTCCCGCACTCAGCACAGGAATACGGCTTTTCCCCTGTGTGGAATCTCTGATGTGTGGAAAGAGCAGACTTCACTGTAAAACATTTCCCGCACTCAGCACAGGGATACGGCTTTTCTCCCGTGTGGGATCTCTGATGTGTGGAAAGAGCAGACTTCCCTGTAAAACATTTCCCGCACTCCGGACAGGAATACTGCTTTTCCCCCGTGTGGAATCTCTGATGTCCAGAAAGATGGGACTTTTGTGAAAAACATTTCCCGCACTCAGCACAGGAATACGGCTTTTCCCCTGTGTGGAATCTCTGATGTGTGGAAAGAGCGGACTTCACTGTAAAACATTTCCCGCACTCAGGACAGGAATACGGCTTTTCCCCCGTGTGGAATCTCTGATGTCCAGAAAGATGGGACTTTTGTGAAAAACATTTCCAGCACTCAGGACAGGGATTCAGCTTCTCCCCTGTGTGAGATATCTGATGATAGGAAAGTTTGGTCTTATCTGAAAAACATTTCCCGCACTCAGTACAGCAATAAGGCTTTTACCCTGTGTGAGATCTCTGATGTGTGGAAAGATTGGGCTTCCCTGTAAAACATTTCCCGCACTCAGGACAGCGATACAGCTTCTCCCCTGTGTGAGATCTCTGATGTCGGTAAAGATTGGACCTCTGTGTAAAACTTTTCCCGCACTCAGGGCAGGAATACGGCTTTTCCCCCGTGTGAGATCTTTCATGTACATTAAGATTGGATTTATGATTGAAACACTTCCCACACTCAGTACAGGGAAACCTCTTATCTGTTGGATTATCCCTCACAGTCTGAGGTTCCTCAGGATAAGAGGAATATGATGGTCCGGCACCATCCCGCACAGTCTGAGGTTCCTCACGATAAGAGGAATACGATGGACCGGCACCGTCCCGCACAGTCTGAGGTTCCTCAGGATAAGAGGAATACGATGGTCCGGCACCGTCCCGCACAGTCTGAGGTTCCTCAGGATAAGAGGAATACGATGGTCCGGCACCGTCCCTCACAGTCTGAGGTTCCTCAGGATAAGAGGAATACGATGGTCCGGCACCGTCCCGCACAGTCTGAGGTTCCTCAGGATAAGAGGAATACGATGGTCCGGCACCGTCCCGCACAGTCTGAGGTTCCTCAGGATAAGAGGAATACGATGGTCCGGCACCGTCCCGCACAGTCTGAGGTTCCTCAGGATAAGAGGAATACGATGGTCCGGCACCGTCCCTCACAGTCTGAGGTTCCTCAGGATAAGAGGAATACGATGGTCCGGCACCGTCCCGCACAGTCTGAGGTTCCTCAGGATAAGAGGAATACGATGGTCCATCTACACTGTGTGGTGCCGGATGGACATTTGAGGTAGTCGGGTTTTCTCCTGGACTATACTGTGTGATGTCCTCATCTTCTACTTTACAGTCTGGAGACAAAGTGAGACAATCCTCTGAGGTTTTCCTCATCTCCCGTCCATCTACTAAAATAGAAATACAAAGATTATTACTAGACATGAGCTGATTGGTTCCCCTAAACCAGGACTCCGCCCACATCAGGCAGCTTTGTCTCTGAGGATCTTACAATTCCCCCCTCAAGGTAACTAGTAAATGGGTCCTCTGATCTCCTACCAGTTCATTTCTTTATTCATGGACCTTAGTCAGAGAGTGAGGAAACCACGAGAACTGTCTTTTATAGGAGTGACAGTGATGAGGGGATTATAGGACGAGTGTCCCCTCCCCCTCTATCACTTATTGCCATCTTCCCAACACAAGAAGTCCTGCACTTCCTTATTTAGTCCATGATTTAGTCATGAATAACAGCGGGGCTGAGCCCCACCAGAGGTCAGAGAGTGAGGATGGGGGGAGAACAACCAAGATGAAGACTGGACTGATCCTGAAGACCAACATCATTGGGTTATTGACTCCTCCCTCATTATCACTTTCTGTTTAAGGTTCCAAAGTTGGAGGATGTTATCATATTATTATCAACATGGAAAAGTTTGTATGTAATGTACAACATAGAGTATATAGTGCAGGGGTCAGGACTATGTAATATGCAATATATAATTACTGTATATAGTGTAATGGTCAGGAGGACTCATAATATTGGTATTCAGTAATCAGTGGAAGCTGAAATGTTTACTGGAGACAAGTTGCATTTTGCTGAACCCCAGAATCTCCATAAATCCAGTCTAGATACATAAATTGTGTCTGCAGTACAGAGAAGGAAGATTATCCGAGAGAAATACAGGAATACAGGACGGGGAACACAGCTCAGGAAAGTGACCAGGGGATTACAGGCTGATATCACCCAGTCCCCGCCCTACTCTGGACCAATCAGTGAGCAGTATGGGTGGAGGAATGTATTTAGTGTTAATGACCCACCTGTGCTGATCTCTGTAGAAGTGTCCTCCTCTATAAATGTCCCCGTTATTCCATCCTCCTCCATAGACTGCTGATCATCCCTCACATACCTCTCTTCTTCTTCTGATTTAACCTCAAATTCTATATCGATTGGATCTCCACTCTAAACCAAGAAAATGATAGAGAAATATTGTGACATCATATAAAAAATTTAAAAAAATCCTCTCCAGAAGTCCATGTTTTAGATCGGGGATCAGCAACCTGTAGATGGTGATCTTCCAGTAGATCACGGACAGGTGACTGGTAGATCTCAGTCTGGGCTGGCTGACCACCCATTTAAGAGCATCAAACAGAGTGCAATGCAGAGGGACTACTTGTAAAGTTGGAGATGTAGTAGGGAGGAAGAGCCACATAATCCGATGCCTCCTCTGTAGTGCCGGCTCCTGTCCCATGCGGAGTGATAGCAACTGCACTCCACCTCTTATCCCAGCTGGCGGTCTCCAGAGCGGTGCCATCAGCAGGAAAGAAGAGATCTTCAGGTCAGTGTGAAGCAATCCACTGGGCATACAGCGTTGTGTTGTTCTCTCACCACCTGCTTTAACCCCTTGGACTCGCAGAAGCAGGCAGGTGCAGGACACTTGCAGAGTGGCCCCATTTTCTTGAATGGGTCACAATTGGCATGCGGTAGCACCCACCAAAAGCAACAGGAGGCTTAATTCCTGCGGCAGCTTGTGTACACCAAAGGAGGTAGGGATTGGGGGGGGGGGGGCAGCAAAACCGCTACTCAACCACAGGGTTTTACCACCCCAGCCCTACCCCACCCCAACTTTACATGTGAACGAGCCATAAGTGTGCCGCTGCCTAATGCAAATAAGGGCTCATTCACAAGTGTAGAAGGCACTGCTGCTCCTCTGGAAATCGATTTGAGTGTTTGACAGGCGGTGAGGAAATATGTTGCCTCCTCACCACCTGATTTAAACCCACGATTACCGTGCAATGCACGTGATTGCAGCACTGTACTATAGCAATTAGAGGTTAAAACCAGGTGTGAGGAGGTGGCACTGTGCCCAGTGATTTTTGATTTCTCCCATGATGTTCAGGTAGATCTCCACCTCTTTAATGTTGTCTACCCCTGTTCTAGATTCGCCGTCCCACCAACCTTGTAACAGTGAGGGATGGTGTGACCTTCCTGTGTGGAATCCCGGGAATACAGAGGACGGGGACATCTCTCTGGTGGGTTCCTGGTATTAGGTGGCTCCAACATATTCTTGTATTCCTCTGAAAAGTCCTCCATCACTCCATACTCTTCATCCTCCTCTTTATACTCTTCTTTAACATCAATATTATCATCTCCGAGGTTTCCACTCTGAAAATATAATAAAACATTCATTGTAAAAAACATGTTTGCAAATAAATCATAACTATCAATAATTGTTCCTCATCTACCTGATGATGGTGGGGGATGGTGTGACCTTCCTGTGTGGAATCCCGGGAATACAGAGGACGGGGACATCTTTCTGGTGGGTTCCCATTACTGGATCCATCTGTAGGAAACACACACACTGACTGAATACATTGTTTCTATGTGTTTATCAGATGATGGGGGATCTAGGTGGAGCCTCCGTACTGCTCTCTCCTTTACAATAAAGTCTCCTCTTACCCGGTGATGTGAGGGGCGGCTGATTGTCCATCATGACGTCCTTCTCAGCACCGCTCACCTCTCCTGTCAGCAGCTCGATGATCTCTCTGGTGACTTCTAGAATCTTCTTTTTATTTCTCTATTCTATCAGGGAGGGAGGTGGAGGCAATGTGATGGTCATATGATCTCCAGACTTCACAGGAGGAAAACTCTAGATTTGAACACAAATAGTAAAATCAAATGACATTCCCAGAATCCTCCTCACCTCACTGGTCAGGTCTCTTTTTATTTAAACCCCACTTCATGCTGAGGTTTCTGATATTACATACAATGCAGGTCCAACAGCCCTACTTTGAAAGAACATCAGAAAAAAAAGAGTCGGATAGAGGGATATTACGAGGAGAAGCTGTGAGGTCAGTGTGATGTCATAGGATTCTGTGACTCTGATTGGAGGGACATTGGGAGGAGGAGCTGTGGAGACGCTCTGTGAGGTTTCTGTACACAGAATCATTTCTCCCGGGTGCGTCCCTCCTCTTGTTCACAAGGTTGTGAACAAGCGCGGTATATAAGTGTGAAACGCGTCAACTATCTGTACCCTGCATATATGACTGGCATGAGGCAATAAAGAACTTCTTTTTCTAGCATTTGATGGTCTGGTGTGCAACCAACTTCTTCTTCTTTCTTTTAGAAGTGCTGTGATCTATTGGCCTCCTGGACCCGTATCAACCTTCCTTGATGACTTCTGTGCCTGGCTGTCCTACTTTCTCTCTTCAGAAATCCCCACAATCATTCTCGGTGACTTTAACATCCCTGTTAATACTAATACTCCTGCTACTTCTAAACTTCTCAGTCTAACCTCCTCCTTTGACCTGAAGCAACGGATACACAATGGATACACGCTTCTACTCACTCTGATGGCAACACCCTTGACCTTGTATTCTCCTACCTATGCACTCCGAGCAACCTCTCCAACAATCCTTTTCCTCTCTCTGATCACCACCTTATTAATTTCACTCTCTCCTTGTCTTCCACCTCCTCTCCCTCACAGCCATCTAACAGTTCCCCGTAGAAACCTTCGCCACCCAACCCACCTTAACCCTTCTCTTCTCTGCTAGTATTGACCATGACCACCTCTATGACAAAATCTCACCTGCCCCAACCTAACCACTTCTGTCTACAATAGATCCCTGTCCTCCTTTCCTCTGCCCTGGACACACTGCCCCCCCACCACTACACACAGAGTCAGGCCCCAACTCCTACAACTTTGGCAAACAGATGACACCAGAAGTTTAAAAAAACATTGCCACGCTCTTGAGTGCTTGTGGCATAAGACTAAGTCTTGGAAGGATTTCAAACAATATAAATCTGCCCTCCAAAAGTACAATTCCTGTCTCCTCACTGCCAAGCAGACCTATTTTATCACTCTCATTAACAACTTATCATCCCGTCCCCATCAACTCTTCTCTACCTTCAATGCTACTTCGTCCTCCACTGCCTCCATCCACTAACTCATCCACTGCCCAGGAGATCGCCAATCACTTCAAAAATAAGATTAATACAATTTGTGATGAGATCTCAGCTATACAGATATCCCCCCTCCCCCCACTTATCACTATATATTCACAGGCACAATCAACTCTTCCCTTTTTCAACCCTGCTACTACAGACAAGGTTGCTAAACTTTTTTCAACACCCACCCAACTACCTGCCCCCTGTACCCTGGACCCTCACAAATACTGCAGTCACCCTCTGACTCTATCCTACACTCTTTAACGCTCATCTTCAATCTCTCTTCTGGCATCTTCCTCAACTCTCTAAAACATGCACTAGTCACCTCCATACTTAAAAAACCTTCCCTGGACCCCACCAATCTTACCAACCTACGCCCCATCTCCTTGCTCCCTTTTCTCTGCAAACTTCCTGAACGTCTGGTCTACAACCGACTGAGTGACCATCTCACTGAAAATAACCTTCTTGATCTCCTTCAATCTGGAATTCACCCTCAACACTCCACAGAAACTGCTCACCTTAAACTCACAAACCATCTGCTAATGGCTAAATCCAATGGACACTATTCTGTACTCCTACTTCTGGACCTCTCTGCTGCCTGTGACACAGTAGACCACCCCTTCCTACTAAAAAAAAACTCCTCTCCTTTGGTCTCTGTGACTGTACTCTTCACTAGTTCTCATCCTACCTATCCCACCGCACCTTCAGCATCACAACTTTACTTCCTCCTCTTCCTTTCTCCGTCAGGGTCTCCCAAGGTTCTGTTCTTGGACCTCTTCTATTCTCAATCTACACCTCCTCCCTGGGTCAGCTTATAGCCTCCATGGCTTCCAATACCATCTCTACGCTGATGACACCCAAATCTATGTCTCTACCCTTCAGCTCACTCCATCAGTCTCCTCACACATCACTAATTTACTAACAGACGTATCAGTCTGGATGTCACACCACTTCCTCAAACTCAATCTATCCAAAACCAAGCTCATAATATTTCCTCCCCCACGTGCCCCTTCCCCTGACTTCTCTGTCAAGATCGATGGCACAACCATCAACCCGTCCCCGCATGTCAGGGTACTAGGTATAATCTTGGACTCTGAACTCTCCTTTTGGCCCCACATCCAACCACTGTCCAAAGCTTGCCGCCTCAACCTCCATAACATCTCCAAAAATATGCCCCTTCCTAACCAATGACACCACAAAGCTCCTAGTTCGCTCCCTGGTCATCTCTCACCTCGACTACAGCAACTCCCTCCTCATTGACTTACCTTTACATAGGCTCCTCCCCCTGCAGTCCATCATGAATTCTGCTGCCAGACTCATTCACCTTACCAACCGCTCAGTGTGTGCCCCTCCTCTCTGCCAATCCCTCCGCTGTCTTCCAAACAGACTTCCTGTCTTCCATAGAGACTTCCTGTAGAAGTGAGATCACCACCTTGAGGATCTCAGAGGATCTGCAGCCCTGAGAAACGTCTCGTAGTGTGAACATGTCCTTGTGCTGTGTGTGTGCAGTCGTGATCCACGATGTGACAAAACACAAGTAGTCATCAATTGCTAGGACAGTGACGGCAAACCTTGGCACCCCAGATGTTTTGGAACTACATTTCCCATAATGCTCAACTACACTGCAGAGTGCCTGAGCATCATGGGAAATGTAGTTTCAAAATACCTGGGGTGCCAAGGTTCACCATCACTGTGCTAGGACCTGCCGGCTCTACCTTCCAGCTACCCCCCCCCCCCACTCCTGGCTCTGATATCTTGCCTGCAGGCTGCTCCTGGACAGGTAAGGGACTTGCTTCCCTCCCCGAGGACGCTCCCGCCTGGCAGCCTACAAATGCCACAGTGTATTCCTGAGTCCGGAGGAACAGACAGTGCCCAGCACCTGAGTGAGTATAGTGTGGGGCTACATGTCCTCCAGTCACCACTGGCTTCTCCCCATCACACTGTCCCTCCATTATACTGTACCCCTCCTGTCATACTGCCCCCCTCCTGTCAAACTGCCCCCAACCGGACTTCTATTTTTTCCATCAGCCCATCGCCCACAGTTATTGCTTTTTGTATCTATTGACCCTCCCTCTTAGACTGTAAGCTCTCCGGATCAGGGCCCTCTGATTCCTCCTGTATTATATTGTATTGTAACTGTACTGTCTGCCCTCATGTTGTGCAAACTGTTGGCACGATATAAATCCTGTATAATAATAATATATGTGTGTATCATCATCTGCTGGAGATAAAAGACGTCACAGTGACTATGGAGGAAGAGGACGGAACATGACGGGGGGAGTTACTGGGTGTAAATAGAAAATAAGATCTTATTACCTCCTCTACTGCCACTTCCAACGATGTCTTCTGTTATTCGTAGCTCATGGAACTTCCTGTCTTTATCTAACATCACGTCCTGTTTGACCCTGACATCACTTCCTGTTTGACCCTGACATCACTTCCTGTTTTTACCTGACATCACTTCCTGTCTTCCGTAGAGACTTCCTGTCTGGGTAGCAGTGAGATCACCATCTTGTGGAGCTCAGAGGAACTGCAGCCCCGAGAAACATCTCGTAGTGTGAACACGGCCTTGTGCTGTGTGTGTATGTACTGTATATCCTTATAGATGTGTAGTGCTCCCCCCGCAGGAGCCACTGATGATATCTGGTTCTTTCCCATACAGTACAGAGGCCCCCCAGTCACCCAAGTAACAGTCCATTCACTCCGGTGTTCCGTCAGCTTAGGCGACCCGTCAGAATTGGTAACAGAAGTGACGTTCTGTCGCCGCCATCTTGCTACACCCCACATTCCTCCACAGTAAAGATACACCGAGAAGGGGGGAAGCGGACATCTTGTTACACCCGCCGGAGTTTTGCATTTCACAGTTATTTTTAACAGTATACGGAGCTTATAAGGTGAAATACAGTACTTGGAAATCCCACGGACTGTTTCCATGTTGAATTTAAAAAAAAGCAGCGGTGTTCTGTCACATTATCAAACCTGTGAGATGAGCAGGTTTGCCGCTGCTTTTAAAATTCAACATCTAAACAGTCCGTGGGATTTCTAAATACTGTATTTCACCTTATATGCTCCGTTTACTGTTAAAAATAACTGTGAAATGCAAAACTCCGGCGGGTGTAACAAAATGTCCGCTTCCCCCCTTCTCGGTGTATCCTTACTGTGGAGGAGTGCGGGGTGTAGCAAGATGGCGGCGACGGAACGTCACCTCCGTTACCAATTCTGACGGGTCGTCATATCTGACGGAACACCGGCTCCAATAAACAGTCTCAGGGTTTGTCTCTTTGTAATGAATTGCTTGTAGAACTCGGGGTTTGGGATACTCCAAAACTGTTACCAACATTAACCCCTTGCCTAGCGGGCACTTTCACCCCCTTCCTGCCCAGGCCAATTTTCAAGTTTCAGCGCTGTCACACTTTGAATGACAATTGCGCGGTCATGTAACACTGTACACATAGGACATTATTTTTTTATTTTTTTTCACACAAATAGAGCTTTCCTTTGGTGGTATTCAATCCCTTTTTTTTTTGCTAAATAAATTAAAAAAAAAATTGAAAGTTTTGAAAAAAAATAACACAATTTTTCATAGTTTGTTATAAAAAATTTTGCAAACAGGTAATTTTTTGGAATCACTGATGTGTGCTGATGAAGCAGCACTGATAGGCGGCACTGATGAGGAGCCACTGATGGGCATCACTGATGAGCTCTGATTGGCAGCACTGGTGGGCACTGATGGGCATCACTGATTGGTGACACTGATAAGGAGGCACTGATTGGCATCACTAATGAGCTCTGATTGGCAGCACTGGTGGGCACTGTTGAGACTGCACTGATAGACAACACTGATGAGGAAGCACTGATGGACATCATTGATGAGCTCTGATTGGCAGCACTGGTGGGCACTGATGGGCATCACTGATTGGTGACACTGATGAGGAGGCACTGATTGGCATCACTGATGAGCTCTGATTGGCAGCACTGGTGGGCACTGTTGAGACTGCACTGATAGGTGACCCTGATGAGGAGGCACTGATTGGCATTACTGATAAGCTCTGATTGGCAGCACTGGTGGGCACTGATTTTATCAGTGTCAATGTCCCTTTAACACATACCAGTTATCGGCTCTCCTCTCCTCTCCTCACACTGTCAGCACGAGGAAAGGAATGCCGATAACAGGCTTGTGTTTACATCCATGATTATCTGTGATTGGACACGGCTGATCACATGGTAAAGAGCCGCTGATTGGCTCTTTAACCCCAATTTATATTAATTCCCTCCTACTTTGCATCTAACCCTGAGTGCATTAAGCACGGCCTTATCACCCGTGTGACGTCCATCTCTAGACCGGACCCTGCATACACCCACTTCCACCTCATCCATCTGCGGACAGACACCGCACACACGGAGCGGCACCAACCAAGTGTGTTTGGCAGACGACCTCCATGTGGACTTGGTCCATGCGGCACTAGGAGCCTTTCAGCACGGTCGGGGAGTGGTGAGATTGCACGGTGTATATTGTCCATTGGACACCCACCACATCCAGCCGGCTTCCTAGCGTCATACGCCGCGCACTCCGCTCCTACTGGAACCCGCTTACAGACCGGCCCCCATACAGCCAGATCAGTCACGGGGAAACCATTCAGCATACTGGAGCTCAGATATCTGTCAGTCTTATTTACTGGAACTTACGGCGATATCATGTACATGCACCACCGATGGACTCTGTCTCAGCAGGTCTAGCCGTCCATCCATCCCAACCATACTCCCTATTACGTCTGGCCACACACCACCTTTGGAACCACAGACTGATCTATTGTGGTAACCAACTAGCCCAGCCAGTCCCATATTCCTACTTGTACTCCATCCGCAGCTCCCGGCACTAGTGCAATTGTGACGTTACCATTGGGTTGGATGAGTGTGTGATGAATGGTGGAGTGTGGAAGTGTATGCAGCTCTTCTCTTGTCTGCTATGACAACGTTCTCATTTTACCCTCATGTTTTGTCCCAGGTTTTATTTTACATTTTTATAATTAACTTTATATATATGTTTCAATAAAGCTGTTTATTACTGACAGGTTGTTCCTCTCTGAAGATTTCTTTGTGGACCTTCAGTCCTCTTTATATATATATATATATATGCCTGCTTGCATCCAGAGGATCGCGCCACCATCCACTCCCTGTATAATTGCAGGGGGGTGTTTGATATGGTACGAGGTGACGGTAGGGCTGCCACCTTCTCTTCAAGTCAAACCTGAACACTTTAGCGGCGCACAGCAATTTCTTTTATAGAATAAACTATACATATACTTTGCCATTAAATAACATTTCTAATCATATGAAGTTAATCACAAGAGTTCCCCTTTACATCTAAATCCACAGAGTTCCCCCTTTACATCTGAATCCACAGAGTTTCCCCTTTACATCAGAGTCCACAGAGTTCCCCTTTACATCTGAATCCACAGAGTTCCCCTTTACATCTGAATCCACAGAGTTTCCCCTTTACATCTGAATCCACAGAGTTCCCCCTTTACATCTGAATCCACAGAGTTCCCCCTTTACATCTGAATCCACAGAGTTCCCCCTTTACATCTGAATCCACTGAGTTCCCCTTTACATCTGAATCCACAGAGTTCCCCCTTTACATCGGAATCCACAGATTTCCCCCTTTACATCGGAATCCACAGATTTCCCCCTTTACATCTGAATCCACAGATTTTCCCCTTTACATCTGAATCCACAGAGTTCCCCTTTACATCTGAATCCATAGAGTTTCCCCTTTACATCAGAATCTGCAGAGTTCCCCTTTACATCTGAATCCACAGAGTTCCCCCTTTAGATCAAAGTCCACAGAGGTCCCCCTTTACATCAGAGTCCATGGAGTCCCATTTTTACATCTGAAGCCACAGAGTCCCCCATTACATCAGAGTTCCCCTTTTACATCGGAATCCACAGAGTTCCCCTTTTACATCTGAACTCACAGAGTCCCCCTTTACATCTGAAGCCACAGAGTCCCCCCATTACATCAGAGTTCCCCTTTTACATCAGAATCCACAGAGTCCCCCTTTTACATCTGGACTCACAGAGTCCCCCTATTACATCTGAACTTGCAGATTTCCCTTACACTATAAGGGGGGACTCTGTAGACTCTAATATAAGGGAGAACTCTGGGGACTCTAACATAAGAATGCTCTGTGAACCCTGATTTAAGGGGGGACACTGAGAACTCTGATGTACGGAGAGGACTCTGATGTAAGGGGGAACGCTGTGGCCTCTGGTGTAAAGAGGAACTCTGATGTAAGGGGTGCCCTGAGAACCCTGATTCACCTTAGTGTACTCACTCAGAGGCAGGAGAGAGAACGGGGGAGGGGGGGACTTCAGTCACAGACAGGGATGGATGGTGAGCTCACTCACCCCTTGACAGTCAGCACCTCTCATCCAGATGTATCTGTTCCTGCTGGGCTTCAAATTTCCAGCCCTCACTTGACTTTTCTGAGGCACATCGCCGGGGATTGGAGTGTGGACAGACACAGAGGGGAAGGAGGGGGAGGAAGAGGAGCAGATAGAGCCCTCTCTCCTCTCCTGTCTGTATGAGGGAGGAGGGGGGTGTTAGTGTTGGCTTTGGGCAGTGTGTGAGAGAGAGTGTAACAGACACTTCCAGCTTAGACAACTGCAGCCAGCAACCCTGCTGGTAAGTCATAGTCCAGTTCGAATCATGTGTCCGGGTTTCAGACAGTCTGAAACCTGGGCACTGATTCAAAACTCGAACTGTCAGGGTGAATCCCGGACAGGTGGCAACTCTAGGGGAAGGTATATGAGATAGAGTCTGAGGTATCTGATTTGTTACCGGTTACTCCCCTCTATTTCTTCAGCTGAGGTGATTGCACTGTGATATTTATCTTCTTCGTGTGATTTTGAATTGGCCTTCTTTCTCCAGGTTTCCACCATAGTGAGGGTATTCCCCTGTGGGGTACTCATGGAGTAGGGTGCGGGAGATAGGGTAAGTGTCTGGACAGAGTACCTTATAAGGGCTCTAGGTGTGTCATGTACCTGTGTCCGAGCCTGACGTGTAGAAGGAGACCTCTTGTACAGCTCCGGGTCAAGGACCACTGGAGTTGCAACAGTGTCCGCGAAAGCACGGTGAGTTAGGAGTGCCTGCAAGATCTTCTGTTGGTTGTGGAGATGTTTGGCTGGTATGTAACCAGAGCGGTGCTGGATGGTTCAAGCAGCAGAAGGCCACGGGGACAGCGGATGGAGAGAACACAGTAGATGGAGGGCCAGTGACATCGGCACTATGCAGAGCAGACGGATAACTGGATGCGGAATCAGACAGGCCAGGTCAGCAATAGAGGATCGAACATCAGCATAAACGGCAGGCAGAGAATGGTCAAGATGCAGGCAAGGTTTGGCAACAGGATATCAAGCAGAGGAGAGGTTAAGCAAGGTCAACAGGACAAGCCGGGGTCAGGATAATAGATAGCAAGCGTAGTCAGAGTAAGCCGGGTCAAACACAGGAATCAAGCAAGGATCACGGGAACAGGTATACGGGTACAAGCTGCAGATCAGACAGCAAAGTACTATTGAACCTGCTGCCCATATATATGGCATTTGGGCACCAGTTATTGGTGCGTTGGCGCACATTTGTGGGAACGCGCATGCGCATTTGCGTCTGCATTTGGGCAGCCACTGCGCCATGGCCAGCACGTCCCTGACAAGGAGGAAGTGGTGTTAAAGTGGTGGTAAACTTCCATGGACTGTTTGTACCTATAGGGGAGCCTATCATAAATCGTACCTATAGGCAGGGCTCAAAATTTCAAGTCCTGAGCTACTAGCCAGGCCTTAAGGGTTACTCGCCACCAGTTGCCCCACCCAACCCCTACCATGCCCCGCCCCTAATCCCACCCCTATACACAACCTCAAAAAATTCTCATGAAATGAAACTTAAATGTTTTATGCAGAATTAAGTTACACAAATAAATATTAACAACAACTTTATCACCGCGCCCATCAATACAGCCTCACCCGTGCCGATCAATGTAGCCTCACCCATGTCCATCAATGCAGCGTGACCAGTGCCCACTAACGCAGCCTCACCCATGTCCATCATTGCAGCCTAATCCATGCAGCCTCACCTGTGTCCATCATTGCAGCCTCACCCGTGCAGCCTCACCTGTGTCCATCATTGCAGCCTCACCCGTGCAGCCTCACCTGTGTCCATCATGCAGCCTCACCCGTGTCCATCATTGCAGCCTCACCCGTGCAGCCTCACCCGTGCAGGCTCACCTGTGTCCATCATTGCAGCCTTACCCGTGCAGCCTCACCCGTGCAGCCTCACCTGTGTCCATCATTGCAGCCTCACCCGTGCAGCCTCACCTGTGCAGCCTCAACTGTGTCCATCATGCAGCCTCACCCGTGCAGCCTCACCTTTGTCCATCATTGCAGCCTCACCCATACAGCCTCACCTGTGTCCATCATTGCAGCCTCACCCGTGCAGCCTCACCTGTGTCCATCATTGCAGCCTCACCCATACAGCCTCACCTGTGTCCATCATTGCAGCCTCACCCGTGCAGCCTCACCTGTGTCCATCATTGCGGCCTCACCCATGTCCTCATTGCAGCCTCACCCATGTCCATCATTGCAGCCTCACCCGTGTCCATCATTGCAGCCTCCCCCGTGTCCATCATTGCAGCCTCACCAGTGCAGCCTCACCCGTGCAGCCTCACCTGTGCAGCCTCACCTGTGTCCATCTATGCAGCCTCCCCTGTGCAGCCTCACCTGTGTCCATCATGCAGCCTCACCCGTGCAGCCTCACCTATGTCCATCTTTGCAGCCTCACCTGTACAGCCTCACCTGTGTCCATCTTTGCAGCCTCACCCGTGCAGCCTCACCTGTGTCCATCATTGCGGCCTCACCCGTGCAGCCTCACCTGTGTCCATCACTGCAGCCTCACCCGTGTCCATCATTGCAGCCTCACCCGTGCAGCCTCACCCGTGAAGCCTCACCCGTGCAGGCTCACCTGTGTCCATCATTGCAGCCTCACCCGTGCAGCCTCACCTGTGTCCATCATTGCAGCCTCACCCGTGCAGCCTCACCTGTGTCCATCATGCAGCCTCACCCGTGCCCATCATTGCAGCCTCACCCATACAGCCTCACCTGTGTCCATCATTGCAGCCTCACCTGTGCAGCCTCATCTGTGTCCATCATTGCAGCTTCACCCGTGCAGCCTCACCTGTACAGCCTCACCCGTGCAGCCTCACCTGTGTCCATCATTGCAGCCTCACACGTGCAGCCTCACCCGTGCAGCCTCACCTGTGTCCATCATTGCAGCCTCAACCATGTCCATCATTGCAGCCTCAACCATGTCCATCATTGCAGCCTCACCCGTGTCCATCATTGCAGCCTCACCCGTGCAGCCTCACCCGTGCAGGCTCACCTGTGTCCATCATTGCAGCCTCACCCGTGCAGCCTCACCCGTGCAGCCTCACCTGTGTCCATCATTGCAGCCTCACCCGTGCAGCCTCACCTGTGTCCATCATGCAGCCTCACCCGTGCAGCCTCACCTTTGTCCATCATTGCAGCCTCACCCATACAGCCTCACCTGTGTCCATCATTGCAGCCTCACCCGTGCAGCCTCACCTGTGTCCATCATTGCAGCCTCACCCGTGCAGCCTCACCTGTCTCCATCATTGCAGCCTCACCCGTGCAGCCTCACCTGTGCAGCCTCACCTGTGTCCATCATGCAGCCTCACCCGTGCAGCCTCACCTGTGTCCATCATTGCAGCCTCACCCATACAGCCTCACCTGTGTCCATCATTGCAGCCTCACCCGTGCAGCCTCACCTGTGTCCATCATTGCGGCCTCACCCATGTCATCATTGCAGTCTCACCCATGTCCATCATTGCAGCCTCCCCCATGTCCATCATTGCAGCCTCACCAGTGCAGCCTCACCCATGCAGCCTCACCTGTGCAGCCTCACCTGTGTCCATCTATGCAGCCTCCCCTGTGCAGCCTCACCTGTGTCCATCATGCAGCCTCACCCATACAGCCTCACCTGTGTCCATCTTTGCAGCCTCACCCGTGCAGCCTCACCTGTGTCCATCATTGCGGCCTCACCCATGTCATCATTGCAGCCTCACCCATGTCCATCATTGCAGCCTCACCCGTGTCCATCATTGCAGCCTCACCCGTGTCCATCATTGCAGCCTCACCCGTGCAGCCTCACCCGTGCAGGCTCACCTGTGTCCATCATTGCAGCCTCACCCGTGCAGCCTCACCTGTGTCCATCATTGCAGCCTCACCCGTGCAGCCTCACCTGTGTCCATCATTGCAGCCTCACCCGTGCAGCCTCACCCATGCAGGCTCACCTGTGTCCATCACTGCAGCCTCACCCGTGCAGCCTCACCTGTGCAGCCTCACCTGTGTCCATCATGCAGCCTCACCCGTGCAGCCTCACCTGTGTCCATCATTGCAGCCTCACCCATACAGCCTCACCTGTGTCCATCATGCAGCCTCACCCGTGCAGCTTCACCTGTGTCCATCATTGCAGCCTCACCCATACAGCCTCACCTGTGTCCATCATTGCAGCCTCACCCATGCAGCCTCACCTGTGTCCATCATTGTGGCCTCACCCATGTCATCATTGCAGCCTCACCCATGTCCATCATTGCAGCCTCACCCGTGTCCATCATTGCAGCCTCACCCGTGTCCATCATTGCAGCCTCCTCCATGTCCATCATTGCAGCCTCACCAGTGCAGCCTCACCCATGCAGCCTCACCTGTGCAGCCTCACCTGTGTCCATCTATGCAGCCTCACCTGTGTCCATCATGCAGCCTCACCCGTGCAGCCTCACCTGTGTCCATCTATGCAGCCTCACCTGTGCAGCCTCACATGTGTCCATCATGCAGCCTCACCCATACAGCCTCACCTGTGTCCATCATTGCAGCCACACCCGTGCAGCCTCACCTGTGTCCATCATGTAGCCTCACTTGTGTCCATCGTGCAGCCTCACCTGTGCTAGCATGGAGGAAGAGGAGAGCCGGCTTGATCATAGAGCGGGGTTTGCCAGCTGTATCACCTTACATTGCATTTCAAGTCCGCGAGCCGTTGGTCACACACAGCCCCGCCCTCCTGACCCCACACCCATGACAGACTGGCATTGGACCGGCATTCTGTCTGTCACAGGTGTGGGGTCAGGAGGGCGGGGCTGTGTGTGACCAACGGCTCGCGGACTTCAAATGTAATGTAAGCTGATACAGCGGGCAAACCCCACTCTATGATCAAGCCGGCTCTCTTCCTCCACCATGATCCAGCCGCCCTCCCTGTTCCTCCACACTCGTTCTCCGGGAGAACGTCTCCCATTCATCCCCCCCTGACGGCGGTGCTCGCCCCCCCCCCCCCATTCCCAGGCAGCCCAGCTCCTCGCCAGACCTCATTTTCCACTCGCAAAATGCGAATAGGCGAGTGGAAAATTTAAGGGCTGCCTATAGGGACTGTAAATATCTCCTAAACTCACGGTTTAGGAGATATTTACTGTATATGCAACTGATGACGCCACCCATGCCTTTTCTTCAGAGCCCTGTGCCGCGACTGGCGGCTCCCGTGAGTGACGTCACCTGGTCAGTCACAAAGGAAGGAAGACAAGTGAAGATAGATGCGGCCTCCAGCAGTGAGAACGAGGGCTTCGTTTGCAGGTAAGTTTCACATAATGTGCTAGTATGCGATGTATACTAGCACATTATGTCTTTACTTTGCAGGTCAGGGAAAACAAAAGCAAAAAAAGGCAGCCCTTTACTTCCTCTTTAAAGGGTGTGACCAATGTAACACCTGAGGCTGAGCTCTGATTGGTTGAATTTTAGCGCCAAGATTGAAAAGTTTGCACTGTGAAGTGAATACATTCCAGACATAGTCCTGGTTATAGAGTGATGGTCGGTGGTACAGGGTGATGCGAAAGGTGGTTGTTAGACATCACAGGGCCCCAAACAGCCTACCTGACAGGGCCCCCACCCTTGCCCCCAGCCAGTAGTGACTGAGGACATAGATTTATCAGTCCCTTTCTCTGTAGCCTCAGCAGCACAGATGAATGAATTGGAAGCTTCTTTCTCATTCACAACCGAAGCATAGTAAACTATAATTACTATGCTTCAGTCGTGAATGGACACATGAGTGATTGGTACTGATCACTCACTGTGTTCGTTCAGGAAAGGAAGGGGCCAATAAATTATACTGTATATGTACTTACCCCTTCCTCCGCTCTACATCCTGAAACATCCCCCTGTGTGTCCGCCGCAGCGGCTGGCAGGAGAGGAGGGATGCCGGAAGCTGCTGCAGGGGGAAAGGGGCACACATGGGGGCCCGGATGGCAGATAGAAGGGGTGCATGTACTAGAACCACTCCCCCCTGCAGGGCAGCCGGAGGGAGAAGCTGGCCGCACTGCAGGGGGAGACAGAAGAGGATCAGCATCTGCAATAAGACAGTACAGCCGGCTCTCCTGCTTAGCAGGTGCTTGGGCCCCCGCACCCCTTTTGAACTGATGGGGCCCGGGCCCAGTACAGGAGGGCTGGCTGTACTGTCTTATCAGGGGCCATGAGTGACCCTGTCTTACCTGTCCAATATGCTGGACAATATATAAAGTTCAAGCTTCATCCATCGTGGTGGGCATACCCCCCCAAGAGGTCCTCAGGGACCTGCATAGCAACCTGCAGTTAACTCGAGTTGCTTCAAATGCCAGTGTGAGCGCCCCACACAGGATCCAGTGCCTGAAGCAACATTACAGGCCGTCTTCATGGCGTGGGGTCCAGGTATGTCTCCCAACCGAGGTTGCCCTTATCAGGATACACTGCTTCTGTATAGGTGTTAGAAGACAGCAAGGTGTTGATCGAATAATTCAAATAAAACTACAAATGAGAAGCACGTCAAGCTGATTTCTTCATGAGGGAGAAGAGGTCAATCACCTTCAGACACTAACATAAACCTGAGGACTCACTGAGCGGGGGAGGGTTAGGGGGAAGGTGCCCCAGAGGGGGGGCACACTTACTATACATCTCTGTGAATTGGGGTAAAAAATGAATGTTATTAGGCCCTTTGATGTGTGGTTTGAATGCTTTCCTCTGATTTAAAATGGAGAATGTTGCATTTGGCCACTAGATGGAGCTAATGCCTATGATACTTAGTGCCATATAATAGCCAAATGCAGTTTTCTCTGTATTACATTAATGGTTGGTATAATATTGCTGGTTTAATTATCTTATGTCCTTTAATGTGACAAGCATTCACCCAGCTGTGCCAAATTCTGGCCTTATGTTCATTAACACAGCAATTTCCTCTGACCGTCATCTCAATTATGGGGCAATAATGCGGTATTATTACTGCAGTGCCACATTATTGCCACTAGATGGAGCCAATGATCATAGGAAATCACTGAAATAAAATATGACCAATACTGGTCACGGCTGGGGGAATGCGCGTCATATTTGTCCTGGAATTTTATTGATAGGCAACTCCTATCCTCATATTGATTAGCGGTTCCAAATAAATAACTACTGCAGTAGAGAACAGACACAAAAGATACACTCCGCATCTTCCCAAATAACTGTTCTGTTTTATTATGACACAATTGAAGGTTTTTATACACATGATTACGTAGCTATCACATTAATATTACAATTGTACTTTTATGGTAACAAGGGGCGTAACATAGGCAGGCTAATTCTAATCAGGACTGGAAAGAATGCAAACATGTCATGAAAACATTATTAGTGCCGTGTGCAATACATACAAAATACAATACAATTCTATACAGAACTTACACATTTCCTTTACACATTCATTCCACAAAGTTTTTAGAAACAGACCTGTAAGTGTTTGTGAAATCTTCCACCACAAAATCTACTCAACCAATGAGAGGTAATGATTCCATTTTTATTTTAAAAGGCCTAGAGGGCCGCCTTTTAAGTGGTGGAATTAACGTGTTTCGTCCTGGAAGACGACTTGAGAAAACAGACTTCTTGCAAGAGTTTACACCACAAAATGTACTCAGCCAATGAGAGGTAATGACTCCATTTTTATTTTAAAAGGCCTAGAGGACAGCCTTTTAAGTGGTGAGGTTAACGTGTTTCGTCCTGGAAGACGTCTTGAGAAAACAGACCTCTTGCAAGAGTTTACACCACAAAATGTACTCAGCCAATGAGAGGTAATGACTCCATTTTTATTTTAAAAGGCCTAGAGGACAGCCTTTTAAGTGGTGAGGTTAACATGTTTCGTCCTGGAAGACGTCTTGAGAAAACAGACCTCTTGCAAGAGTTTACACCACAAAATGTACTCAGCCAATGAGAGGTAATGACTCCATTTTTATTTTTCTCCTGCTATCAATGGCCAACACGGTACAACACTTCATCCATGTCTTTGGTGATCTCTGATCTCCTTATCAACTGTTTCTTATATGATGAAGATCAGCCATGGAGTATATCTGGGAGAAAACAAAAGTAAAAGAGCGCCTCTGAGTTAATGTGTTTTATTCCATATAAAAAGAAAATTAACAAGCACTTACATGTTGATAAGCGATGACAATCTACACGAGATAAATAGAGTTAATGTAACTGCAGCCAAAGGCCGATCTCCAGGAGTGTCACAAGTGCATATTTGTTTGCGTGTGTATAGATATATTTGTGTGCTTAAATACACATATATATATATATATATGTGTGTGTAATTTTATAATAATTACATAATCATTTTTATCTATTTTTTTTATCTTTTTCTTTTTTATTAATATATGTAATTTTTAACTATTTTATAACACTCTTGGTACAACTGTTCCTTAAATGCCCCTTACAGTTGGTATCATGTTGTTACTTATTATTATATTTTATATCTTCTATTTTTAATGCTTGTAGCTCTATATGACAGTATGGATTATTCCAGTTGCGCTATGGGTTATATGGCTGCACATCTACTTGCCATATCTCTCGTCTAGAGCTACGATTAATATTTTTCTATAGATTCATTTATTTTAGAGCTCTAATTATACTTTATTGAGTGCCCATAATTGTTAAGCAGTGCGATTTTTATTATGCAGTCAGGTGTTCATTTTGGTCAGCAGATAGTGTATTTAAGTGCCGTTCAGCCTGTTTCCCGTCATTACACTTGAGAAAGGAGCGCGCATCATGCGCTGAAACGCGTTGTGTTCCCTTCCCCAGCTGACGTCACACGCAGCTTTTCTCTGAGCTGCTCACTACTCTCCACTGTCTTACATCAGCTGTTTTCATCCCGGCCCCCTGCCGCCGCTGCAGCGTGGACTTGTGACGCTCCTGGAGATCGGCCTTTGGCTGCAGTTACATTAACTCTATTTGTCTCGTGTAGATTGTCATCGCTTATCAACATGTAAGTGCTTGTTAATTTTCTTTTTATATGGAATAAAACACATTAACTCAGAGGCGCTCTTTTACTTTTGTTTTCTCCTTGATGATCCCGAGCCGGCTTCACTCCAGAGAAGAGCAGCCCTTTGTGCCAGTGTTACATCCTTTGATTTATCCTTTTTATCTGCAAAAACTATTTCTTTTAATTACTTTTTCATTTGTGAACTACTCATTACCATTGCTGATTGGACATTTTTTTCATAGTTTATTTATTTTTATTATTATGGACTTCCTTTTTTTCTGCTGAACATTCCCCATATATTTATGTATTATATACCATTACTCGTGGCTAATTGTCTGATCCTGCACCGGTGCTCCGAAGTGCTAGTCTTTTTTTGTTTTATGGAGTATATCTGAGGTGTATATCAGGGTGTGCTTCTTCCCTACATGTCCAGCAACATTCATATACAAGACATTTCCCTCACTCACTAATACACCTCAAGGGTTGTGTGGGACCCCTGATGTACAGGAAGACAGGACTTCAGTGAGGAACAATTCCTTCACTCAGGACAGGAATATGGCTCCTCTTTTGAGTGCAATCTCTGATGTTTGGAAAGATGGTACTTCTGTGAAAAACATTTCCCGCACTCAGGACAGGAATGAGGCTTCTGACCCAAGTGAAATCTCTGATGTCTTTTATGAGAGGACCTGTCTGAAAAACATTTCCCGCACTCAAAACAGCAATATGGTTTCTCCCCTGTGTGCAATCTCTGATGTGTGGAAAGAGCGGACTTCTCTGAAAAACATTTTCCGCACTCAGGACAGGAATACGGCTTCTCCCCCATGTGCAATTTCTGATGAAGGGAAAGATTTGACTTCTGTGAAAAACATTTCCCACACTCAGGACAGGCATACGGCTTCTCCCCCGTGTGAGATCTCTGGTGTGCAGTAAGATTGGACTTCTGTGAAAAACATTTCCCGCACTCAGGACAGGAATATGGCTTTTCCCCCGTGTGCAATTTCTGATGATGGGAAAGACTGGACTTCTGTGAAAAACCTTTCCCACACTCAGGACAGGAATACAGCTTTTCCCTCATGTGCAATTTCTGATGATTGGAAAGATGGCACTTCTGTGAAAAACATTTTCCACACTCAGGACAGGAATACGGCTTCTCCCCCGTGTGCAATTTCTGATGATGGGAAAGATGGGACTTCTGTGAAAAACATTTCCCGCACTCAGGACAGGAATACGGCTTCTCCCCCGTGTGCAATTTCTGATGATGGGAAAGATGGGACTTCTGTGAAAAACATTTCCCGCACTCAGGACAGGAATACGGCTTCTCCCCCGTGTGCAATTTCTGATGATGGGAAAGATGGGACTTCTGTGAAAAACATTTCCCGCACTCAGGACAGGAATACGGCTTCTCGCCCGTGTGCAATTTCTGATGTCTTTGAAGATTGCACTTCAGTGTAAAACAATCCCCGCACTCAGGACAGGAATACGGCTTCTCCCCTGTGTGAGATCTCTGATGTGTTGTAAGACCAGACTTCACTGTAAAACATTTCCCGCACTCAGGACAGGAATATGGCTTCTCCCCTGTGTGCAATTTCTGATGATGGAAAAGATGGGACTTCCGTGAAAAACATTTCCCGCACTCAGGACAGGAATACGGCTTCTCCCCTGTGTGCAATCTCTGATGTTTGTAAAGGGTGGCCTTCTCTGAAAAACATTTCCCGCACTCAAGACAGGAATACGGCTTCTCCCCTGTGTGCAATCTCTGATGTGTGTAAAGATGGGATTTCTGTGAAAAACATTTCCCGCACTCAGGACAGGAATATGGCTTCTCCCCTGTGTGAGATCTCTGATGTTTGTAAAAGGTGGACTTCACTGAAAAAGATTTCCCGCACTCAGGACAGGAATACGGCTTCTCCATTGTGTGCGATCTCTGATGTTTGGAAAGAATGGACCTCAATGAAAAACATTTACCGCACTCAGTACAGGAATACGGCTTCTCCCCCGTGTGAGATCTTTGATGTTTGTAAAAGGTGGACTTCAATGAAAAAGATTTCCCGCACTCAGGACAGGAATACGGCTTCTCCCCCGTGTGCAATCTCTGATGTTTGGAAAGAATGGACTTCAATGAAAAACATTTCCCGCACTCAGGACAGGCATACGGCTTCTCCCCTGTGTGCAATCTCTGATGTATGGAAAGAGCAGACTTCTGTAAAAAACATTTCCCACACTCAGGACAGGAATACGGCCTCTCCCCCGTGTGCAATCTCTGATGATAGGAAAGACTGGACTTCTCTGAAAAACATTTCCCACACTCAAGACAGGAATACGGCTTCTCCCCCGTGTGCAATCTCTGATGATAGGAAAGATTGGCCTTCATTGAAAAACATTTCCCACACTCAGGACAGGAATACGGCTTCTCACCCGTGTGTAGTCTCTGATGTTTAGAAAGAGTGGACGTCTGTGAAAAACATTTCCCGCACTCAGGACAGGAATATGGCTTCTCCCCCGTGTGACATCTCTGATGCGTGGAAAGAGTGGACCTCCGTAAAAAACATTTCCCGCACTCAGGGCAGGAATATGGCTTCTCCCCTGTGTGCAATCTCTGATGTGTGGAAAGACTGGACTTATCTAAAAAACATTTCCCGCACTCAGAACAGGAAAACGGGTTCTCCTCCATGTGCACTGTCTGGTGTCTGTAAAGACTGGACTTATCTGAAAAACATTTCACGCATTCAGGACAGGAATACGGCTTCTCTCCTGTGTGGGATCTTATATGCCTATTAAGTTTGTACTTATAATGGAAACACTTTCCGCACTCAGTACAGGAAAACCTCTTATGTTTTGGATGGATGGCACCATCCCTCACAGTCTGAGGTTCCTCAGGATAAGAGGAATACGATGGTCCGGCACCGTCCCGCACAGTCTGAGGTTCCTCAGGATAAGAGGAATACGATGGTCCGGCACCGTCCCGCACAGTCTGAGGTTCCTCAGGATAAGAGGAATACGATGGTCCGGCACCGTCCCTCACAGTCTGAGGTTCCTCAGGATAAGAGGAATATGATGGTCCGGCACCGTCCCGCACAGTCTGAGGTTCCTCAGGATAAGAGGAATATGATGGTCCGGCACCGTCCCGCACAGTCTGAGGTTCCTCAGGATAAGAGGAATACAATGGTCCGGCACCGTCCCGCACAGTCTGAGGTTCCTCAGGATAAGAGGAATATGATCGTCCGGCACCGTCCCTCACAGTCTGAGGTTCCTCAGGATAAGAGGAATACGATGGTCCGGCACCGTCCCGCACAGTCTGAGGTTCCTCAGGATAAGAGGAATACGATGGTCCATCTACACTGTGTGGTGCCGGATGGACATTTGAGGTAGTCGGGTTTTCTCCTGGACTATACTGTGTGATGTCCTCATCTTCTACTTTACAGTCTGGAGACAAAGTGAGACAATCCTCTGAGGTTTTCCTCATCTCCTGTCCATCTACTAAAATAGAAATACAAAGATTATTACTAGACATGAGCAGATTGGTTCCCCTAAACCAGGACTCCGCCCACATCAGGCAGCTTTGCCTCTGAGGATCTTACAATTCCCCCCTCAAGGTAACTAGTAAATGGGTCCTCTGATCTCCTACCAGTTCATTTCTTTATTCATGGACCTTAGTCAGAGAGTGAGGAAACAACGAGAACTGTCTTTTATAGGAGTGACAGTGATGAGGGGATTATAGGACGAGTGTCCCCACCCCCTCTATCACTCATTGCCATCTTCCCAACACAAGAAGTCCTGCACTTCCTTATTTAGTCCATGATTTAGTCATGAATAACAGCGTGGCTGAGCCCCACCAGAGGTCAGAGAGTGAGGAAACAATGAGAACTGTCTTTTATATTAGTGACAGTTACATAGTAGGTGAGGTAAAAAAAAGACACCATCAAGTCCAACCTATGTGTGTGATTATATGTCAGTATTACATTGTATATCCCTGTATGTTGCGGTCATTCAGGTGATTATCTAATAGTTTCTTGAAACTATCAATGCTCCCCGCTGAGACCACCGCCTGTGGAAGGGAATTCCACATCCTTGCTGCTCTTACAGTAAAGAACCCTCTATGTAGTTTAAGGTTAAACCCCTTCTCTTTTAATTTTAGTGAATGGCCACGAGTCTTATTAAATTCCCTTACCTGGAAAAGTTTTCCTGCTATTGTGGGGTCACCAGTCCGGTATTTTTACATTGAAATCATATCCCCTCTCAAGCATCTCTTCTCCAGAGAGAATAAGTTCAGAGCTCACAACCTTTCCTCATAACTAAGATCCTCCAGACCCTTTATTAGCTTTGTTGCCCTTCTTTGTACTCGCTCCATTTCCAGTACATCCTTCCTGAGGACTGGTGCCCAGAACTGGACAGCATACTCCAGGTGCGGCCGGACCAGAGTCTTGTAGAGCGGGAGAATTATCGTTTTATCTCTGGAGTTGATCCCCTTTTAATGCCAATATTCTGTTTGCTTTGTTAGCAGCAGCTTGGCATTGCATGTCATTGCTGAGCCTATCATCTACTAGGGCCCCCAGGTCCTTTTCTATCCTAGATTCCCCCAGAGGTTCTCCCCCCAGTCTATAGATTGCATTCATATTTTTGCCACCCAAATGCATTATTTTACATTTTTCTACATTGAACCTCATTTGCCATGTAGTTGCCCCTCCCCCATTAATTTGTTAAGATCTTAAAAAACTAAAACCCCCAAGGGATGCCCTGCCTGTCTGGGCGCCTACAACTTGGGCGACAGTCAGGTAGGCCATATCATTGATATTCAATGGAGGGGGTTGGTCAGGAAGGGAGATGGGGGGATTTATATGAGGACGTCTGTTTGGGGTAGATTAGATGGTGTCGTGTTGTGTTATCATGTCCTGTCGATTCTCGTGTTGTTACTTGAATGGATCATCCCCAGAAAACTGGAAGAATTATATCTTCCTCTCATGATTAAAGGTTTTTTGTCGCTTATGTTCCACCCATTTGAGAGATGGTGCCCTTGAAGATAGTTACTTACAATGTTAGAGGTCTAAATAACCCCAGTAAAAAGGTATCAAATACTGCAGGAATTGAAAAGTTGGTCATCAAATATTGTTTTCAATGGTCATCTAGGGTTGGATTAAAGTCTAAAAAAATGTCCAGTCTGGTTCCATGGATACTCCCCTAATGAAAGATCTAAAGGAGTAGCAATAGGCTTTGATAGGAACACACCATCTACTCTAAAAGCAATGGGGATAATTCCCGAAGGAAGGTAGCTATTTATGAAGGGCTCCTTGTTCAATAATGAATACACATCGGTCAACATTTACTGTCCTAACATCCATCCTTGTCTCTTTTTGAGAAAGGTAATGAATAAGTTAGAAAAGAGGGGGAAGTGATTATGGCAGGAGACTTCAATTGTGTACTCGATCCAACCCTGGATATCCAACCTTTCTCTCTCTGCGCTCAGAGGGAAAATATCTCAAGGCAATCAAACAAAAATTGCATCAGCAGCAACTTGTGGAGGCCTGGAGAAGTTTACATTCTGGGGGGGGAACGACTCTACATTTTATTCTCAGGTGCATTCCTCTTATTCGAGAATTGATTATGTTTTTTTTTTTTAGATCATCAGCTTCTAGAAGGGCTATTAAAGGTCAATCACCCTCTCGGATCATGCTTCGGTTATGGTCAGCTTGGATTTAAAGGATGTACCGGACAAGGAAAGATCCTGGAGGTTGGATGAATCACTCTTATATGACCATGGTATATTAGAGGACTTGAATTTGTTCTTTAACCGCTTGCCGACCTCCGCTCACAGATGTACGTCGGCAGAATGGCACAGGCAGGCAAATGGGCGTACCTGTAAGTCCCTTTGAATTTGACGCCTATCGGGCACACACGCGCTCGCCGCACGCTGCGGGAGTGTGCCCGCGGGTCCCGGGAACTCGATGTTCGCCGGCGGCCCGTGATTGTGGTGAGGAGAGGCGGGGGTGATTAAACCTAGAAGAAGGAGTGACAGTGATGAGGGGATTATAGGACGAGTGTCCCCACCCCCTCTATCACTCATTGCCATCTTCCCAACACAAGAAGTCCTGCACTTCCTTATTTAGTCCATGATTTAGTCATGAATAACAGCGGGGCTGAGCCCCACCAGAGGTCAGAGAGTGAGGATGGGGGGAGAACAACCAAGATGAAGACTGGACTGATCCTGAAGACCACCATCAATGGGTTATTGACTCCTCCCTCGAATAGAGTTTATAGTGCAGGGCTCAGGAGTATGTAAAGTACAACATAGAGTAAATAGTGCAGAGCTCAGGAGTATGTAATGTACAACATAGAGTATACAGTGCAGGGGTCAATAGTATGTAATGCACAACATAGGGTATATAGTGCAGAAGTCAGGAGTATGTAATGTATAACAGAGAGTAAATAGTGTGGGGGTCAGGGGTATGTAATATACAACATAGAGTATATAGTGCAGGGATCAGGGGTACGTAATGTACAACACAGAGTATATAGTGCAGGAGTATGTAATGTACAACACAGAATATATGGTGCAGGAGTCAGGAGTATGTAATGTACAACATAGAGTATATAGTGCAGGGG
The DNA here is from genome assembly GCA_037952835.1 of Lithobates septentrionalis. NCBI lineage: Eukaryota > Metazoa > Chordata > Amphibia > Anura > Ranidae > Lithobates > Lithobates septentrionalis. The sequence continues at coordinate 3,105,796 of JBBDGP010001872.1, read as the reverse complement.
TCAGGAGTATGTAATGTACCAGAGTATATAGTGCAGGGGTCAGGAGTATGCATAGATGTGCACCTCAAACTTAAAACACACGTCTTTCTCTGCAGCCTCAGCTGCACACCACAGTGAATGAATGGGAAGTGCTCTGTGCCGAGCATCTTCCTGTTCATTCACAAACTGAAGCATAGTAAGCACAGTGAGTGTGTTCATTTAGGAGAGGAAGGTGCCGGTAAATTACATACTTACTACCCCCTTCCCAACTCTCTATCCTGAAACATCCCCCACAGAAACTGGTGGGAGAGGAGGGAAGCCAGCAGCATTTCGAGGTGGGGGGCCAACATGGGGAAGCCCAGGTAGTAGGGGGAATCGACATCACACGTAGGTATTAGGGTGTGCCCAGGCACACCCCCTGCACATGCCTACGGGCGTATGTAATGTACAACATAAAGTATACAGTGCAGGGGTCAGGAGTATGTAATGTACAACATAGAGTATATAGTGCAGGGGTCAGGATGTATTTAACATGCAATATATAATTACTGTATATAGTGTAATGGTCAGGAGGACTCATAATAGTGGTATTAAGTAATCAGTGGAAGCTGAACTGTTTACTGGAGACAAGTTGCAGAGGTCCCACACCGCTGCCTCCCATCTCCTGAGACTGCACTCAGTGACTTGGGTCTGAGACTATACAGACATATCCCTCCACCCGGCACAGCCAGCAAATAACAGAACAAGTAACCCCGGGAGAATTGTTCGGTCAGAGGTCTTGCTAGACCCTGGCATGGGGCAGAAGACTCAAGGAACATACCCCTATGATGAAAATGAACATTTTACTGCCAGCTGAACCCCAGAATCTCTATAAATCCAGTCTAGATACATAAATTGTGTCTGCAGCACAGAGAAGGAAGATTATCCGGGAGAAATACAGGAATACAGGACGGGGAACACAGCTCAGGAAAGTGACCAGGGGATTACAGGCTGATATCACCCAGTCCCCGCCCTACTCTGGACCAATCAGTGAGCAGTATGGGTGGAGGAATGGATTTAGTGTTAATGACCCACCTGTGCTGATCTCTGTAGGAGTGTCCTCCTCTATAAATGTCCCCGTTATTCCATCCTCCTCCATAGACTGCTGATCATCCCTCACATACCTCTCTTCTTCTTCTGATTTAACCTCAAATTCTATATCGATTGGATCTCCACTCTAAACCAAGAGAATGAGAGAGAATATCATCTGTAAAATATAAGCTTCATTATTGTGAAATCACATTAAAAAAAAAAATCCTCTCCTATAGTCTATGTTCTAGATGCTCCGATCCACCAACCTTGTAACATTGAGGGATGGTGTGATCTTCCTGTGTGGAATCCCGGGAATACAGAGGACGGGGACATCTCTCTGGTGGGTTCCTGGTATTAGGTGGCTCCATCATATCCTTGTGTTCCTCGGAAAACTCCTCCAACACTCCATACTCCTCATCCTCCTCTTTATACTCTTCTTTAACATCAATATTATCATCCCCGAGGTTTCCACCCTGAATATATAATAAAACATTCATTGTAACAAACATGCTTGTAGATAAATCATAACTACTAATAATTGTTCATCTACCTGATGATGGTGAGGGATGGTGTGATCTTCCTGTGTGGAATCCCGGGAATACAGAGGACGGGGACATCTCTCTGGTGGGTTCCCATTACTGGATCCATCTGTAGGAAACACACACACTGACTGAATACATTGTTTCTATGTGTTTATCAGATGATGGGGGATCTAGGTGGACCCTCCGTACTGCTCTCTCCTTTACAATAAAGTCTCCTCTTACCCGGTGATGTGAGGGGCGGCTGATTGTCCATCATGACGTCCTTCCCAGCACCGCTCACCTCTCCTGTCAGCAGCTCGATGATCTCTCTGGTGACTTCTAGAATCTTCTTTTTATTTCTCTATTCTATCAGGGAGGGAGGTGGAGACAATGTGATGGTCAGATGATCTCCAAACTTCACAGGAGGAAACAAATAGTAAAATCAAATGACATTCCCAGAATCCTCCTCACCTCACTGGTCAGGTCTCTCTTTTTATTTAAACCCTACTTTATGCTGAGGTTTCTGATATTACATACAATGCAGGTCCAACAGCCCTACTTTGAAAGTGAGGAGGCCAGGGGTCGGCCCACATCCTAAGAGCATCAGAAAAAAGAGTTGGATAGAGAGATATTAGGAGGAGGAGCTGTGAGGTCAGTGTAATGTCATAGGATTCTCTGACTCTGATTGGAGGGATGTTGGGAGGAGGAACTGTGAGGTCAGTGTGATGTCATAGGATACTCTGATTGGAGGGATGTTGGGAGGAGGAGCTGTGAGGTGAGTGTGATGTCAAATGATTCTCTGACTCTAATTGTAGGGATGTTGGGAGGAGGAGCTGTGGGGGGGGGGGGGGCGCACTCTGTGAGGTTTCTGTACACGGAATCATTTCTACCGGGTGCGTCCCACCTCTCCTAAACTGAAAGATGAACATTTCTTATTGAGTCTGCTTTCACACTGGAGCGGTGCGCTTGCAGGATGCTAAAAAAAGTCTTTTTATGGTGTTTTTACTGATGCCTGTGTAATAAAATGATATTTTAAATGTATTTTGTGTTTCTTAGCTCACCTCAGTGACAACCTCATATCCTCAAAAATCCTACCCATTGTATGTATTCTTTCCTCCCTATCCTTTGATTTTACTTTGAAAGATGATCTTTATCTTTGGGCTTTGGCAGGACACATCATATTCCTGTGATCTCCGTGTACTCCGGAGACTTTACTGATCACATTTTAGGATGAAGATCTGAGACTCGGATCATTATGGAAAAAAAAAATTCTGGATATTTACTACAAATGCCATTTTTCCCTCTTTTTCTTATTTGAATCTTATAAAATAACAGGATACATATTATAATGCCCCCTAAATAAACCGCCCCATCCCCCGCCACTAATAAAAGTAGTATAATCCGTTTGTCAGGAGTTTGTTGTTGTCAGAGCTGGACTTTTGCTATTACTAGCAGCTCTCGTCTCAGTGCACAGAGGCTGCTCAGCTGTCAGTTAATTCCCAGCCACTCACCTGGTTACCATTACCTGCCTCATTAGTCCAGCGTACGGCCAGCACCTTTTGCTATTTAAACTTCCTTGCTCATTCTCTCTGTGCCTTCGCCTGGTCAACATCTCCAGTGTGTCTCCGCTGTGTTCCTGTTATGACTTGGCCTGGCTGACGTCTCTTCTGATTTCTGATCTGGATTTTTGGCTTCTGACAACATTGCTTTCTGGTGTCTGGACCCGGCTCGTCTGATTACCCGCTCTGGCCTCCAAACCCTGGCTTCTGTTTTTGACTACGCTCCTTTTCTGTGTTCTTTTTGCTATTACATCAAAGGTGTGATTTTTAACTGCATTTTCTGGCTCTGTCAGTTTTATGGTTCCTGATATTTGCACTCCTGCTCTTCATTCTAGCATCCTGGTTTTGGCTGTGATGCATTCTTTCTGTCTGTCTGTCCCAACTGCAAGGTGGTTGATGTGGTCAGTCTCTGGGTGGAGACCAAACCTGATTTCAGCCAGCCAAGCCTACAGTCTGAAGCTCGCAGCTCTCTGTCTGTTCTGCAGTTTGGATACCCTCGTTGAAGGCCTTCCAAAATGAAGGAAATGTTTCAGCCCTGTAAGTGGGGGGAATGTTCTGACTTTGAAGGGGTTCATCTACATTTCCACATTATATATCTGGGAGGCACATGTCTTTATATAGGTGGGTTCCTTATTTTAGTGGGCGTCCTTCAGCTCTGCACTTCAGTGATTGAACAAAGCGAGAATGCACAGCAAACTACTTTGAAAAACACCAAACAGACTGCAGGTGACCTTGTTTCCCCATTCAGCTCTCCTTCCTCTCTGTAACATGTGCTTTCTACCAATCCTTCTGACAGTTGTGTCCTCTCTCCCTAAACTCTCTTTCCCTCACCCTCTTCTCCACCCCACATCTTGTATATATCACCCTCACTTCTGTCCTCTCCCTAATACTGCACTCACCAACTCCAGATAATTCTAAACCCACGTCCAAAAAAGAAACTCCAAGACGCTGAGGCATGTCCCTTTATATAAATCACAACCCCATATTACCTCCCTCACCCTTCTGCTTCTCCTAACCTCTGGAGATTATACCCCAAACCCTGGGCCTCCATTGTTTAACTGTGTCCCATCACCCCATGCCTTCTGGCAACAGCTGCAATCCATACAATTTAGCTTCTATTCCTCTTCTTCCCAAAACCAGCCTCCTCTTCTCTTGTGCCTTTTGGAACGCCTGCTCTGTCTATAACAAACTCACTTCTGTCCATGACCTCTTTATCACTAACTACTTGCTGTTACTGAAACCTGGCTTTATGAATCTAACACTTCTTCTCCTGCTTCCCTTTACCATGATGGCCTTCCCTGGACTCACTCCCTCAGACCCTGTGGATGTAAGGGAGGTAGAGTGGTAATCCTTCTAGCCCCACATAGCATCTTTCAAGTACTTCACCCACCTCCCTCTCTGTCACTCTCCTTATTTGAGGCACATTGTATTTATCTCTTTTCTCCATTTTCTTTTAGAAGTGCTTTGATTTATCGGCCTTCTGGACCCGTATCAACTTTCCTTGGTGGCTTCTCTGCGTGGCTACCCTACTTTCTCTCTTCTGAAATCCCCACAATCATTCTCGATGACTTTAACGTCCCTGTTATACCTGCTACTTCCAAACTTCTCAATCTAACCTCCTCCTTTGACCTGAAGCAATGGATACATGCTTCTACTCACTCTGATGGCAACACCCTCTGCCTTGTATTCTCCTACCTATGCACTCCGAGCAACCTCTCCAACAATCCTTTTCCTCTCTCTGATTACCACCTTATTATTTTCATTCTCTCCCAGTCTTCCACCTCCTCTTCCTCCAACCGCCTAACATTTACCCGTGGAAACCTTCGCCACTTAACCCACCTTAACCATTCTCTTCTCTGCTACTGACCCTGACAACCTCTATGACAAAATCTCACCTGCCCCAACCTAACCACTTCTGTCTACAATAGATCCCTTTCCCCCGCCCTGGACACTGGCCCCGCTCACTACACACAGAGTCAGGCCAGTACGCCTAAAACTTTGGCAAACAGATGACACCAGAAGTTTAAAAAAACAAGGCTTCGCTCTTGAGAGCCTGAGGCGTAGGAATAAGTCTTAGAAAGACTTCAACCAATATAAATCTGCCCTCCAAAAATACAATTCCTGTCTCCTCACTGCCAAGCAGACCAATTTTATCACTCTCATTACCAACTTATCATCCTGTCCCCATCAACTCTTCTCTACCTTCAACGCTACTTCGTCCTCCAGTGCCTCCATCCACTAACTCATCCACTGCCCAAGAGATCACCAATCACTTCAAAAATAAGATTGATACAATTTGTGATGAGATCTCAGCTATACAGATATCCCCCCTCCCCCCACTTATCACTATATATTCACAGGCACAATCAACTCTTCCCTTTTTCAACCCTGCTACTACAGACAGGGTTGCAAAACGTTTTTCAATAGCCACCCAACCACCTGCCCCCTGGACCCTCACAAATACTCTCTAAAACATGCACTAGTCACCCCCATGCTTAAAAAGACTTTATTGGACCCCGCCAATCTTACCAACCTACGCCCCATCTCCTTACTCCCCTTTTCCTCCAAACTTCCTGAACGTCTGGTCTACAACCAACTGAGCCACCATCTCACTGAAAATAACCTTCTTGATTCCCTTAAACCTGAATTTCACCCTCAGCCATCCACAGAAACTGCTCACCTTAAACTCTCACAAATCATCTGCTAATGGCTAAATCCAATGGACACTATTCTGTACTCCTTCTTCTGGACCTCTCTGCTGCCTGTGACACAGTAGACCAATCCTTACTACTCAAAAACCCCAATCCTTTGCTCTCTGTGACTGTACTCTTCGCTAGTTCTCACCCTACCTATCCCACCGCACCTTCAGCATCGCAACTTTACTTCCTCCTCTCCTCTTCCTTTCTCCGTCAGGGTCCCCCAAGGTTCTGTTCTAGGACCTCTCCTATTCTCAATCTACACCTCCTCCCTGGGTCAGCTTATTTCCTTTATGGCTTCCAATAACATTTCTGCACTGATGACACCCAAATCTCTCTCTCTACCCCTCAGATCACTCCATCAGTCTCCTCACGCATCATTAATTTACTAACAAACACATCAGCCTGGATGTCACACCACTTCTTTAAACTCAATCTATCCAAAACCTGAGCTCATAATATTTCCTCCCCCACATGCCCCTTCCCCTGACTTCTCTGTCAAAATCAACTTCTCAATTATCTACTCGTCCCCACATGCCAGGGTGCTAGGTGTAATCCTGGACTCTGAACTATCCTTTCAGGCCCCACATCCAATCACTGTCCAAAGCTTGCGCATCAACCTCCGCAACATCTCCAAAATATGCCCTTTCCTAACCAATAACACTATAAAGCTCCTAGTTTGCTCCCTGGTCATCTCTGGCCTCGACTACTGCAACTCCCTCCTCATTGGCTTACCTTTACGTAGGCTCCTCCCCCTTCAGTCCATCATGAATGCTGCTGCCAGATTCATCCACCTTACCAGCCACTCAGCATCTGCTACTCCTCTCTTCCAATACCTCCACTGGATTCCATTCAGTGTCCACCACTCCGCTCTGCTAATCAATCCACTTGCTTCCGTTCAGTGTCCACCACCACTCTCTGCCAATCTCTCCACTGGCCTCCATTCAGTGCCCTCCACCCCTCTCTTCCAATCCCTTCACTGATCTCTAATTGTTGTCCTCCACCCCTCTCTGTCAATCCCTCCACTGGTTTCCATTCAGTGTCCTCCACCCCTCTCTGCCAATCCCTCCACTGGCCTCCATTTAGTGTCCTCCACCTATCTCGACCAATCCCTCCACTGGCCTCCATCCCTCTCTTAAAATCCCTCCACTGGCCTCCACTCACCTATTGAGTTAAATTCAAAATACCAACAACAACTAAGGCTGGCCATACATTGTTCAATTTTCTTGTTCAATTTACCAAAACCATATAATATGAGGTCAAGCCTATACACTTTCAATTTGTATGCAATCAGGCAGGTCCTTGCACTACATGAAGGTAAATCTAAAGAAAATTGAACAAGAAAATTGTATAATGTATGGCCAGCCTTACAAAGTCATCCACAACTCAGCCCCCAGCTGCATCACTAATCTAGTCTCACAATACCAACCAAACCGTTCTCTTCATTCCACCCAAGACCTCCTGCTCTCTAGCTCCCTCGTCACCACCTCCCATGCTCGCCTCCAGGACTTCTCCCGAGCCTCTCCCATTCTCTGGAACTCCCTATCCTAATGTGTCTGACTATCTCCTACTCTCTCAACTTTTAGACAATCCCTGAAAACCCTTCTCTTCAGAGAAGCCTTTCCTGCCCCCACCTAACAACTGGACTTTTATTTTCTCCATCAGCCCACCCCCCACAGTTATTACCTTTTGTATCCTTTGACCCTCCCTTTTAGATTGTAAGCTCTCCGGATCAGGATCCTCTAAATCCTCCTGTATTATATTGTATTGTAACTGTACTGTCTGCCCTCATGTTCTGCAAACTGTTGGCACAATATAAATCCTGTATAATAATAATATATGTGTGTATCATCATCTGCTGGAGATAAAAAACATCACAGTGACTATGGAGGAAGAGGACGGACATCACGGGGGTTAAAAAATAGAAAATAAGATCTTATTACCTCCTCTGCTGCTGATTTCAGCCACGTCACCTCTACCTCATATCTCAAGGAGCTTCCTGCCTGTACCTGACATCACTTCCTGTCTTCCATAGAGACTTCCTGTCTGGGTAGAAGTGAGATCACCATCTTGTGGAGATCAGAGGAACTGCACCCCTGAGAAACGTCTCGTAGCGTGAACATGACCTTGTGCTGTGTGTGTATTCCTCTCAACATTTTGAGATGAGAATGAGGGATACCTACTATCAAACGTATGTAGGCATAGGACACGCCCCCTTCCACACCCTCTTAAAGGAGAAATAACCAAAAAAAAAGGTTAACTAAATCCACAAGGGCTTTTTTTTACCACTACTATTCCTTTATATTGGCTTTTAAAATTGACAAATGCAGCAATTTGAATTTTGATAAAAGGTTTAGCACTGGGAAACACTTTTTGAAAGATAAAAAGTGCATTTTATATACAACTTTATAGATCAGACCAAAATGAGGGACAAATGAGGAGGAAAGAGGGACAGAGGGACATTGCTTCAAATCAGGGACAGTCCCTTGAAATCAGGGACAGTGGGGAGCTATGTGTGTGTATGTACTGTATATCCTTATAGATGTGTAGTGCTCCCCCCACAGGAGCCACTGATGATAACTGGTTCTTTCCCATACAGTACAGAGGCCTCCAGTCACCCAAGTAACAGTCCATTCACTCCGACTCCAATAAACAGTCTTTTTTGTAATGTATTGCTTGTAGAATAACAGGAGAGGGATTGGGGCAGAGGCATAACTATAGGGGACACAGCTGTGCAGAGGCGGCTCTTTAATTAGGCAAATTAGGCACTTGCCTTAGGCCTCGCCCCCAGCAGGGCCTCGCGCTCGCCTAATTTGAGTGGAAGGAAATATCTGTCAGTGCGCAGCAGAAGCAAGCCGGCGGAGTGTGCGGGCGGCTGGCGCTGCACACAGACTGACACCGCGGCCGCCTGTCTGAGCTGAGCCACCGGGTCCACGGACGAGGGAGAAGAACACGCGTCATCTCGGCTGCTGCTTCGTCCAATAGCAGGCTCCACCGCCGCGGCGCCGTTCTCCTAGCCTCTCCCCCCCACAGTCGGCGGCCCCAATGCATGGCGGGAGTTGTAGTTTTCCACAGCACAGACTTCAACTTGGCCCTCTGATGCCTGTGCTCTGTGGAGACTACAACTCCCAGATTGCACTGCAGGGCACTCAGAGAGAACATCACGTGCTTCTCTTGCTGCCTTTAGTAGGGGACCGACGCGAGGAGAAGGTAGGTACATCTCACTACATGCTATCTGTATCCTGTCTGTCTATGGTTTCATCATGGGGCACAGTGGCAGCATTTTATTAGGCACAGTGGTGGCATTTGATGGGACACAGTGGCATAATTTGATGGGGCACAGTGGCAGAATTTGATGGGGCACAGTGGCAGAATTTGATGGGGCACAGTGGCAGAGTTTGATGGGCACAGTGGCAGAGTTTGATGGGCGCAGTGGCAGAGTTAGATGGGCGCAGTGGCGGCATTTGATGGGCACAGTGGCTGCGTTTGATGGGGCACAGTGGCAGAATATGATGGGGCACAGTGGCAGAATTTGATGGGGCACAGTGGCGGCATTTGATGGGCACAGTGGCAGCATTTGATGGGGCACAGTGGCAGAATTTGATGGGGCACAGTGGCAGAATTTGATGGGGCACAGTGGCAGCATTTGATGGGCACAGTGGCTGCGTTTGATGGGGCACAGTGGCTGCGTTTGATGGGGCACAGTCGCAGAATTTGATGGGGCACAGTGGCAGAATTTGATAGGGCACAGTGGCAGCATTTGATGGGCAAAGTGGCTGCGTTTGGGGCACAGTGGCAGAATTTGATGGGGTACAGTGGCAGCATTTGATGGGGCACAGTGGCTGCGTTTGATGGGGCACAGTGGCTGCGTTTGATGGGGCACAGTGGCTGCGTTTGATGGGGCACAGTGGCTGCGTTTGATGGGGCACAGTGGCTGCGTTTGATGGGGCACAGTGGCTGCGTTTGATGGGGCACAGTGGCTGCGTTTGATGGGGCACAGTGGCTGCGTTTGATGGGGCACAGTGGCTGCATTTGATGGGCACAGTGGCTGCATTTGATGGGCATAGTGGTAGCATTTGATGGGGCACAATGGCAGTATTTGATGGGCACAGTGAGGCTGCATTTGATAGGCACAGTGGCTGCATTTGATTGGGCACAGTGGCTGCATTTGATTGGGCACAGTAAGGCTGCATTTGATTGGGCACAGTGGCTGCATTTGATTGGGCACAGTGGCAGAGTTTGATGGGGCACAGTGGCAGAGTTTGAAGGGCACAGTGGCAGAGTTTGATGGGCGCAGTGGCAGAGTTTGATGGGCGCAGTGGCGGCATTTGATGGGCACAGTGGCTGCGTTTAATGGAGCACAGTGGCTGCGTTTGATGGGGCACAGTGGCAGAATATGATGGGGCACAGTGGCAGAATTTGGGGCACAGTGGCGGCATTTGATGGGCACAGTGGCAGCATTTGATGGGCAAAGTGGCTGCGTTTGATGGGGCACAATGGGAGAATTTGATGGGGCACAGTGGCAGAATTTGATGGGGCACAGTGGCAGCATTTGATGGGCAAAGTGGCTGCGTTTGATGGGGCACAGTGGCTGCGTGTGATGGGGCACAGTGGCTGTGTTTGATGGGGCACAGTGGCAGAATTTGATGGGGCACAGTGGCAGAATTTGATGGGGCACAGTGGGAGAATTTGATGGGGCACAGTGGCAGAATTTGATGGGGCACAGTGGCTGCATTTGATGGGCACAGTGGCTGCGTTTGATGGGGCACAGTGGCAGAATTTGATGGGGTACAGTGGCAGCATTTGATGGGGCACAGTGGCTGCGTTTGATGGGGCACAGTGGCTGCGTTTGATGGAGCACAGTGGCTGCTTTTGATGGGGCACAGTGGCTGCTTTTGATGGGGCACAGTGGCTGCTTTTGATGGGGCACAGTGGCTGCGTTTGATGGGGCACAGTGTCTGCTTTTGATGGCGCACAGTGGCTGCGTTTGATGGGGAACAGTGGCTGCGTTTGATGGGGCACAGCGGCGGCGTTTGATGGGGAACAGTGGCGGCATTTGATGGGGCACAGTGGCGGCATTTGATGGGGCACAGTGGCGGCATTTGATGGGGCACAGTGGCTGTGTTTGATGGGGCACAGTGGCTGCGTTTGATGGGCACAGTGGCTGCATTTGATGGGCATAGTGGTAGCATTTGATGGGGCACAATGGCAGTATTTGATGGGCACAGTGAGGCTGCATTTGATAGGCACAGTGGCTGCATTTGATTGGGCACAGTGAGGCTGCATTTGATTGGGCACAGTGAGGCTGCATTTGATTGGGCACAGTGGCAGAGTTTGATGGGGCACAGTGGCAGAGTTTGATGGGGCACAGTGGCAGAGTTTGATGGGGCACAGTGGCGGCATTTGATGGGCAAAGTGGCTGCGTTTAATGGAGCACAGTGGCAGAATATGATGGGGCACAGTGGCAGAATATGATGGGGCACAGTGGCAGAATTTGATGGGGCACAGTGGCGGCATTTGATGGGCACAGTGGCAGCATTTGATAGGCAAAGTGACTGCGTTTGATGGGGCAAAGTGGCAGAATTTGATGGGCACAGTGGCAGAATTTGATGGGCAAAGTGGCTGCGTTTGATGGGGCACAGTGGCTGCGTTTGATGGGGCACAGTGGCTGCTTTTGATGGGCATAGTGGCTGCGTTTGATGGGCACAGTGGCAGAATTTGATGGGGCACAGTGGCAGCTTTTGATGGGCACAGTGGCTGCTTTTGATGGGCACAGTGGCTGCGTTTGGAGGGGCACAGTGGCTGCGTTTGATGGGGCACAGTGGCTGCGTATGATGGGGCACAGTGGCTGCGTTTGATGGGGCACAGTGGCGGCATTTGATGGGGCACAGTGGCGGCATTTGATGGGGCACAGTGGCGGCATTTGATGGGGCACAGTGGCGGCATTTGATGGGGCACAGTGGCTGCGTTTGATGGGGCACAGTGGCTGCGTTTGATGGGGCACAGTGGCTGCGTTTGATGGGGCACAGTGGCTGCGTTTGATGGGGCACAGTGGCTGCGTTTGATGGGCATAGTGGTAGCATTTGATGGGGCACAATGGCAGTATTTGATGGGCACAGTGAGGCTGCATTTGATGGGCACAGTGAGGCTGCATTTGATGGGCACAGTGAGGCTGCATTTGATGGGCACAGTGAGGCTGCATTTGATTGGGCACAGTAAGGCTGCATTTGATTGGGCACAGTGGCTGAGGTTGATGGGCACACTGAGGCTGCAATTGATGTTTTTTTCCTGAATTTTTCAGTTCGTTTGCGCCTCCCCAAAAATTTTGAGCACCAGCCGCCAATGGATGGGATCATCATTGTGCTGCTTCTCCTTACTTGTTGAATGACAGGCTGAGGGCATGTGCATTCCAGTGTGAGCTTCGAGGAAGGTCGTTGAATGAGGCTGCCTGTAGTTCAAACTGGAGGGCTTATTTTATTTAATGGGCTTTTTTTATTCATCTTGCTGCAGTTTTGCTTTCAAAATGAACGTCAGGCAAACAGCTATTCACACACATATGTGAAATATTTCATCTACCAAAAGATTTATAATTCTGTGCTGTGATTTTTGTGATTCATATTCCTCTGCCAGACAGTACAGCCAGAATGGTGCACCACCTTCTCTATTACAGTTAAGTAATACAGCAGTGTTATTTACCTTCTCCCTAAACCTGCTGATAATGAAGAAGCATTACACTCATAAGTTATCCATGATGCTCATTCTGTTGTTATCGTGGTTGCGCAGTCTCTGACCGTCTCCTGTATCATTGTCTGCATAGACTCTGACCGTCTCCTGTATCTTTGTGGCGTGAGTGGGGCCTCATGTCTAAGTTTTGCCTAAGGCCTCACAAAGTCTAGAGCCGCCTCTGCAGCTGTGACCCAGCCCCATGCTTGAGGGGGACCATGCGGCTCCCCTGTCATATTTATCTACACATTTGAATGGGGGGGCTGCGGCATTTAGAGGAACCAATCGCCACCATCTCCCTCCTGCAGCCCCCGCTGAATGGCGGTGTGAGGGAGTGGAGGAGAAGGCTTCCAGCGGCTGCAGGAGGGAAATGGAGGCGATCGGTTCCTCAGGGGGTTCTTCAAAATATGACCCTCCAGTTGTTCAGGAACTACAATTCCCATCATGCCTAGTCATGTCAAATTTTTACAATGCCTCACAGGGTGTGTAGTTCCGCAACAGCTGGAGAGCCGTAGTTTTAAGATCTCCTCTCTATATAAATACAAATGTTCACCAGCACACCATGGATCTTGAGTTGCAGTCCACAACTTTTAATGTAGAAAGATCACATCATAACAGAATAGGTGCAATGTTTCGGAGCCACGCAGGACCCCTTCATCAGGCATGTGATAAAGTGCATACAGTGCAAACAGAATATACTGTAAATGAACTACCACCAATCAAAATGAAGGAAAACAGTGACATCCCCTCCTCGGACATCATAGCATAGTTTACTCCTGTACGCTCCAGAGTCATTAGGCGGTGATAAAGTAGGCTTCTGGGACTCTTCCCCTAATCTGACACCCACTTTCCACCTCCCCTTTTTTTTTCCTTCCAGCGCCTACCTACCCTCTCCCCTTCCCCCCACATTCCCCCGCACAAAATGTATTTACAATGTTGGAGCAGGTGAGTGATGTTTATTTTCTACAGGTGTTGTTGCAGATGTTATAGTTGATGTTGTTGATTTGGGGGTGCTGTGGCCTGAGGGGTATTCCTGCGCCTCCCCCCTTCATAGGTTGCCGAGGTTTTTTTTGCCTGGTCAGGCTGCCCCCTCTCTTATGGAGGGTGGTTGTTTAGTGACTTAGGTCACGAGTGGTAGATCCCCCCCCTCCTGCCCTGTGTGCTCTTTTATGTTCCGTTTTTTTCTGGATCTCGATTCTCTACTCTTTCCTTCTTACTAACTGCTCCTTTTTTTCAGTGACCTGCATAGCCTCCTACCATCGCCAGTTCCTGAATTTCCGGCTGATATCAGGGTTCCTCCCATGGCCAACAGATCCCGACATCTTATGGAGAGCTGGCATCGCTGGCATCCTCTCTCGCTCTGCTCCATGGCTGACCCAACTGCCCATAACACTTCCTTGCGCTTCGCCTCTCACAATGTGGGTTGTAAACCTTCCGTTTTTTTCACCTTAATGCATCCTATGAGCCCTCGAAAGTCCTGCATCGAGAACGCGCTGGCTTCTTGGCTCTTCTCGGCACCGTCTTCTCGGCTCTTCATTGGATAGATTGATAGCAGCGCAGCCATTGGCTCGCGCTGTTGTCAATCAAATTCAAATGACACGGCTGCGGGGGGCGGGACCAAGACATACACTCTGTGTCTATGGACGTAGAGTGTATGAGACAGGAGCGCGCCCGCAAGGTAACCCCCTCGGGAGAGAGCTTCCCCAAGGGGGTTAGCTATTGTGGGGAGGAGCCGAGAGAGCCGCCATGGGACCCCAGAACAGGAGGGTCGGAGCCACTCTGTGCAAAACGAACTGCACAGTGGAGGTAAGTATGATCAGGGGCGGACTGATAACTCATGGGGCCCCTGGGCAATAGCAGATTATGGGGCCCCCAGGCAATCAGAGATTATGGGGCCACACAGTATACACACACACACAGTATACAATCACACAGTATACACATACATGTACACACAGTATACACAGACAGATGTAAAAAAAAACAGATTTATACATACTGTCCCTGGTTTTACTGAGGCTGGCAACCCTGATGGGGCCCCCTAGTGGCCCAAGGCCCTTGGGCAGTGCCCGAGTGGCTCAATGGTCAGTCGACCCCTGAAGTATGATAAGTTTGTTATTTTTAAAAAATTAAAAATGAACCTTTACAACCCCTTTAAACTCTCCAATTAAACACAGAAAATTTTTCCAATACTACCATACCCAGAAAATAGATGTTACTTATTGATATGGTAAAGCAAGCAGATATTTGGCAGTTATAACTTTAATGGTTCCGGCGCACTCATGTATGACCCTTTGTTATGGACTATATGTTAACATGTATGACTGTCATCACCAACTGCTCTGTTTTTCCTATGTTAAATATTCAATAAAAATTTATTGAAAGTAAAAATTCTGCTCTACATGTTTCGCAACCCGAATCGTCGCTTCTTCAGGACGATAGGAAAACCTGTGTGTTCCCCTATAGGGGTCTATGAGCTCTATATTGTCTTGCCGTAGTGTTAGTGGGCGTTTATCAGCTCTACATTGCTACGTAAGTAATGGGAAGGATTATCCAGCCAAATACCCATATCAAATAAATGCATTCTGGATAATTTTCTGTATACAGTATATATATTTTATACCTTTAGCTACCTTGTATGCCCCCACATCCTGACAAATGTGCTCATCTACGGTCGCTCTCTGTATATTAGGGGCTCTGGAGGATCATTGAGGGGCGTGTTGTGTCTTGGTGCTCCTAGTGCAAGTGAGTGTTGTTTTCATTGAATACACTTCTTGTATAAGTGAAAATGTCCACATAGATGCATATACATGTATACATATTTTTTTGCTGTAGTATGTACTGTAATTAAAGTATGTTTATTTGAAGAGAAATATTCAATCTCCTGAAGAAGCGACGGGTGGCGAAACATGTAGAGCAGAATTTTTTTATGTTAAGGACACATGGAATCCAATCCATCCATAGATATGTGTGGGCATATTCAGAGTATTTCTCACACAGGAAGTATTATCTATCATACCCTCCAGGGGAACCACATCAAGTCCTACCTATCTTGTATTATGTTATTGTGTTTGTACTTTGTTGTGAATCTGTTAAATGTATACTAATAAAATATATTACTTTTATACGTGCCTTCAAAGTTCATTTTTCCTATCTTCAACCACACAATCAGCGGGACCAGGCATCTCCATTGCAAGGCAGCGTGGCCCAGAGCCAATCACAGCATGCCATGCATGCACATTGTGGATAATCATCACTGGATATTGGCAGGACGCCCAGTCATGGGAACCGTGATGTCAGGCCGCTCTGCGCTCAGACAGTAAACATGGCTCCGGAGGGGGAAGAAAAAGGACAAGAGCAGCAATACAAGAAAAAGAGAAATGAGAAAGTGAAATTATCAAAGAAAAAGACTCCTCTACTAAGCGGGTACAATGATGAGCTGCAAATAGGTACTCGAGTCATTAGATTGCCTGGAGAGAGGTACTCGGGTACTCTGATGGGCTGATGACAGGTACTTGGGTACTCTAATGGGCTGGTGACAGATACTCGGGTACTCTGATGGGCTGGTGACAGGTACTCGGGTACTCTGATGGGCTGGTGACAGGTACTCGGGTACTCTGATGAGCTAGTGACAGGTACTCTTATGGGCTGATGACAGGTACTCGGGTACTCCGATGGGCTGATGACATGTACTCGGGTACTCTGATGGTCTGATGACAATTACTCGGGTAATCTGATGAGCTGGTGATAGGTACTCGGGTACTCTGATGGGCTGGTGACAGGTATGCGGTATTCTGATTGGCTGGAGACAAGTACTCTGTACTCTGATAGGCTGATGACAGGTACTCGGGTACTCTGATGGGTTGAAGACAGGTACTCGGATAATCTGATGGGCTGATTACAATTACTTGGGTAATCTGATGAGCTGGTGATAGGTACTTGGGTACTCTGATGGGCTGGTGACAGGTATGCAGTATTCTGATTGGCTGGAGACAAGTACTCTGTACTCTGACAGGCTGATGACAGGTACTCGGGTACTCTGATGGGCTGAAGACAGGTACTCGGGTAATCTGATGGGCTGGAGACAGGTACTCGGGTAATCTGATGGGCTGGAGACAGGTACTCGGGTACTCCGATGGGTTGATGACATGTACTCGGGTACTTTGATGGGCTGCTGACAATTACTCGGGTAATCTGATGAGCTGGTGATAGGTACTCTGATTGGTTGGTGACAGGTACTCGGGTACTCTGATGGGCTGGTGACAGGTACTCGGGTACTCTGATGGGCTGGTGACAGGTACTCAGGTACTCTGATGGGCTGATGACAGGCACTAGGGTACTCTGATGAGCTGGTGAGAGGTACTCGGGGTAATCGGATGAGCTGGTGATAGGTAATCTGATGGGCTGATGACAGGTACTCGGGTACTCTGATGGGCTGGAGACAGGTACTCGGGTATTCTGATCAGCTGGAGACAGGTACTCAGGTACTCTGATGGGCTGGTGACAGATACTCGGGTACTCTGATGGGCTGGTGACAGATACTCAGGTACTCTGATGAGCTGGTGACAGGTGCTCGGGTACTCTGATGGGCTGGTGACAGGTACTCGGGTAATCTGATGGGCTGGTGACAGGTGCTCGGGTACTCTGATGGGCTGATGACAGGCACTCGGGTACTCTGATGGGCTGATGACAGGCACTCGGGTAATCTGATGGGTTGGTGACAGGTACGCGGGTACTCTGATGGGCTGGTGACAGGTACTTGGGTACTCTAATGGGCTGGTGACAGGTATGCGGTATTCTGATTGGCTGGAGACAAGTACTCTGTACTCTGATAGGCTGATGACAGGTACTTGGGTACTCTGATGGGCTGAAGACAGGTACTCGGGTAATCTGATGGGCTGGAGACAGGTACTGGGGTAATCTGATGGGCTGGAGACAGGTACTCGGGTACTCTGATGGGCTGATGACAGATACTCAGGTAATCTGATGAGCTGGTGACAGGTACTCTTACGGGCTTATGACAGGTACTCGGGTACTCCGATGGGCTGATGACATGTACTCGGGTACTCTGATGGGCTGATGACAAGTACTCGGGTAATCTGATGAGCTGGTGATAGGTACTCGGGTACTCTGATGGGCTGGTGACAGGTACTCGGGTACTCCGATGGGCTGATGACATGTACTCGGGTACTCTGATGGGCTGATGACAATTACTCGGGTAATCTGATGAGCTGTTGATAGGTACTCTGATTGGCTGGTGACAGGTACTCGGGTACTCTGATGGGCTGGTGACAGGTACTCGGGTACTCTGATGGGCTGGTGACAGGTACTCAGGTACTCTGATGGGCTGATGACAGGCACTAGGGTACTCTGATGGGCTGATGACAGGCACTAGGGTACTCTGATGAGCTGGTGAGAGGTAGTCAGGGTAATCTAATGAGCTGGTGATAGGTACTCTGATGGGCTGATGACAGGTACTCGGGTACTCTGATGGGCTGGAGACAGGTACTTGGGTATTCTGATGGGCTGGAGACAGGTACTCAGGTACTCTGATGGGCTGGTGACAGATACTCAGGTACTCTGATGGGCTGATGACAGATACTCAGGTACTCTGATGAGCTGGTGACAGGTGCTCGGGTACTCTGATGGGCTGGTGACAGGTACTCGGGTACTCTGATGGGCTGGTGACAGGTGCTCGGGTACTCTGATGGGCTGGTGATAGGTACTCGGGTACTCCGATGGGCTGATGACAGGTACTCGGGTACTCTGATGGGTTGGTGACAGGTACGCGGTTACTCTGATGGGCTGGTGACAGGTACTCGGGTACTCTAATGGGCTGGTGACAGGTATGCGGTATTCTGATTGGCTGGAGACAAGTACTCTGTACTCTGATAGGCTGATGACAGGTACTCGGGTACTCTGATGGGCTGATGACAGATACTCAGGTAATCTGATGAGCTGGTGACAGGTACTCTTATGGGCTGATGACAGGTACTCGGGTACTCCGATGGGCTGATGACATGTACTCGGGTACTCTGATGGGCTGATGACAATTACTAGGGTAATCTGATGAGCTGGTGATAGGTACTCGGGTACTCTGATGGGCTGGTGACAGGTATGCGGTATTCTGATTGGCTGGAGACAAGTACTCTGTACTCTGATAGGCTGATGACAGGTACTCGGGTACTCTGATGGGTTGAAGACAGGTACTCGGATGATCTGATGGGCTGGAGACAGGTACTCGGGTAATCTGATGGGCTGGAGACAGGTACTCGGGTACTCTGATGGGCTGATGACAGATACTCAGGTAATCTGATGAGCTGGTGACAGGTACTCTTATGGGCTGATGACAGGTACTCGGGTACTCCGATGGGCTGATGACATGTACTCGGGTACTCTGATGGGCTGATGACAATTACTCGGGTAATCTGATGAGCTGGTGATAGGTACTCTGATTGGCTGGTGACAGGTACTCGGGTACTCTGATGGGCTGGTGACAGGTACTCGGGTACTCTGATGGGCTGGTGACAGGTACTCAGGTACTCTGATGGGCTGATGACAGGAACTAGGGTACTCTAATGAGCTGGTGAGAGGTACTCAGGGTAATCTGATGAGCTGGTGATAGGTACTCTGATGGGCTGATGACAGGTACTCGGGTACTCTGATGGGCTGGAGACAGGTACTCGGGTATTCTGATGGGCTGGAGACAGGTACTCAGGTACTCTGATGGGCCGGTTGACAGATACTCGGGTACTCTGATGGGCTGCTGGCAGATACTCAGGTACTCTGATGGGCTGATGACAGGTACTCTGATGGGCTGATGACAAGTACTCTGATGGGCTGGTGACAGGTACTTGGGTACTCTGATGAGCTGGTGACAGGTACTCGGGTACTCTGATGAGCTGGTGACAGGTGCTCGGGTACTCTGATGGGCTGGTGACAGGTACTCGGGTACTCTGATGGGCTGATGACAGGTACTCGGGTACTCTGATGGGTTGGTGACAGGTACTCGGGTACTCTGATGGGCTGGTGACAGGTACGTGGGTATTCTGATGGGCTGGAGACAGGTACTCGGTACTCTGATGGGCTGGAGACAAGTACTTGGACACTCTGATGGGCTGGAGACCGGTACTCGGGTACTCTAATGGGCTGGTGACAGGTACTCGGGTACTCTGATGGGCTGATGACAGATACTCAGGTATTGTGATGAGCTGGTGACAGGTACCCTGATGGGCTGATGACAGGTACTCGGTACTCTGATAGGCTGAGGACAGGTACTCTAATAGGCTGGAGACAGGTACTTGGGTACTCTGATGGGCTGGAGACAGGTACTCGGGTACTCTGATGGGCTGGAGACAAGTACTTGGGTACTCTGATGGGCTGGAGACAGGTACTCGTGTACAATAATGGGCTGGTGACAGGTACTCGGGTACTCTGATGGGCTGATGACAGATACTCAGGTATTCTGATGAGCTGGTGACACGTACTCTGATGGGCTGATGACAGGTACTCGGTACTCTGATAGGCTGATGACAGGTACTCTAATGGGCTGGAGACAGGTACTTTGGTACTCTGATGGGCTGGAGACAGGTAATCGGGTACTCTGATGGGCTGATGACAGATACTCAGGTAATCTGATAAGCTAGTGACAGGTACTCTTATGGGCTGATGACAGGTACTCGGGTACTCTGATGGGCTGGAGACAGGTACTCTGATGGGCTGATGACAGGTACTCGGGTACTCTGATGGGCTGGAGACAGGTACTCGGGTACTCTGATGAGCTGGTGACAGGTACTCGGGTACTCCGATGGGTTGATGACAGGTACTCAGGTACTCTGATGGGCTGGTGACAGGTACTCGGGTACTCTGATGGGCTGGTGATAGGTACTCAGGTACTCCGATGGGCTGATGACAGGTACTCGGGTACTCTGATGGGTTGGTGACAGGTACTCGGGTACTCTGATGGGTTGAAGACAGGTACTCGGATAATCTGATGGGCTGGAGACAGGTACTCGGGTAATCTGATGGGCTGGAGACAGGTACTCGGGTACTCTGATGGGCTGATGACAGATACTCAGGTAATCTGATGAGCTGGTGACAGGTACTCTTATGGGCTGATGACAGGTACTCGGGTACTCCGATGGGCTGATGACATGTACTCGGGTACTCTGATGGGCTGATGACAATTACTCGGGTAATCTGATGAGCTGGTGATAGGTACTCTGATTGGCTGGTGACAGGTACTCGGGTACTCTGATGGGCTGGTGACAGGTACTCGGGTACTCTGATGGGCTGGTGACAGGTACTCAGGTACTCTGATGGGCTGATGACAGGAACTAGGGTACTCTAATGAGCTGGTGAGAGGTACTCAGGGTAATCTGATGAGCTGGTGATAGGTACTCTGATGGGCTGATGACAGGTACTCGGGTACTCTGATGGGCTGGAGACAGGTACTCGGGTATTCTGATGGGCTGGAGACAGGTACTCAGGTACTCTGATGGGCCGGTTGACAGATACTCGGGTACTCTGATGGGCTGCTGGCAGATACTCAGGTACTCTGATGGGCTGATGACAGGTACTCTGATGGGCTGATGACAAGTACTCTGATGGGCTGGTGACAGGTACTTGGGTACTCTGATGAGCTGGTGACAGGTACTCGGGTACTCTGATGAGCTGGTGACAGGTGCTCGGGTACTCTGATGGGCTGGTGACAGGTACTCGGGTACTCTGATGGGCTGATGACAGGTACTCGGGTACTCTGATGGGCTGATGACAGGTACTCGGGTACTCTGATGGGTTGGTGACAGGTACTCGGGTACTCTGATGGGCTGGTGACAGGTACGTGGGTATTCTGATGGGCTGGAGACAGGTACTCGGTACTCTGATGGGCTGGAGACAAGTACTTGGACACTCTGATGGGCTGGAGACCGGTACTCGGGTACTCTAATGGGCTGGTGACAGGTACTCGGGTACTCTGATGGGCTGATGACAGATACTCAGGTATTCTGATGAGCTGGTGACAGGTACCCTGATGGGCTGATGACAGGTACTCGGTACTCTGATAGGCTGAGGACAGGTACTCTAATAGGCTGGAGACAGGTACTTGGGTACTCTGATGGGCTGGAGACAGGTACTCGGGTACTCTGATGGGCTGGAGACAAGTACTTGGGTACTCTGATGGGCTGGAGACAGGTACTTGTGTACAATAATGGGCTGGTGACAGGTACTCGGGTACTCTGATGGGCTGATGACAGATACTCAGGTATTCTGATGAGCTGGTGACACGTACTCTGATGGGCTGATGACAGGTACTCGGTACTCTGATAGGCTGATGACAGGTACTCTAATGGGCTGGAGACAGGCACTTTGGTACTCTGATGGGCTGGAGACAGGTAATCGGGTACTCTGATGGGCTGATGACAGATACTCAGGTAATCTGATAAGCTAGTGACAGGTACTCTTATGGGCTGATGACAGGTACTTGGGTACTCTGATGGGCTGGAGACAGGTACTCTGATGGGCTGATGAAAGGTACTCGGGTACTCTGATGGGCTGGAGACAGGTACTCGGGTACTCTGATGAGCTGGTGACAGGTACTCGGGTACTCCGATGGGTTGATGACAGGTACTCAGGTACTCTGATGGGCTGGTGACAGGTACTCGGGTACTCTGATGGGCTGGTGATAGGTACTCAGGTACTCCGATGGGCTGATGACAGGTACTCGGGTACTCTGATGGGTTGGTGACAGGTACTCGGGTACTCTGATGGGCTGGTGACAGGTACGCGGGTATTCTGATGGGCTGGAGACAGGTACTTGGTACTCTGATAGGCTGATGACAGGTACTCTAATGGGCTGGAGACAGGTACTCGGTACTCTGATAGGCTGATGACAGGTACTCTAATGGGCTGCAGACAGGTACTTTGGTACTCTGATGGGCTGGAGACAGGTACTCGGGTACTCTGATGTGCTGATGACAGATACTCAGGTAATCTGATAAGCTGGTGACAGGTACTCTTATGGGCTGATGACAGGTACTCGGGTACTCTGATGGGCTGGAGACAGGTACTCTGATGGGCTGGAGACAGGTACTCGGGTACTCTGATGAGCTGGTGACAGGTACTCGGGTACTCTGATGGGCTGATGACAGGTACTCGGGTACTCTGATGGGCTGATGACAGGTACTCAGGTACTCTGATGGGCTGGTGACAGGTACTCGGGTACTCTGATGGGCTGGTGATAGGTACTCGAGTACTCCGATAGGCTGATGACAGGTACTCGGGTACTCTGATGGGTTGGTGACAGGTACTCGGGTACTCTGATGGGCTGGAGACAGGTATTCGGTACTCTGATAGGCTGATGACAGGTACTCTAATGGGCTGGAGACAGGTACTTTGGTACTCTGATGGGCTGGAGACAGGTACTCGGGTACTCTGATGGGCTGGAGACAGGTACTCGGGTACTCTGATGGGCTGGAGACAAGTACTTGGGTACTCTGATGGGCTGGAGACAGGTACTCGGGTACTCTAATGGGCTGGTGACAGGTACTCGGGTACTCCGATGGGCTGATGACATGTACTCGGGTACTCTGATGGGCTGATGACAATTACTGGGGTAATCTGATGAGCTGGTGATAGGTACTCGGGTACTCTGATGGGCTGGTGACAGGTATGCGGTATTCTGATTGGCTGGAGACAAGTACTCTGTACTCTGATAGGCTGATGACAGGTACTCGGGTACTCTGATGGGTTGAAGACAGGTACTCGGATAATCTGATGGGCTGATTACAATTACTTGGGTAATCTGATGAGCTGGTGATAGGTACTCGGGTACTCTGATGGGCTGGTGACAGGTATGCGGTATTCTGATTGGCTGGAGACAAGTACTCTGTACTCTGACAGGCTGATGACAGGTACTCGGGTACTCTGATGGGCTGAAGACAGGTACTCGGGTAATCTGATGGGCTGGAGACAGGTACTCGGGTACTCCGATGGGTTGATGACATGTACTCTGTACTCTGACAGGCTGATGACAGGTACTCGGGTACTCTGATGGGCTGAAGACAGGTACTCGGGTACTCTGATGGGCTGGTGACAGGTACTCAGGTACTCTGATGGGCTGATGACAGGAACTAGGGTACTCTAATGAGCTGGTGAGAGGTACTCAGGGTAATCTGATGAGCTGGTGATAGGTACTCTGATGGGCTGATGACAGGTACTCGGGTACTCTGATGGGCTGGAGACAGGTACTCGGGTATTCTGATGGGCTGGAGACAGGTACTCAGGTACTCTGATGGGCCGGTTGACAGATACTCGGGTACTCTGATGGGCTGCTGGCAGATACTCAGGTACTCTGATGGGCTGATGACAGGTACTCTGATGGGCTGATGACAAGTACTCTGATGGGCTGGTGACAGGTACTTGGGTACTCTGATGAGCTGGTGACAGGTACTCGGGTACTCTGATGAGCTGGTGACAGGTGCTCGGGTACTCTGATGGGCTGGTGACAGGTACTCGGGTACTCTGATGGGCTGATGACAGGTACTCGGGTACTCTGATGGGCTGATGACAGGTACTCGGGTACTCTGATGGGTTGGTGACAGGTACTCGGGTACTCTGATGGGCTGGTGACAGGTACGTGGGTACTCTGATGGGCTGGAGACAGGTACTCGGTACTCTGATGGGCTGGAGACAAGTACTTGGACACTCTGATGGGCTGGAGACCGGTACTCGGGTACTCTAATGGGCTGGTGACAGGTACTCGGGTACTCTGATGGGCTGATGACAGATACTCAGGTATTCTGATGAGCTGGTGACAGGTACCCTGATGGGCTGATGACAGGTACTCGGTACTCTGATAGGCTGAGGACAGGTACTCTAATAGGCTGGAGACAGGTACTTGGGTACTCTGATGGGCTGGAGACAGGTACTCGGGTACTCTGATGGGCTGGAGACAAGTACTTGGGTACTCTGATGGGCTGGAGACAGGTACTCGTGTACAATAATGGGCTGGTGACAGGTACTCGGGTACTCTGATGGGCTGATGACAGATACTCAGGTATTCTGATGAGCTGGTGACACGTACTCTGATGGGTTGATGACAGGTACTCGGTACTCTGATAGGCTGATGACAGGTACTCTAATGGGCTGGAGACAGGCACTTTGGTACTCTGATGGGCTGGAGACAGGTAATCGGGTACTCTGATGGGCTGATGACAGATACTCAGGTAATCTGATAAGCTAGTGACAGGTACTCTTATGGGCTGATGACAGGTACTCGGGTACTCTGATGGGCTGGAGACAGGTACTCTGATGGGCTGATGAAAGGTACTCGGGTACTCTGATGGGCTGGAGACAGGTACTCGGGTACTCTGATGAGCTGGTGACAGGTACTCGGGTACTCCGATGGGTTGATGACAGGTACTCAGGTACTCTGATGGGCTGGTGACAGGTACTCGGGTACTCTGATGGGCTGGTGATAGGTACTCAGGTACTCCGATGGGCTGATGACAGGTACTCGGGTACTCTGATGGGTTGGTGACAGGTACTCAGGTACTCTGATGGGCTGGTGACAGGTACGCGGGTATTCTGATGGGCTGGAGACAGGTACTTGGTACTCTGATAGGCTGATGACAGGTACTCTAATGGGCTGGAGACAGGTACTCGGTACTCTGATAGGCTGATGACAGGTACTCTAATGGGCTGCAGACAGGTACTTTGGTACTCTGATGGGCTGGAGACAGGTACTCGGGTACTCTGATGTGCTGATGACAGATACTCAGGTAATCTGATAAGCTGGTGACAGGTACTCTTATGGGCTGATGACAGGTACTCGGGTACTCTGATGGGCTGGAGACAGGTACTCTGATGGGCTGGAGACAGGTACTCGGGTACTCTGATGAGCTGGTGACAGGTACTCGGGTACTCTGATGGGCTGATGACAGGTACTCGGGTACTCCGATGGGCTGATGACAGGTACTCAGGTACTCTGATGGGCTGGTGACAGGTACTCGGGTACTCTGATGGGCTGGTGATAGGTACTCGAGTACTCCGATAGGCTGATGACAGGTACTCGGGTACTCTGATGGGTTGGTGACAGGTACTCGGGTACTCTGATGGGCTGGAGACAGGTATTCGGTACTCTGATAGGCTGATGACAGGTACTCTAATGGGCTGGAGACAGGTACTTTGGTACTCTGATGGGCTGGAGACAGGTACTCGGGTACTCTGGTGGGCTGGAGACAGGTACTCGGGTACTCTGATGGGCTGGAGACAAGTACTTGGGTACTCTGATGGGCTGGAGACAGGTACTCGGGTACTCTAATGGGCTGGTGACAGGTACTCGGGTACTCCGATGGGCTGATGACATGTACTCGGGTACTCTGATGGGCTGATGACAATTACTGGGGTAATCTGATGAGCTGGTGATAGGTACTCGGGTACTCTGATGGGCTGGTGACAGGTATGCGGTATTCTGATTGGCTGGAGACAAGTACTCTGTACTCTGATAGGCTGATGACAGGTACTCGGGTACTCTGATGGGTTGAAGACAGGTACTCGGATAATCTGATGGGCTGATTACAATTACTTGGGTAATCTGATGAGCTGGTGATAGGTACTCGGGTACTCTGATGGGCTGGTGACAGGTATGCGGTATTCTGATTGGCTGGAGACAAGTACTCTGTACTCTGACAGGCTGATGACAGGTACTCGGGTACTCTGATGGGCTGAAGACAGGTACTCGGGTAATCTGATGGGCTGGAGACAGGTACTCGGGTACTCCGATGGGTTGATGACATGTACTCTGTACTCTGACAGGCTGATGACAGGTACTCGGGTACTCTGATGGGCTGAAGACAGGTACTCGGGTAATCTGATGGGCTGGAGACAGGTACTCGGGTACTCCGATGGGTTGATGACATGTACTCGGGTAATCTGATGAGCTGGTGATAGGTACTCTGATTGGTTGGTGACAGGTACTCGGGTACTCTGATGGGCTGGTGACAGGTACTCGGGTACTCTGATGGGCTGGTGACAGGTACTCAGGTACTCTGATGGGCTGATGACAGGCACTAGGGTACTCTGATGAGCTGGTGAGAGGTACTCGGGGTAATCGGATGAGCTGGTGATAGGTACTCTGATGGGCTGATGACAGGTACTCGGGTACTCTGATGGGCTGGAGACAGGTACTCGGGTATTCTGATGAGCTGGAGACAGGTACTCAGGTACTCTGATGGGCTGGTGACAGATACTCGGGTACTCTGATGGGCTGGTGACAGATACTCAGGTACTCTGATGAGCTGGTGACAGGTGCTCGGGTACTCTGATGGGCTGGTGACAGGTACTCGGGTACTCTGATGGGCTGGTGACAGGTGCTCGGGTACTCTGATGGGCTGGTGATAGGTACTCGGGTACTCTGATGGGCTGATGACAGGTACTCGGGTACTCTGATGGGTTGGTGACAGGTACGCGGGTACTCTGATGGGCTGGTGACAGGTACTTGGGTACTCTAATGGGCTGGTGACAGGTATGCGGTATTCTGATTGGCTGGAGACAAGTACTCTGTACTCTGATAGGCTGATGACAGGTACTTGGGTACTCTGATGGGCTGAAGACAGGTACTCGGGTAATCTGATGGGCTGTAGACAGGTACTGGGGTAATCTGATGGGCTGGAGACAGGTACTCGGGTACTCTGATGGGCTGATGACAGATACTCAGGTAATCTGATGAGCTGGTGACAGGTACTCTTACGGGCTGATGACAGGTACTCGGGTACTCCGATGGGCTGATGACATGTACTCGGGTACTCTGATGGGCTGATGACAAGTACTCGGGTAATCTGATGAGCTGGTGATAGGTACTCGGGTACTCTGATGGGCTGGTGACAGGTACTCGGGTACTCCGATGGGCTGATGACATGTACTCGGGTACTCTGATGGGCTGATGACAATTACTCGGGTAATCTGATGAGCTGTTGATAGGTACTCTGATTGGCTGGTGACAGGTACTCGGGTACTCTGATGAGCTGGTGAGAGGTAGTCAGGGTAATCTGATGAGCTGGTGATAGGTACTCTGATGGGCTGATGACAGGTACTCGGGTACTCTGATGGGCTGGAGACAGGTACTTGGGTATTCTGATGGGCTGGAGACAGGTACTCAGGTATTCTGATGGGCTGGTGACAGATACTCAGGTACCCTGATGGGCTGATGACAGATACTCAGGTACTCTGATGAGCTGGTGACAGGTGCTCGGGTACTCTGATGGGCTGGTGACAGGTACTCGGGTACTCTGATGGGCTGATGACAGATACTCAGGTATTCTGATGAGCTGGTGACAGGTACCCTGATGGGCTGATGACAGGTACTCGGTACTCTGATAGGCTGAGGACAGGTACTCTAATAGGCTGGAGACAGGTACTTGGGTACTCTGATGGGCTGGAGACAGGTACTCGGGTACTCTGATGGGCTGGAGACAAGTACTTGGGTACTCTGATGGGCTGGAGACAGGTACTCGTGTACAATAATGGGCTGGTGACAGGTACTCGGGTACTCTGATGGGCTGATGACAGATACTCAGGTATTCTGATGAGCTGGTGACACGTACTCTGATGGGCTGATGACAGGTACTCGGTACTCTGATAGGCTGATGACAGGTACTCTAATGGGCTGGAGACAGGTGCTTTGGTACTCTGATGGGCTGGAGACAGGTAATCGGGTACTCTGATGGGCTGATGACAGATACTCAGGTAATCTGATAAGCTAGTGACAGGTACTCTTATGGGCTGATGACAGGCACTCGGGTACTCTGATGGGCTGGAGACAGGTACTGTGATGGGCTGATGACAGGTACTCGGGTACTCTGATGGGCTGGAGACAGGTACTCGGGTACTCTGATGAGCTGGTGACAGGTACTCGGGTACTCCGATGGGTTGATGACAGGTACTCAGGTACTCTGATGAGCTGGTGACAGGTACTCGGGTACTCTGATGGGCTGGTGATAGGTACTCAGGTACTCCGATGGGCTGATGACAGGTACTCGGGTACTCTGATGGGTTGGTGACAGGTACTCGGGTACTCTGATGGGCTGGTGACAGGTACGCGGGTATTCTGATGGGCTGGAGACAGGTACTTGGTACTCTGATAGGCTGATGACAGGTACTCTAATGGGCTGGAGACAGGTACTCGGTACTCTGATAGGCTGATGACAGGTACTCTAATGGGCTGGAGACAGGTACTTTGGTACTCTGATGGGCTGGAGACAGGTACTCGGGTACTCTGATGGGCTGATGACAGATACTCAGGTAATCTGATAAGCTGGTGACAGGTACTCTTATGGGCTGATGACAGGTACTCGGGTACTCTGATGGGCTGGAGACAGGTACTCTGATGGGCTGATGACAGGTACTCGGGTACTCTGATGGGCTGGAGACAGGTACTCGGGTACTCTGATGAGCTGGTGACAGGTACTCGGGTACTCTGATGGGCTGATGACAGGTACTCGGGTACTCTGATGGGCTGATGACAGGTACTCAGGTACTCTGATGGGCTGGTGACAGGTACTCGGGTACTCTGATGGGCTGGTGATAGGTACTCGAGTACTCCGATGGGCTGATGACAGGTACTCGGGTACTCTGATGGGTTGGTGACAGGTACTTTGGTACTCTGATGGGCTGGAGACAGGTACTCGGGTACTCTGATGGGCTGGAGACAGGTACTCGAGTACTCTGATGGGCTGGAGACAAGTACTTGGGTACTCTGATGGGCTGGAGACAGGTACTCGGGTACTCTAATGGGCTGGTGACAGGTACTCGGATACTCTGATGGGCTGATGACAGATACTCGGTACTCTGATAGGCTGATGACAGGTACTCTAATGGGCTGGAGACAGGTACTCGGGTACTCCGATGGGCTGATGACAGGTACTCGGGTACTCTGATGGGCTGATGACAGGTACTCAGGTACTCTGATGGGCTGGTGACAGGTACTCGGGTACTCTGATGGGCTGGTGATAGGTACTCGGGTACTCCGATGGGCTGATGACAGGTACTCGGGTACTCTGATAGGCTGATGACAGGTACTCTAATGGGCTGGAGACAGGTACTTTGGTACTCTGATGGGCTGGAGACAGGTACTCGGGTACTCTGATGGGCTGATGACAGATACTCAGGTAATCTGATAAGCTGGTGACAGGTACTCTTATGGGCTGATGACAGGTACTCGGGTACTCTGATGGGCTGGAGACAGGTACTCTGATGGGCTGATGACAGGTACTCGGGTACTCTGATGGGCTGGAGACAGGTACTCGGGTACTCTGATGAGCTGGTGACAGGTACTCGGGTACTCCGATGAGCTGATGACAGGTACTCGGGTACTCTGATGGGCTGATGACAGTTGCTCGGGTAATCTGATGAGCTGGCGACAGGTGCTCGGGTACTCTGATGGGCTGGTGACAGGTACTCGGGTACTCCGATGGGCTGATGACATGTACTCGGGTACTCTGATGGGCTGATGACAATTACTCGGGTAATCTGATGAGCTGTTGATAGGTACTCTGATTGGCTGGTGACAGGTACTCGGGTACTCTGATGAGCTGGTGAGAGGTAGTCAGGGTAATCTGATGAGCTGGTGATAGGTACTCTGATGGGCTGATGACAGGTACTCGGGTACTCTGATGGGCTGGAGACAGGTACTTGGGTATTCTGATGGGCTGGAGACAGGTACTCAGGTATTCTGATGGGCTGGTGACAGATACTCAGGTACCCTGATGGGCTGATGACAGATACTCGGGTACTCTGATGAGCTGGTGACAGGTACTCGGGTACTCCGATGAGCTGATGACAGGTACTCGGGTACTCTGATGGGCTGATGACAGTTGCTCGGGTAATCTGATGAGCTGGCGACAGGTGCTCGGGTACTCTGATGGGCTGGTGACAGGTACTCGGGTACTCCGATGGGCTGATGACATGTACTCGGGTACTCTGATGGGCTGATGACAATTACTCGGGTAATCTGATGAGCTGTTGATAGGTACTCTGATTGGCTGGTGACAGGTACTCGGGTACTCTGATGAGCTGGTGAGAGGTAGTCAGGGTAATCTGATGAGCTGGTGATAGGTACTCTGATGGGCTGATGACAGGTACTCGGGTACTCTGATGGGCTGGAGACAGGTACTTGGGTATTCTGATGGGCTGGAGACAGGTACTCAGGTATTCTGATGGGCTGGTGACAGATACTCAGGTACCCTGATGGGCTGATGACAGATACTCAGGTACTCTGATGAGCTGGTGACAGGTGCTCGGGTACTCTGATGGGCTGGTGACAGGTACTCGGGTACTCTGATGGGCTGATGACAGATACTCAGGTATTCTGATGAGCTGGTGACAGGTACCCTGATGGGCTGATGACAGGTACTCGGTACTCTGATAGGCTGAGGACAGGTACTCTAATAGGCTGGAGACAGGTACTTGGGTACTCTGATGGGCTGGAGACAGGTACTCGGGTACTCTGATGGGCTGGAGACAAGTACTTGGGTACTCTGATGGGCTGGAGACAGGTACTCGTGTACAATAATGGGCTGGTGACAGGTACTCGGGTACTCTGATGGGCTGATGACAGATACTCAGGTATTCTGATGAGCTGGTGACACGTACTCTGATGGGCTGATGACAGGTACTCGGTACTCTGATAGGCTGATGACAGGTACTCTAATGGGCTGGAGACAGGTGCTTTGGTACTCTGATGGGCTGGAGACAGGTAATCGGGTACTCTGATGGGCTGATGACAGATACTCAGGTAATCTGATAAGCTAGTGACAGGTACTCTTATGGGCTGATGACAGGCACTCGGGTACTCTGATGGGCTGGAGACAGGTACTGTGATGGGCTGATGACAGGTACTCGGGTACTCTGATGGGCTGGAGACAGGTACTCGGGTACTCTGATGAGCTGGTGACAGGTACTCGGGTACTCCAATGGGTTGATGACAGGTACTCAGGTACTCTGATGAGCTGGTGACAGGTACTCGGGTACTCTGATGGGCTGGTGATAGGTACTCAGGTACTCCGATGGGCTGATGACAGGTACTCGGGTACTCTGATGGGTTGGTGACAGGTACTCGGGTACTCTGATGGGCTGGTGACAGGTACGCGGGTATTCTGATGGGCTGGAGACAGGTACTTGGTACTCTGATAGGCTGATGACAGGTACTCTAATGGGCTGGAGACAGGTACTCGGTACTCTGATAGGCTGATGACAGGTACTCTAATGGGCTGGAGACAGGTACTTTGGTACTCTGATGGGCTGGAGACAGGTACTCGGGTACTCTGATGGGCTGATGACAGATACTCAGGTAATCTGATAAGCTGGTGACAGGTACTCTTAT
Organism: Lithobates septentrionalis; assembly: GCA_037952835.1. Classification (NCBI taxonomy): domain Eukaryota; kingdom Metazoa; phylum Chordata; class Amphibia; order Anura; family Ranidae; genus Lithobates; species Lithobates septentrionalis. The sequence goes on along the minus strand of JBBDGP010001872.1, from coordinate 3,073,869 downwards.
GGGCTGATGACAGGTACTCGGGTACTCTGATGGGCTGGAGACAGGTACTCTGATGGGCTGATGACAGGTACTCGGGTACTCTGATGGGCTGGAGACAGGTACTCGGGTACTCTGATGAGCTGGTGACAGGTACTCGGGTACTCTGATGGGCTGATGACAGGTACTCGGGTACTCTGATGGGCTGATGACAGGTACTCAGGTACTCTGATGGGCTGGTGACAGGTACTCGGGTACTCTGATGGGCTGGTGATAGGTACTCGAGTACTCCGATGGGCTGATGACAGGTACTCGGGTACTCTGATGGGTTGGTGACAGGTACTTTGGTACTCTGATGGGCTGGAGACAGGTACTCGGGTACTCTGATGGGCTGGAGACAGGTACTCGAGTACTCTGATGGGCTGGAGACAAGTACTTGGGTACTCTGATGGGCTGGAGACAGGTACTCGGGTACTCTAATGGGCTGGTGACAGGTACTCGGATACTCTGATGGGCTGATGACAGATACTCGGTACTCTGATAGGCTGATGACAGGTACTCTAATGGGCTGGAGACAGGTACTCGGGTACTCCGATGGGCTGATGACAGGTACTCGGGTACTCTGATGGGCTGATGACAGGTACTCAGGTACTCTGATGGGCTGGTGACAGGTACTCGGGTACTCTGATGGGCTGGTGATAGGTACTCGGGTACTCCGATGGGCTGATGACAGGTACTCGGGTACTCTGATAGGCTGATGACAGGTACTCTAATGGGCTGGAGACAGGTACTTTGGTACTCTGATGGGCTGGAGACAGGTACTCGGGTACTCTGATGGGCTGATGACAGATACTCAGGTAATCTGATAAGCTGGTGACAGGTACTCTTATGGGCTGATGACAGGTACTCGGGTACTCTGATGGGCTGGAGACAGGTACTCTGATGGGCTGATGACAGGTACTCGGGTACTCTGATGGGCTGGAGACAGGTACTCGGGTACTCTGATGAGCTGGTGACAGGTACTCGGGTACTCCGATGAGCTGATGACAGGTACTCGGGTACTCTGATGGGCTGATGACAGTTGCTCGGGTAATCTGATGAGCTGGCGACAGGTGCTCGGGTACTCTGATGGGCTGGTGACAGGTACTCGGGTACTCTAATGGGCTGGTGACAGATATGCGGTATTCTGATTGGCTGGAGACAAGTACTCTGTATTCTGATAGGCTGATGACAGGTACTCAGGTACTCTGATGGGCTGATGACAGATACTCAGGTAATCTGATGAGCTGGTGACAGGTACTCTTATGGGCTGATGACAGGTACTCGGGTACTCCGATGGGCTGATGACATGTACTCGGGTACTCTGATGGGCTGATGACAATTACTCGGGTAATCTGATGAGCTGGTGATAGGTACTCGGGTACTCTGATGGGCTGGTGACAGGTATGCGGTATTCTGATTGGCTGGAGACAAGTACTCTGTACTCTGATAGGCTGATGACAGGTACTCGGGTACTCTGATGGGTTGAAGACAGGTACTCGGATAATCTTATGGGCTGGAGACAGGTACTCGGGTAATCTGATGGGCTGGAGACAGGTACTCGGGTACTCTGATGGGCTGATGACAGATACTCAGGTAATCTGATGAGCTGGTGACAGGTACTCTTATGGGCTGATGACAGGTACTCGGGTACTCCGATGGGCTGATGACATGTACTCGGGTACTCTGATGGGCTGATGACAATTACTCGGGTAATCTGATGAGCTGGTGATAGGTATTCTGATTGGCTGGTGACAGGTACTCGGGTACTCTGATGGGCTGGTGACAGGTACTCGGGTACTCTGATGGGCTGGTGACAGGTACTCAGGTACTCTGATGGGCTGATGACAGGCACTAGGGTACTCTGATGAGCTGGTGAGAGGTACTCAGGGTAATCTGATGAGCTGGTGATAGGTACTCTGATGGGCTGGAGACAGGTACTCGGGTATTCTGATGGGCTGGAGACAGGTACTCAGGTACTCTGATGGGCCGGTTGACAGATACTCGGGTACTCTGATGGGCTGGTGGCAGATACTCAGGTACTCTGATGGGCTGATGACAGGTACTTTGATGGGCTGATGACAAGTACTCTGATGGGCTGGTGACAGGTACTTGGGTACTCTGATGAGCTGGTGACAGGTACTCGGGTACTCTGATGAGCTGGTGACAGGTGCTCGGGTACTCTGATGGGCTGGTGACAGGAACTCGGGTACTCTGATGGGCTGGTGACAGGTACTCGGGTACTCTGATGGGCTGGTGATAGGTACTCGGGTACTCTGATGGGCTGATGACAGGTACTCGGGTACTCTGATGGGTTGGTGACAGGTACTCGGGTACTCTGATGGGCTGGTGACAGGTACGTGGGTATTCTGATGGGCTGGAGACAGGTACTCGGTACTCTGATGGGCTGGAGACAAGTACTTGGACACTCTGATGGGCTGGAGACCGGTACTCGGGTACTCTAATGGGCTGGTGACAGGTACTCGGGTACTCTGATGGGCTGATGACAGATACTCAGGTATTCTGATGAGCTGGTGACAGGTACCCTGATGGGCTGATGACAGGTACTCGGTACTCTGATAGGCTGAGGACAGGTACTCTAATAGGCTGAAGACAAGTACTTGGGTACTCTGATGGGCTGGAGACAGGTACTCGGGTACTCTGATGGGCTGGAGACAAGTACTTGGGTACTCTGATGGGCTGGAGACAGGTACTCGTGTACAATAATGGGCTGGTGACAGGTACTCGGGTACTCTGATGGGCTAATGACAGATACTCAGGTATTCTGATGAGCTGGTGACACGTACTCTGATGGGCTGATGACAGGTACTCGGTACTCTGATAGGCTGATGACAGGTACTCTAATGGGCTGGAGACAGGTATTTTGGTACTCTGATGGGCTGGAGACAGGTAATCGGGTACTCTGATGGGCTGGTGACAGGTACGTGGGTATTCTGATGGGCTGGAGACAGGTACTCGGTACTCTGATGGGCTGGAGACAAGTACTTGGACACTCTGATGGGCTGGAGACCGGTACTCGGGTACTCTAATGGGCTGGTGACAGGTACTCGGGTACTCTGATGGGCTGATGACAGATACTCAGGTATTCTGATGAGCTGGTGACAGGTACCCTGATGGGCTGATGACAGGTACTCGGTACTCTGATAGGCTGAGGACAGGTACTCTAATAGGCTGAAGACAAGTACTTGGGTACTCTGATGGGCTGGAGACAGGTACTCGGGTACTCTGATGGGCTGGAGACAAGTACTTGGGTACTCTGATGGGCTGGAGACAGGTACTCGTGTACAATAATGGGCTGGTGACAGGTACTCGGGTACTCTGATGGGCTAATGACAGATACTCAGGTATTCTGATGAGCTGGTGACACGTACTCTGATGGGCTGATGACAGGTACTCGGTACTCTGATAGGCTGATGACAGGTACTCTAATGGGCTGGAGACAGGTATTTTGGTACTCTGATGGGCTGGAGACAGGTAATCGGGTACTCTGATGGGCTGATGACAGATACTCAGGTAATCTGATAAGCTAGTGACAGGTACTCTTATGGGCTGATGACAGGTACTCGGGTACTCTGATGGGCTGGAGACAGGTACTCTGATGGGCTGATGACAGGTACTCGGGTACTCTGATGGGCTGGAGACAGGTACTCGGGTACTCTGATGAGCTGGTGACAGGTACTCGGGTACTCTGATGGGCTGATGACAGGTACTCGGGTACTCTGATGGGCTGATGACAGGTACTCAGGTACTCTGATGGGCTGGTGACAGGTACTCGGGTACTCTGATGGGCTGGTGATAGGTACTCGGGTACTCCGATGGGCTGATGACAGGTACTCGGGTACTCTGATGGGCATGAGACAGGTACTCGGGTACTCTGATGAGCTGGTGACAGGTACTCGTGTACTCCGATGGGTTGATGACAGGTACTCAGGTACTCTGATGGGCTGGTGACAGGTACTCGGGTACTCTGATGGGCTGGTGATAGGTACTCGGGTACTCCGATGGGCTGATGACAGGTACTCGGGTACTCTGATGGGTTGGTGACAGGTACTCGGGTACTCTGATGGGCTGGTGACAGGTACGCGGGTATTCTGATGGGCTGGAGACAGGTACTTGGTACTCTGATAGGCTGATGACAGGTACTCTAATTGGCTGGAGACAGGTACTCGGTACTCTGATAGGCTGATGACAGGTACTCTAATGGGCTGGAGACAGGTACTTTGGTACTCTGATGGGCTGGAGACAGGTACTCGGGCACTCTGATGGGCTGATGACAGATACTCAGGTAATCTGATAAGCTGGTGACAGGTACTCTTATGGGCTGATGACAGGTACTCGGGTACTCTGATGGGCTGGAGACAGGTACTCTGATGGGCTGATGACAGGTACTCGGGTACTCTGATGGGCTGGAGACAGGTACTCGGGTACTCTGATGAGCTGGTGACAGGTACTCGGGTACTCTGATGGGCTGATGACAGGTACTCGGGTACTCTGATGGGCTGATGACAGGTACTCAGGTACTCTGATGGGCTGGTGACAGGTACTCGGGTACTCTGATGGGCTGGTGATAGGTACTCGGGTACTCCGATGGGCTGATGACAGGTACTCGGGTACTCTGATGGGTTGGTGACAGGTACTCGGGTACTCTGATGGGCTGATGACAGATACTCGGTACTCTGATAGGCTGATGACAGGTACTCTAATGGGCTGGAGACAGGTACTCGGGTACTCCGATGGGCTGATGACAGGTACTCGGGTATTCTGATGGGCTGATTACAGGTACTCAGGTACTCTGATGGGCTGGTGACAGGTACTCGGGTACTCTGATGGGCTGGTGATAGGTACTCGGGTACTCCGATGGGCTGATGACAGGTACTCGGGTACTCTGATAGGCTGATGACAGGTACTCTAATGGGCTGGAGACAGGTACTTTGGTACTCTGATGGGCTGGAGACAGGTACTCGGCTACTCTGATGGGCTGATGACAGATACTCAGGTAATCTGATAAGCTGGTGACAGGTACTCTTATGGGCTGATGACAGGTAATCGGGTACTCTGATGGGCTGGAGACAGGTACTCTGATGGGCTGATGACAGGTACTCGGGTACTCTGATGGGCTGGAGACAGGTACTCGGGTACTCTGATGAGCTGCTGACAGGTACTCGGGTACACCGATGAGCTGATGACAGGTACTCGGGTACTCTGATGGGCTGATGAAAGTTGCTCGGGTAATCTGATGAGCTGGTGACAGGTGCTCGGGTACTCTGATGGGCTGGTGACAGGTACTCGGGTACTCTGATGGGCTGGTGACAGGTACTCGGGTACTCCGATGGGCTGATGACAGGTACTCGGGTACTCTGATGGGTTGGTGACAGGTATTCAGGTACTCTGATGGGCTGGTGACAGGTGCTCGGGTACTCTGATGGGCTGGTGACAGGTACTCGAGTACTCTGATGGGCTGGTGACAGGTACTCGGGTACTCCGATGGGCTGATGACAGGTACTCGGGTACTCTGATGGGTTGGTGACAGGTATTCAGGTACTCTGATGGGCTGGTGACAGGTACGCAGGTATTCTGATGGGCTGGAGAAAGGTACTCGGTACTCTAATAGGCTGATGACATGTACTCGGGTACTCTGATGGGCTGGAGACAAGTACTCGGGTACTCTGATGGGCTGATGACAGGTACTCGGGTACTCTGATGGGCTGATGACAGGTACTCAGGTACTCTGATGGGCTGGTGACAGGTACTCGGGTACTCTGATGGGCTGGTGATAGGTACTCGGGTACTCCGATGGGCTGATGACAGGTACTCGGGTACTCTGATGGGTTGGTGACAGGTACTCGGGTACTCTGATGGGCTGATGACAGATACTCGGTACTCTGATAGGCTGATGACAGGTACTCTAATGGGCTGGAGACAGGTACTCGGGTACTCCGATGGGCTGATGACAGGTACTCGGGTATTCTGATGGGCTGATTACAGGTACTCAGGTACTCTGATGGGCTGGTGACAGGTACTCGGGTACTCTGATGGGCTGGTGATAGGTACTCGGGTACTCCGATGGGCTGATGACAGGTACTCGGGTACTCTGATAGGCTGATGACAGGTACTCTAATGGGCTGGAGACAGGTACTTTGGTACTCTGATGGGCTGGAGACAGGTACTCGGCTACTCTGATGGGCTGATGACAGATACTCAGGTAATCTGATAAGCTGGTGACAGGTACTCTTATGGGCTGATGACAGGTAATCGGGTACTCTGATGGGCTGGAGACAGGTACTCTGATGGGCTGATGACAGGTACTCGGGTACTCTGATGGGCTGGAGACAGGTACTCGGGTACTCTGATGAGCTGCTGACAGGTACTCGGGTACACCGATGAGCTGATGACAGGTACTCGGGTACTCTGATGGGCTGATGAAAGTTGCTCGGGTAATCTGATGAGCTGGTGACAGGTGCTCGGGTACTCTGATGGGCTGGTGACAGGTACTCGGGTACTCTGATGGGCTGGTGACAGGTACTCGGGTACTCCGATGGGCTGATGACAGGTACTCGGGTACTCTGATGGGTTGGTGACAGGTATTCAGGTACTCTGATGGGCTGGTGACAGGTGCTCGGGTACTCTGATGGGCTGGTGACAGGTACTCGAGTACTCTGATGGGCTGGTGACAGGTACTCGGGTACTCCGATGGGCTGATGACAGGTACTCGGGTACTCTGATGGGTTGGTGACAGGTATTCAGGTACTCTGATGGGCTGGTGACAGGTACGCAGGTATTCTGATGGGCTGGAGAAAGGTACTCGGTACTCTAATAGGCTGATGACATGTACTCGGGTACTCTGATGGGCTGGAGACAAGTACTTGGACACGCTGATGGGCTGGAGACAGGTACTCGGGTAATCTAATGGGCTGGTGACAGGTACTCGGGTACTCTGATGGGCTGATGACAGATACTCAGGTATTCTGATGAGCTGGTGACAGGTACTCTGATGGGCTGATGACAGGTGCTCGGTACTCTAATAGGCTGATGACAGGTACTCTAATGGGCTAGAGACAGGTACTTTGGTACTCTGATGGGCTGGAGACAGGTACTCAGGTACTCTGATGGGCTGGAGACAAGTACTTGGGTACTCTCATGGGCTGGAGACAGGTACTCGGGTACTCTAATGGGCTGGTGACAGGTATTCGGGTACTCTGATGAGCTGATGACAGATACTCAGGTATTCTGATGAGCTGGTGACAGGTACACTGATGGCCTGATGACAGGTACTCGGTACTCTGATAGGCTGATGACAGATACTCAGGTAATCTGATAAGCTGGTGACAGGTACTCTTATGGGCTGATGACAGGTACTTGGGTACTCTAATGGGCTGGAGACAGGTACTTTGGTACTCTGATGGGCTGGAGACAGGTACTCGGGTACTCTGATGGGCTGATGACAGATACTCAGGTAATCTGATAAGCTGGTGACAGGTACTCTTATGGGCTGATGACAGGTACTTGGGTACTCTGATGGGCTGGAGACAGGCACTCTGATGGGCTGATGACAGGTACTCGGGTACTCTGATGGGCTGGAGACAGGTACTCGGGTACTCTGATGAGCTGGTGACAGGTGCTCGGGTACTCTGATGAGCTGGTGACATGTGCTCGGGTACTCTGATGGGCTGGTGACAGGTACTCAGGTACTCTGATGGGCTGGTGATAGGTACTCGGGTACTCCGATGGGCTGATGACAGGTACTCAGGTACTCTGATGGGTTGGTTACAGGTACTCGGGTAATCTGATGGGCTGGTGACAGGTACGCGGGTACTCTGATGGGCTGGAGACAGGTACTCGGGTACTCTGATGGGCTGATGACAGATACTCAGGTAATCTGATAAGCTGGTGACAGGTACTCTTATGGGCTGATGACAGGTACTCGGATACTCTGATGGGCTGGAGACAGGTACTCTGATGGGCTGATGACAGGTACTCGGGTACTCTGATGGGCTGGAGACAGGTACTTTGGTACTCTGATGGGCTGGAGACAGGTACTCGGGTACTCTTATGGGCTGATGACAGATACTCAGGTAATCTGATAAGCTGGTGACAGGTACTCTTATGGGCTGATGACAGGTACTCGGGTATTCTGATGGGATGGAGACAGGTACTCTGATGGGCTGATGACAGGTACTCGGGTAATCTGATGAGCTGGTGATAGGTACTCTGACGGGCTGGTGACAGGTACTCGGGTACTCTGATGGGCTGGTGACAGGTACTCGGGTACTCTGATGGGCTAGTGACAGGTACTCGGGTACTCTGATGGGCTGATGATAGGTACTCGGGTTCTCTGATGGGCTGATGACAGGTACTTGGGCACTCTGATGAGCTGGTGACAGGTACTCGGGTAATCTGATGAGCTGGTGATAGGTAGGCTGATGGGCTGATGACAGGTACTCGGGTACTCTGATGGGCTTGAGACAGGTACTCGGGTACTCTCATGGCCTGGTGACAGATACTCGGTACTCTAATGGGCTGATGACAGGTACTCTGATGGGCTGATGACAGGTACTCGAGTACTCTGATAAACTGGTGACAGGTACTCGGGTATTTTGATGGGCTGATGATAGGTACTCAGGTACTCCGATGGGCTGGTGACAGGTACGGTGCAGGCAAGGTTTGGCAACAGGATATCAAGCAGAGGAGAGGTTAAGCAAGGTCAACAGGATAAGCTGGGGTCAGAATAATAGATAGCAAGCGTAGTCAGAGTAAGACGGGTCAAACACAGGAATCAAGCAAGGATCACGGGAACAGGTATACGGGTACAAGCTGCAGATCGGAGGGATGAGCCGAACACCCCCCTGTTCGGTTCGCACCAGAACATGCGAACAGGAAAAAAGTTTGTTCGAACATGCGAACACCGTTAAAGTCTATGGGACACAAACATGAATAATCAAAAGTGCTAATTTTAAAGGCTTATATGCAAGTTATTGTCATAAAAAGTGTTTGGGGACCTGGGTCCTGCCCCAGGGGACATGGATTAATGCAAAAAAAAGTTTTAAAAACGGCCGTTTTTTCAGGAGCAGTGATTTTAATAATGCTTAAAGTCAAACAATAAAAGTGTAATATCCCTTTAAATTTCGTAGCTGGGGGGTGTCTATAGTATGCCTGTAAAGGGGCGCATGTTTCCTGTGTTTATAACAGTCTGACAGCAAAATGACATTTCAAATAGAAAAAAGTCATTTAAAACTACTCGCGGCTATTGCATTGCCGGTCCGACAATACACATAAAAGTTCATTGATAAAAACGGCATGGGAATCCCCCACAGGGGAACCCCGAACCAAAATTTAAAAAAAAAATGACGTGGGGGTCCCCCTAAATTCCATACCAGGCCCTTCAGGTCTGGTATGGATATTAAGGGGAACCCCGGCCAAAATTTTTAAAAAAATGACGTGGGGGTCCCCCTAAATTCCATACCAGACCCCTCAGGTCTGGTATGGATTTTAAGGGGAAACCCGCGCCAAAATTTAAAAAAAAACGACGTGGGGTCCCCCCAAAAATCCATACCAGACCCTTATCTGAGCACGCAACCTGGCAGGCCGCAGGAAAAGAGGGGGGGATGAGAGAGCGCCAGGCCACATGCCCTCCTGAACCGTACCAGGCCACATGCCCTCAACAGGGTGCTTTGGGGTAGCCCCCCCAAAACACCTTGTCCCTATGTTGATGGGGACAAGGACCTCATCCCCACAACCCTGGTCGGTGGTTGTGGGGGTCTGCGGGCGGGGGGCTTATCGGAATCTGGAAGCCCCCTTTAACAAGGGGACCCCCAGATCCCAGCCCCCCCTGTGTGAAATAGTAAGGGGGTACTTGTACCCCTACCATTTCACTAAAAAACTGTCAAAAATGTTAAAAATGACAAGAGACAGTTTTTGACAATTCCTTTATTTAAATGCTTCTTCTTTCTTCTATCTTCCTTCATCTTCTTCTGGTTCTTCTGGCTCTTCTGGTTCTTCCTCTGGTGTTCTCATCCAGCATCTCCGGCGTCTTCTATCTTCTTCTCCTCGGGCCGCTCCGCACCCATGGCATGAAGGGGAGGCTCCCGCTCTTCTCTTCATCTTCTTCTCTTCTTCATCTTCTTCATCTTCTTCTCCGGGCCGCTCCGCACCCATACTGGCATGGAGGGAGGCTCCCGCTGTGTGACGTGTCTCCTCTTTTGACGGTTCTTAAATAACGGGGGGGCCACCGGTGACCCCGCCCCCCTCTGACGCACAGTGACTTGACGGGACTTCCCTGTGACTTCACGGGAAATGCCACAGGGAAGTCCCATGTGTCAGAGGGGGCGGGATCACCAGGTGGCCCCGCCCCCGTTATTTAAGAACCATCAGAAGAGGAGATGCATCACACAGCAGGAGCCTCCCTCCATGCCAGCATGGATGCGGAGCGGCCCAGGGAAGAAAACGAAGAAGAGAAGAAGAGAAGAAGATGAAGAGAAGAGCGGGAGCCTCCCCCCATGCCATGGGTGCGGAGCGGCCCGAGGAGAAGAAGATAGAAGACGCCGCGGAGGAGATGCTGGACGAGAACACCAGAGGAAGAGCCAGAAGAACCAGAAGAAGAAGATGAAGGAAGATAGAAGAAAGAAGAAGCATTTAAATAAAGGAATTGTCAAAAACTGTCTCTTGTCATTTTTAACATTTTTGACAGTTTTTTAGTGAAATGGTAGGGGTACTTTTGTACCCCCTTACCATTTCACACGGGGGGGGCCGGGATCTGGGTGTCCCCTTGTTAAAGGGGGCTTCCAGATTCCGATAAGCCCCCCGCCCGCAGATCCTCACAACCACCGGCCAGGGTTGAGGGGATGAGGCCCTTGTCCTCATCAACATGGGGACAAGGTGTTTTGGGGGCTACCCCAAAGCACCCTCCCAATATTGAGGGCATGTGGCCTGGTACGGTTCAGGAGGGGGGGGCGCTCTCCCATCCCCCCCTCTTTTCCTGCGGCCTGCCAGGTTGCGTGCTCGGATAAGGGTCTGGTATGGATCTTTGGGGGGACCCCACGCCGGTTTTTTTTTACATTTTGGCGCGAGGTTCCCCTTAACCACTTCAGCCCTGGAGGGATTTACCCCCTTCCTGACCAGAGCACTTTTTACAATTTGGCACTGCGTCGCTTTAACTGTTAATTGCACGATCATGCAATGCTGTACCCAAACGAAATTTGCGTCCTTTTCTTCCCACAAATAGAGCTTTCTTTTGATGTTATTTGATCACCTCTGAAAATTTTGAAAAAAAATGACATTTTCTAATTTTTGTTATAAAAAAAATCCAATAAACTCAATTTTAGTCATACATTTAGGCCAAAATGTATTCGGCCACATGTCTTTGGTAAAAAAAAGTCAATAAGCGTATATTTATTGGTTTGCGCAAAAGTTGTAATGTCTACAAACTAGGGTACATTTTCTGGAATTTACAGAGCTTTTAGTTTATGACTGCGTATGTCATTTCTTGAGGTGCTAAATTGGCAGGGCAGTACAAACCCCCCCAAATGACCCCATTTTGGAAAGTAGACACCCCAAGGAAATTGCTAAGAGGCATGTTGAGCCCATTGAATATTATTTTTTTTGTCCCAAGTGATTGAATAATGACCAAAAAAAAAAAATTACAAAAAGTTGTCACTAAATGATATATTGCTCACACAGGCCATGGGCATATGTGGAATTGCACCCCAAAATACATTCGGCTGCTTCTCCTGAGTATGGGGATACCACATGTGTGGGGCTTTTTGGGAGCCTAGCCGTGTACAGGACCCCGAAAACCAATCACCGCCTTCAGGATTTCTAAGGGCGTAAATTTTTTATTTCACTCCTCACTACGTATCACAGTTTTGAAGGCCATAAAATGCCCAGATGGCACAAACCCCCCCCCCCAAATGACCCCATTTTGGAAAGTAGACACCCCAAGCTATTTGCTGAGAGGCATGTTGAGTCCATGGAATATTTTATATTTTGACACAAGTTGCGGGAAGTGACACATTTTTCTTTTTTGCACAAAGTTGTCACTAAATGATTTATTGCTCACACAAGCCATGGGCATATGTGGAATTGCACCCCAAAATACATTTAGCTGCTTCTCCTGAGTATGGGGATACCACATGTGTGGTACTTTTTGGGAGCCTAACCGCATACGGGGCCCCGAAAACCAATCACTGCCTTCAGGATTTCTAAGGGTGTAAATTTTAGATTTCACTCTTCACTGCCTATCACAGTTTCGGAGGCCATGGAATGCCCAGGTGGCACAACCCCCCCCCAAATGACCCCATTTTGGAAAGTAGACACCCCAAGCTATTTGCTGAGAGGCATGGTGAGTATTTTGCAGCTCTCATTTGTTTTTGATAATGAAGACAGACAAGAAAAAAAATGTTTTTTTCTTTTTTCAATTTTCAAAACTTTGTGACAAAAAATGAGGTCTGCAAAATACTCACTATACCTCTCAGCAAATAGCTTGGGGTGTCTACTTTCCAAAATAGGGTAATTTGGGGGGGTTTTGTGCCACCTGGGCATTCCATGGCCTCCGAAACTGTGATAGGCAGTGAAGAGTGAAATCAAAAATTTACAGCCTTAGAAAGCCTGAAGGCAGTGCTTGGTTTTCAGGGTCCCGTAGGAGGCTAGGCTCCCAAAAAGTCTCACACATGTGGTATCCCCGTACTCAGGAGAAGCAACAGAATGTATTTTGGGGTGTAATTTTACATATTCCCATGGCATGTTTGAGCAATATATCATTTAGTGACAACTTTGTGCAAAAAAAAAAAAAATTGTCTTTTTCCCGCAACTTGTGTCACAATATAAAATATTCCATGGACTCGACATGCCTCTCAGCAAATAGCTTGGGGTGTCTTCTTTCCAAAATGGGGTCATTTGGGGGGTTTTGAACTGTCCTGGCATTTTATGCACAACATTTAGAAGCTTATGTCACACATCACCCACTCTTCTAACCACTTGAAGACAAAGCCCTTTCTGACACTTTTTGTTTACATGAAAATTTTTTTTTTTTTTTGCAAGAAAATTACTTTGAACCCCCAAACATTATATATTGTTTTAAAGCAAATGCCCTACAGATTAAAATGGTGGGTGTTTCATTTTTTTTTTTCACACAGTATTTGCGCAGCAATTTTTCAAAAGCATTTTTTGGGGAAAAAACACACTTTTTTAAATTTTACTGCACTAAAACACACTATATTGCCCAAATGTTTGATGAAATAAAAAAGATGATCTTAGGCCGAGTACATGGATACCAAACATGACATGCTTTAAAATTGTGCACAAACGTGCAGTGGCAACAAAATAAATACATTTTTAAAAGCCTTTAAAAGCCTTTACAGGTTACCACTTTAGATTTACAGAGGAGGTCTACTGCTAAAATTACTACTTCACGGTGATACCTCACATGCATGGTGCAATTGCTGTTTACATTTGACGCCAGACCGACGCTTGCGTTCGCCTTAGCGCGAGAGCAGGGGGGGACAGGGGTGCTTTTTTTTTTTTTTGCTTTTTTATCTTATTTTTAAACTGTTCCTTTCATTTTTTTTTTTAAATCATTTTTATTGTTATCCCAGGGAATGTAAATATCCCCTATGATAGCAATAGTTAGTCTTTCCTCTGCCCTCAAAGCATCTGACCACACCAAGATCGGTGTGATAAAATGCTTTCCCAATTTCCCAATGGCGCTGTTTACATCCGGCGAAATCGAAGTCATAAAATGCTCGTAGCTTCCGGTTTCTTAGGCCATAGAGATGTTTGGAGCCACTCTGGTCTCTGATCAGCTCTATGGTCAGCTGGCTGAATCACCGGCTGCATTCTCAAGTTCCCTGTTGGGACAGGAGAGCCAGAGAAAAACATGGACGACGGTGTGGGGGGGGGGGGCATTCCCTCCCACTGCTTGTAAAAGCAGTCTAGAGGCTAATTAGTTGCTAGGATTGATTTTACATGAAAGCCGACCACTGGCTGAAAAGAATGATACCAAGATGATACCTAAACCTGCAGGCATCATTCTGGTATAACCACTCAAAGTCGTGAATTGCGTACCTGAAGACAAAAAAATGGTTAACAATAAAGCACAGTAAACGGTAAAGTATAAAAAAATTGCATACCTGAAAAGCAAACATGATAAAACATAATAACAATAATACATTGCAGAATAGAATAGAGTAAAAAAGAGCAGAACAATAGAGAGAAAATAGAGAGAGAGAGAACAATAAAACGACAACTATTTTTTTTTATTTTATATATTTTTTTGTGTGTTTTTTTTTTTTTTACACTTTCTTTTGTAACTAACTTTTATAACTGTAACCGGTTCCAGGTTCGGGTTTCTCAAAATGCGATGGCATCTTGGGAGACCCTGTGAAAGTTTGCCTAGTCTGTGCAATGCTGTACCCTACGCTAATACTCAACTAGTGAATGATAGCGTTCAAAACATTCACCAATGCAAAGACCAGGATTGTCAAGACAGGAGGGACAATAATAGCGGGTGTCACGCCTATATCCGCGCTTGCTGCAGACATGACATATTTTTTGGGGGGTTCGTTGGGTAGGGGTACCCAGGAGGACATAAAAATGCCTCTCATGCAGCTGACTGCATTTGGTTGGGGATGTGAATGGGGGAAGTACGGGCGCTGCAGAAGCGATGGGTTCCCAATTATTAGGATTGGCGAATGCAGCAGGAAGGGCACTATGGGCACGACGGGCCTGTGTTTGTCTTCTTGGTGGCAGCGGGACACTACTTGTGCTTGCCACCTCACCAGCTTGAACTGCACTTATGGGACTCGCCACGTCACCAAGTGTTACTGCAGTGCTGGTTTGACTACGACCGGGGTGTACTAGGCCACTGGTGCTTGCCAGTTCACCAAAATGCTACCAAAGAAACTGTTAGCGATCGCAGGGATCAGGCCTGACTCTGCGAACGCTGCAGTTATGCGTTTAGTGTTTTGTAAGTGACAGTGATCGATCGATACTGCACTTGGGTGGGCTGGGCCGGGCGGAGGGGCAAAACGCAGGTGCTAGCAGGTATCTGGGCTGATCCCACTAACACTGCATTTTTGGGAACCCTAAACTGCTGGGGACGCTAATATAGATCTGATCGGATCAGATATTGATCCGTTCAGATACTATACCACTAAGGGAGGCGTACGGTGCGTGCGTGGGTGTTAGCGGTACTGGCGCTAACCTGATACTGCTTGGGGCTGATGCTTGCCAGTTCACCAAAACCCTAACAAAAAAACTGTTAGCGATCACAGGGATCAGGCCTGACTCTGCGAACGCTGCAGTTACGTGTTTAGTGTTTTGTAAGTGACAGTGATCGATCGATACTGCACTTGGGTGGGCTGGGCCGGGCGGAGGGGCAAAACGCAGGTGCTAGCAGGTATCTGGGCTGATACCACTAACACTGCGTTTTTGGGAACCCTAAACTGCTGGGGATGCTAGTATAGATCTGTTCGGATCAGATATTGATCCGTTCAGATACTATACCACTAAGGGAGGCGTATGCTGCGTGCGTGGGTGTTAGCGATACTGATGCTAATCTGACGCTGCCTGGGGCGACGCATATCACCGCCGGGCGATCTGGGGACTAAACCTTTATTCGGTAGTAAACAGCGGGTGCCCTGACACTATAAAAAAATAAACAAACTAACCAGCGTCACCCGTAACAGTTATACGGTGATCAGTGGTGAAAGGGTTAACTAGGGGGCAATCAAGGGGTTAAAACATTTATTAGGTAGTATATGGGGGTCCCTGTCGCTATAAAACGCTGACGGTGAACCTAAATATTTACCTCCCTAACTAGCGTCACCAGTGACACTAATACAGCGATCAGAAAAATGATCGCTTAGTGACACTGGCGACAGGGGGTGATCAAGGGGTTAAAACTTTATTAGGGGGGGTTAGAGGGGTACCGTAGACCTACAGGGGGCTAACACTAACTTCCCCACCACACTAACTGTCACAAACTGACACCAATGCAGTAATCAGAAAAAAAAACTGCTTGTTGTCAGTGTGACGGGGGGGGAGGGGTGATTGAGGGGTGATGGGGGGGATCGGGGGGTGATGGGGGGTGTAAAGTGTGCCTGGCATGTTCTACTGTGTGTGTAGTGTTTGTGCACTCACAGTGAAGTCTTCTCTCCTCAGCGCCGGAACGGAAAATACCGAGCCGAGGAGAGATGACATCATTTCCTTTGCTGCTGTTTAGCATACAGCAGCAGAGGAATGATTCTGATTGGCTGGGAGCGATCGCGAGGGGGGGGCCACGAATGGATGGTCTCCCCCTCACCTCTCATCGCTCCCAGACCAAAGCCGACCGTCTCGGGCACCGGGGGAGTCCGATTGGACCCCCCGCCCGTGGGAAGGCAATCACGTACCAGGTACGTGATTTTGCCTGCCCGTGCCATTCTGCCGCAGTATATCTGCGTGAGGCGGTCGGCAAGTGGTTAAAATCCATACCAGACCTGAAGGGTCTGGTATGGAATTTAGGGGGACCCCCACGTCATTTTTTTTAAAATTTTGGTTCGGGGTTCCCCTGTGGGGAATTCCCATTTACATGAGTTCGATTCGAACATGAGTTCGACTCAAACTCGAAGCTCATCCCTAGAATCAAGCAAGGATCACGGGAACAGGTATACGGGTACAAGCTGCAGATCAGACAGCAAAGTACTAGTGAACCTGCTGCCCATATGTATGGCATACGCCAGTTATTGGCGCAGGCGCACATTTGTGGGATCGCGCATGGGCATTTGTGTCTGCCTTTGGGCAGCTGCTGTGCCATGCACCGTTGGAGATATATACTGCATATGCAGCTGATGACGTCATTGGCACATGTGCTCATGAGACAATGACATCATCAGCTGCATTTGCACTGTGAAGTGAATACATTCCAGACATAGTCCTGGTTATAGAGTGATGCTTGGAGGTACAAGGTGATGCCAGGGCTGTTGTTAGAAGTCACCTGACAGGGCCCCCACTCCCGCCCCCGGCCAGAAGTGACTGAGGACATATATATATCAGTCTCTTTCTCTGTAGCCTCAGCTACACAGATGAATGAACTGGAAGCTTCTTTCTCATTCACAAACTGAAGCATAGTAAACACAGTTGTGAAAGGGCACAGGAGTGATTGGTACTGATCACTCACTGTGTTCATTCAGGAAAGGAAAGGGCCAGCAAATTATATACTTGTACTGGCCCCTTTCCCCCCCGCTCTCCATCCTGAAACATCCCCCTGTGTGCGTAGAGGAGGGAAGTCGGAAGCTGATGCGGGGGAAAAGAGCAGACGTGGGGGCCTGGACGGAAGAAGGAAGGACTGCATGTACTAGAACCACTTCCCCTGCAGTGCAGCTGGAGGGAGAAGCTGGCTGCACTACAGGGGAAGACAAAAGAGGATCAGTATCTGCAATAGGGATGAGCTTCGACTCAAACATCAGCTGTTCGCCAGTTCGCCAAACAGCGAACAATTTGGGGTGTTTGCGGCAAATTCGAAAGTGCTAATTTTAAAGGCTTATATGCATGGTATTGTCATAAAAAGTGTTTGGGGACCAGGATCTTACCCCAGGGAACATGTATCAATGCAAAAAAAAGTTTTAAAAACGCACGTTTTTTCGGGAGCAGTGATTTTAATAATGCTTAAAGTGAAACAAAAAAGTGTAAAATTCCTTTAAATTTCGTAGCTAGGGGAGTGTCTATAGTATGCCTGTAAAGGGGCACATGTTTCCCGTGTTTAGTACAGTCTGACAGAAAAATGACATTTCAAAGGAAAAAAAGTAATTTAAAAGTACTCGCAGCTATATGAATTGTCGGTCCAACAATACACATAAAAGTTCATTTATAAAAACGGCATGGGAATTCCCCACAGGGGAACCCCGAACCAAAATTAAAAAAAAATGGCTTGGGGGTCTCCCTAAATTCCATACCAGGCCCTTCAGGTCTGGTATGGATATTAAGGGGAACCCTGCACCAAAATTACAAAAAAAATGGCGTGGGGGACCCCCTCAAAATCCATACCAGACCCATCAGGTCTGGTATGGAATTTGAGAGGAACCCAGCGCCAAAATTTTTTAAAAAATGGCATGGGGTCCCCCCAAAAATTCATACCAGACCCTTATCCGAGCACGCAACCTGGCAGGCCGCAGGTAAAGAGGGGGGATGAGAGAGCACCCCCCCTCCTGAACCGTACCAGGCCACATGCCCTCAACATTGGGAGGGTGCTTTGGGGTAGCGCCCCCCCCAAAGCACCTTGTCCCCATGTTGATGAGAATAAGGGCCTCATCTCCACAACCCTTGGCCGGTGGTTGTGGGGGTCTGCGGGCAGGGGGGCTTATTGGAATCTGGAAGCCCCCTTTAACAAGGGGACCCCCAGATCCTGCCCCCCCTGTGTGAAATGGTAATGAGGTACAAAAGTACCCCTACCATTTCACAAAAAAAGTGTCAAAAATGTTAAAAATGACAAGAGACAGTTTTTGACAATTCCTTTATTTAAATGCTTCTTCTTTCCATCTTCTTCGGGTCTTCTTCCTTCCTTCTTCCTTCGGTTTCTTCCTCCATCTTCTTCTTCCTCTGGTTCTTCCTCCGATCCTCTGCTTCTTGCTCCGGTGTTCTCGCCCAGCATCTTCCTCCGCGGCGTCTTCTTCCCCGCTTTGTTCTTGGGCTGCTCCGCATCCATGATGGGAGGCTCCCGCTGTGTCAAGCTTCTCATCTTCTGACACTTCTTAAATAACGGAGGGTGGGGCCACCCAGTGACCCCACCCCCCTTTGACGCACGGGGACTTGACGGGGACTTCCCTATGGCATTCCCCTGTGACGTCAGAGGGGGGCGGGGTCACCTGTTACGTGAACAGGTGACCCCGCCCCCTCTGACATCACGGGGACAGCCATAGGGAAGTCTCTGTCAAGTCCCCGTGCGTCAGAGGGGGGCAGGATCACTGGGTGGCCCCGCCCTCTGTTATTTAAGAAGTGTCAGAAGACAAGAAGCGTCACACAGCGGGAGCCTCCCATCATGGATGCGGAGCGGCCCAAGACCGAAGCGGGGAAGAAGACGCTGCGGAGGAAGATGCTGGACGAGAACACCGGAGCAAGAAGCAGAGGATCGGAGAAAGAACCAGAGGAAGAAGAAGGAGGAAGAAACCGAAGGAAGAAGGAAGGAAGAAGGAAGAAGACCTGAAGAAAATGGAAAGAAGCATTTAAAAAAAGGAATTGTCAAAAACTGTCTCTTGTCATTTTTAACATTTTTGACACTTTTTTTGTGAAATGGTAGGGGTACTTATGTACCCCATTACCATTTCACACAGGGGGGAGGGCCGGGATCTGGGGGTCCCCTTGTTAAAGGGGGCTTCCAGATTCCGATAAGCCCCCCGCCCGCAGACCCCCACAACCATCAGCCAAGGGTTGTGGGGATGAGGCCCTTGTCCTCATCAACATGGGGACAAGGTGCTTTGGGGGGCCGCTACCCCAAAGCACCCTCCCAATTTTGAGGGCATGTGGCCTGGTATGGTTCAGGAGGGGATGCGCTCTCTCATCCCCCCTCTTTTCCTGCGGCCTGCCAGGTTGCATGCTCGGATAAGGGTCTGGTATGGATTTTTGGGGGGACCCCACGCCATTTTTTTTAGATTTTGACGCGGAGTTCCCCTTAAAATCCATACCAGACCTGATGGGTCTGGAATGGATTTTGAGGGGGACCCCCACGCCATTTTTTTTTATTTTGGCGGGGGGTTCTCCTTAATATCCATAGCAGACCTGAAGGGCCTGGTATGAAATTTAGGGGGACCCCATGCCATTTTTTAAAAATTTTGATTCAGGGTTCCCCTGTGGGGAAATTCATTAATAGCCGCGAGTACTTTTGAATTACTTTTTTCCTATGAAATGTCATTTTGCTGTCAGACTGTTCTAAACACGGGAAACATGCGCCCCTTTACAGGCATACTATAAACACCCCCCAGGTATGAAATTTAAAGGAAAATTACACTTTTATTGTTTCACTTTAAGCATTATTAAAATTACTGCTCCCGAAAAACCGGCCGTTTTTAAAACTTTTTTTTTGCATTGATACATGACCCGGGTCCCCAAACCCTTTTTAGGTCAATACCATGCAAATTAGCCTTTAAAATTAGCACTTTTAATTTCGAACGTTCAAGTCCCATAGACTTCAATGGGGTTCTAACGTTTGTGCGAAGTTTTGGTCCGTTCGCAAATTCTGGTGCAAACCGAATCGGGGGGTGTTCGGCTCATCCCTAATCTGCAATAAGACAGTACAGCTGGCCCTCCTGCTCAGCAGGTGCTTGCCCCCCCATTTTGAACTGATGGAACCCGGGCCCAGTACAGGAGGGCTGGCTGTATTGCCTTATCAGCTGCCTTGGTTGACCCTGTCTTACCTGTCCAATATATAACGCTTCATCCATCGCGGTGGGCATACCCCCCAATGGGGTCTTAGGGACAAGGAGAATGTTGCATTTGGACACTAGATGGAGCTAATGCCTGTGATACTTAGTGCCATATAATAGCCAAATGTAGTTTTCTCTGTATTACAATAATGGTTGGTATAATATTGCTGGTTTAATTATCTTATGTCCTTTAATGTGACAAGCATTCAGCCAGCTGTGCCAAATTCTGGCCGTATTTTCATTAACGCAGCAATTTCCTATGACCGTCATCTCAATTATGGGGCAATAATGCACTATTATTACTGCAGTGCCACATTATTGCCACTAGACGGAGCCAATGACCATAGGAAATCACTGAAATAAAATATGACCAATACTGATCACGGCTGGGGGAATGTCACATTTGTTCTGGAATTTTATTGATAGGCAACTCCTATCCTCATATTGATTAGCAGTTCCAAATAAATAACTACTGCAGTAGGGAACAGAGACAAAAGATACACTCCGCATCTTCCCAAATAACTGTTCTGTTTTATTATGACACAATTGAAGGTTTTTATACACATGATTACGTAGCTATCACATTAATATTACAATTGTACTTTTATGGTAACAAGGGGCGTAACATAGGCAGGCTAATTCTAATCAGGACTGGAAAGAATGCAAACATGTCATGAAAACATTATTAATGCCGTGTGCAATACATACAAAATACAATACAATTCTATACAGAACTTACACATTTCCTTTACACATTTATTCTACAAAGTTTTTAGAAACAGACCTGTAAGTGTTTGTGAAAACTTCCACCACAAAATGTAATGAATCCATTTTTATTTTTCTCCTGCTATCAATGACCAACACGGTACAACACTTCATCAATGTCTTTGGTGTGAGATCTCTGATGTACGGAAAGATTGGACTTCCTTGAAAAACATTTCCCGCACTCAAGACAGGAATAAGGCCTCTCACCCATGTGAGACCTCAAAGCAGGAAACCAGATTTTTCCCCTTGTGCAGTCTTCGATGTCTGTAAAAAATGTGAAAAACGTTTCCCTCACTCAGGACAGGAATATGGCTTCTCCCCCGTGTGTAATCTCTGATGATATGAAAGAGTGCACTTCAGTGAAAAACATTTCCCACACTCAGGACAGGAATACGGCTTTTCCCCCGTGTGCAATTTCTGATGTTTGGAAAGTGTGGACTTTACTTAAACAAAATTTCCTGCACTCAGGACAGGAATATGGCTTCTCCCCGTGTGTAATCTCTGATGATATGAATAAGTGGACTTCAGTGAAAAACATTTCCAACACTCAGGACAGGAATACGGCTTCTCCCCCGTGTGTTATCTGATGTCTGTAAAAAGTGGACTTCTGTGAAAAACATTTCCCGCACTCAGTACAGGAATACGGCTTCTCCCCCGTGTGTAATCTCTGATGTCTGTAAAAAGTGGACCTCTGTGAAAAACATTTCCCGCACTCAGGACAAGAATATGGCTTTTCCCCCGTGTGCAATTTCAGATGATCGGAAAGATGGGACTTCTGTGAAAAACATTTCCCACACTCAGGACAGGAATACGGCTTCTCCCCCGTGTGCAATTTCTGATGTTTGGAAAGTGTGGACTTCTCTGAAAAACATTTCCCGCACTCAGGACAGGAATACGGTTTCTCCCCCGTGTGCAATTTCTGATGTTTGGAAAGTGTGGACTTCTGTGAAAAACATTTCCCGCACTCAGCACAGGAATATGGCTTCTCCCCCGTGTGCAATCTCTTATGCGTGGTAAGAACAGACTTCTGTGAAAAACATTTACCGCACTCAGGACAAGAATATGGCTTTTCCCGTGTGTGCAATTGCTGATGATCGGAAAGATGGGACTTCTGTGAAAAACATTTCTTGCACTCAGGACAAGAATATGGCTTTTCCCCCGTGTGCACTTTCTGATGATCGGAAAGAGAGGACTTCTGTGAAAAACATTTTCCACATTCAGGACAAGAATACAACTTTTCCCCTGTGTGCAATTTCTGATGATAGAAAAGAGTGGACTTCACTGTAAAACATTTCCCGCACTCAGGACAGGAATACGGCTTATACCCTGTGTGCAATCTCTGATGTGTGGTAAGACTGGACTTCACTGAAAAACATTTCCCGCACTCAGAACAGGAATGTGGCTTCTCCCCCGTGTGCAATTTCTGATGGTGAAAAAGAGCGCACCTATGTGAAAAACATTTCCCGCACTCAGGACAGGAATATGGCTTCTCCCCTGTGTGCACTTTCTGATGATCGAAAAGAGAGGACTTCACTGTAAAACATTTCCCGCACTCAGAACAGGAATACGGCTTCTCCCCCGTGTGCACTTTCTGATGACTGGAAAGAGAGGACTTCAATGTAAAATGTTTCCCGCACTCAGAACAGGAATACGGCTTTTCCCCAGTGTGCAATCTCTGATGTGTGGAAAGACTGGACTTCCGTGAAAAACATTTCCCGCACTCAGAACAGGAATGTGGCTTCTCCCCCGTGTGCAATTTCTGATGATCGGAAAGATGGGACTTTTGTGAAAAACATTTCCCGCACTCAGGACAGGAATACGGCTTCTCCCCCGTGTGCAATCTCTGATGCTCGGAAAGATAGAACTTCCGTGAAAAACATTTTCCGCACTCAGAACAGGAATGTGGCTTCTCCCCCGTGTGCAATTTCTGATGATTGGAAAGATGGGACTTCTGTGAAAAACATTTCCCGCACTCAGGACAGGAATGTGGCTTCTCCCCAGTGTGCAATTTCTGATGAACGGAAAGATGGGGCCTCTGTGAAAAACATTTCCCGCACACAGGACAAGAATATGGCTTTTTCCCCATGTGCAACTTCTGATGGTTAGAAAGAGCGTACTTCTCTGAAAAACATTTCCCGCACTCAGGACAGGAATATGGCTTCTCTCCTGTGTGAGATTTTATATGCCTAGTAAGTATGGATTCATAACGGAAACACTTCCCACACTCAGTACAGGAAAACCTCTTATGTGTTGGAAGGACGGCACCGTCCCTCACAGTCTGAGGTTCCTCAGGATAAGAGGAATACGATGGTCTGGCACCATCCCTCACAGTCTGAGGTTCCTCAGGATAAGAGGAATACGATGGTCCGGCACCGTCCCGCACAGTCTGAGGTTCCTCAGGATAAGAGGAATACGATGGTCCGGCACTGTCCCGCACAGTCTGAGGTTCCTCAGGATAAGAGGAATACGATGGTCCGGCACCGTCCCGCACAGTCTGAGGTTCCTCAGGATAAGAGGAATACGATGGTCCGGCACCGTCCCTCACAGTCTGAGGTTCCTCAGGATAAGAGGAATACGATGGTCCATCTACACTGTGTGGTGCCGGATGGACATTTGAGGTAGTCGGGTTTTCTCCTGGACTATACTGTGTGATGTCCTCATCTTCTACTTTACAGTCTGGAGACAAAGTGAGACAATCCTCTGAGGTTTTCCTCATCTCCCGTCCATCTACTAAAATAGAAATACAAAGATTATTACTAGACATGTGCAGATTGGTTCCCCTAAACCAGGACTCCGCCCACATCAGGCAGCTTTGTCTCTGAGGATCTTACAATTCCCCCCTCAAGGTAACCAGTAAATGGGTCCTCTGATCTTCTACCAGTTAATTTCTTTATTCATGGACCTTAGTCAGAGAGTGAGGAAACAATGAGAACTGTCTTTTATAGGAGTGACAGTGATGAGGAGATTATAGGACGAGTGTCCCCACCCCCTCTATCACTCATTGCCATCTTCCCAACACAAGAAGTCCTGCACTTCCTTATTTAATCCATGATTTAGTCATGAATAACAGCTGGGCTGAACACCACCAGAGGTCAGAGAGTGAGGATGGGGGGAGAACAACCAAGATGAAGACTGGACTGATCCTGAAGACCATCATCATTGGGTTATTGACTCCTCCCTCATTATCACTTTCTGTTTAAGGTTAATTTGGAGAATGAACACATTATTATAAACATGTAAAAGTCTGTATGTAATGTACAACATAGAGTATATAGTGCAAGGGGTCAGGAGTATGTAATAGGGATGAGCCCGATGTTCGAGTCAGCCCCCACTCCTGAACTGTACCAGGCCACATGCCCTCAACATGGGGAGGGTGCTTTGGGGTCAAGGGCCTCATGTTGATGGGGACAAGGGCCTCATCCCCACCACCCTTGCCCAGGGGTTGTGGGGGTCTGCGGGCAGGGGGCTTATTGGAATCTGGAAGCCCCCTTTAACAAGGGGACCCCCAGATCCCGTCCCCCCCTCCCCTATGTGAATGGGTATCGGGTACATTGTACCCCTACTCATTCACCAAATAAGTGTCAAAGAAGTAAAAACGGCAGTTTTGGACAATTCTTTTATTTAAAAAAAAAAAGTGCCCCACAATGTAAATCCATCGTCAATCACGGCGTCCAACAGTCCCGAAAAATATTTAAAAAAAAAAAAGAAAAAACTCCACCTCCCTGTGATTGTTGTCTTTTTTCTTTGGCAGCTGTTATATAGGCAAGGGCGGGGCCACCCGGTGACGTAAATGGGTGACCCCGCCCCCCTCTGACATCACAAATCACTCTGCCAGAGATCTTGCTAGACCCGGGCATGGGGCAGAAGACCCAAGATACATACCCTAGGTGCCTAGGCTAATGCCTATGGTAAAAATCAACATTGTGACTGCCAGCTGAACCCCAGAATCTCCATTAATTCAGTCTAGATACATAAATTGTGTCTGCAGCACAGAGAAGGAAGATTATCCGAGAGAAATACAGGAATACAGGACGGGGAACACAGCTCAGGAAAGTGACCAGGGGATTACAGGCTGATATCACCCAGTCCCTGCCCTACTCTGGACCAATCAGTGAGCAGTATGGGTGGAGAAATGTATTTATAGTGCTAATGACCCACCTGTGCTGATCTCTGTAGGAGTGTCCTCCTCTATAAATGTCCCCGTTATTCCATCCTCCTCCATAGACTGCTGATCATCCCTCACATACCTCTCTTCTTCTTCTGATTTAACCTCAACTTCTATATCGATTGGATCTCCACTCTAAACCGTGAAAATGAGAGAAAATATCATCTGTAAAATATAAGATTTATTATTGTGGCATCACAAAAAAAAAAACACATCCTCTCCAGAAGTCCATATTCTAGATGCTCCGATCCACCAACCTTGTAACAGTGAGGGATGGTGTGACCTTCCTGTGTGGAATCCTGGGAATACAGAGGACGGGGACATCTCTCTGGTGGGTTCCTGGTATTAGGTGGCTCCATCATATCCTTGTGTCCTTCTGATAACTCCTCCATCACTCCATACTCCTCATCCTCCTCTTTATACTCTTCTTTAACATCAATATTATCATCCCCGAGATTTCCACTCTGAATATATAATAAAACATTCATTGTAACAAACATGCTTCTGTATAAATCATAAATACCAATAATTGTCAATCATCTACCAGATGATGGTGAGGGATGGTGTGACCTTCCTGTGTGGAATCCCGGGAATACAGAGGACGGGGACATCTCTCTGGTGGGTTCCCATTACTGGATCCATCTGTAGGAAACACACACACTGACTGAATACATTGTTTCTATGTGTTTATCAGATGATGGGGGATCTAGGTGGACCCTCCGTACTGCTCTCTCCTTTACAATAAAGTCTCCTCTTACCCGGTGATGTGAGGGGCGGCTGATTGTCCATCATGACGTCCTTCCCAGCACCGCTCACCTCTCCTGTCAGCAGCTCGATGATCTCTCTGGTGACTTCTAGAACCTTTTTTGTATTTCTCTATTCTATCAGGGAGGGAGGTGGAGGCAATGTGATGGTCATATGATCTCCAGATTTCACAGGAGGAAAACTCTAGATTTGAACACAAATACTAAAAATCAAATGTCATTCCCAGAATCCTCCTCACCTCACCGGTCAGGTCTCTTTTTATTTAAACCCCACTTCATGCTGAGGTTTCTTTTCCAATAGTTTTTATTGAAATCAAGTTTTGACAGACAACAAGGGTTCTCAGTGATACAAGTTTTGTGTCAACAACATTGTTACAATAGTGCAGGAATATGTAATTGGCAGACCTCCAGCTGTTGCAAAACTACAAGTCCCATTAGGCAGAGCAAGACTCTGACAGCCACACGCATGACACCCAGAGGCAGAGGCATGATGGGACTTGTAGTTTGGCAACAGCTGGAGGTCCGCTAATTGCATATCCCTGCAATAGTGGGTCTCAGATCAGTGCAAATGGATTATATAACTGTACTAAGACAAAAGGTACCAACCCTGTCCATTCCTGCCCCATAAACCAAATGATGGGTCATGAGATGCCTAGAATTCACTCATCGATAAAACTGTTAGCTGTATACCTAACGATAGTATTATTAACATTTATAACAAGTCAAGGCTATTCTGAAAAACTTAGTTATTGAGTATACGCTGGGCTTAATGTACTTTACTGCCCACTATCAAATGTATGGGAACCCAACTAAGGAGGGCAAAGTAAAAGTTTGTATGAAGAAATGAAAGAAGAGAAAAAGAGGGAGAGAAGAAAGAGAGAAGAGAAAGAGGAGAAAAAAAAGAAGAAGGGGTGTATAAAGAAAAAAAGGGGTGTGCGATCGATCTCCACGCTCCAGACTACCGACCTCTCCCCCCGCCCCTCATGGTGACAATTACACGTAGATAGTTAAGAGGCCATGCTATATCACAGTAAGGGTATTAACGTTCAGCGTAAATACCACAATCTGACAATTTCTGCTCATGAGACTGAAACAAGGCAGTTTTGTGCCAACAATAAGGAGTTTGATACCTATGAGAAAATAGCAACTAATGATGATGGCCTATATCGCAAACGGAATTCGGCCATAACAGAGTGCATCAAATTTTGTTTTTGTTTTTTTTTAAAAGAGAGAAATGGAGAAGAGAACGGAAGGAAAGGAAGGAAAGGATGGAATGGGGAAGAGGGGAAGAGAAAGAGAAGAAGAGAGAAGAAAAAAAAAAGGGGGGGGGGGGGGGACGAGAACAGTGTCCCGCCAGCCACACACCCTACTGTCCTTTATAGGCAAAAAATTGGTTCATAAGTATTGAGAATATTCACCAGAGAAGCAGAACTGATCCCAGTAGAACCATCTGGTTTTGTGTTCTTCTGATTCGTCCCGAAGAGCAGAGGTCAGATGCTCCATGCTTTCTATATCTTTCACCTTGGCGAACCATTGGGCGATAGTAGGAGGAGACTGTTGTTTCCACATGGCTGGAATGCATGCTCTCAGTGCATTTAGTAAATGTTTAAGTAATTATTTGTTGTATTTTTTCCAGGAAAGAGGGGTCAGGTTAAGAAGAACTGCTGCAGGGTCTCCGGACACTGAGATATATAGAGGACTTGCCGCCAGAATGGTTGGATGGGGGGGCATTCCCAGAAGATGTGTAAAAGCTTGCCCCTGTGGGAATGGCAGATAAGGTTCAATGCCATTGAGTTCGTCAATCAGGATCGGAGCTTGGAGCACACTTGCTGACATTAACCCCTTGTCATCTAGAAGTCTACATGGCAAATGAGGTTCAATGTAGAAAAATGTAAAATAATGCATTTGGGTGGCAAAAATATGAATGCAATCTATACACTGAGGGGAGAACCTCTGGGGGGATCTAGGATGGAAAAGGACCTGGGGGTCCTAGTAGATGATAGGCTCAGCAATGGCATGCAATGCCAAGCTGCTGCTAACAAAGCAAACAGAATATTGGCATTAAAAAGGGGATCAACTCCAGAGATAAAACGATAATTCTCCCGCTCTACAAGACTCTGGTCCGGCCGCACCTGGAGTATACTGTCCAGTTCTGGGCACCAGTCCTCAGGAAGGATGTACTGGAAATGGAGCGAGTACAAAGAAGGGCAACAAAGCTAATAAAGGGTCTGGAGGATATTAGTTATGAGGAAAGGTTGCGAGCACTGAACCTATTCTCTCTGGAGAAGAGACGCTTGAGAGGGGATATGATTTCAATATACAAATACCGGACTGGTGATCCCACAATAGGGATAAAACTTTTTCGCAAAAGGGAGTTTAACAAGACTCGTGGCCACTCATTAAAATTAGAAGAAAAACTACGTAGAGGGTTCTTTACTGTAAGAGCGGCAAGGATGTGGAATTCCCTTCCACAGGCGGTGGTCTCAGCGGGGGCCCTCGATAGTTTCAAAAAACTATTAGCTAAGCACCTGAACGACCGCAACATACAGGGATATACAATGTAATACTGACACATAATCACACACATGGGTTGGACTTGATGGACTTCTGTCTTTTTTCAACCTCACCTACTATGTAACTATGCAAGTCATGGTGGTATCATAAATACTAATTTACGGATTACTTCAACTATGATAATGAGTTGTGTTTATGAAGTCTAAATTTTATTATCTAATTTTTTTCATTGACAGTTGTTTTTAATTTTAAATCTCAGCATGCATCCAATAAATGAACTTTATTGATTATACCATCAGCAATAGTTCTTTCCTACTGGTCTCATTGAGCGCTGCATTTTTGTTTATTTTTGTTGTCTACAAACAAGACAGGGACTGTAGGTTTGTTCTTAAGTTGAATCTGTTTGTAAGTCAGAACAGGTACATTTTTTAAGTGTATCTCCAGCCAAAAAAATCTATTTTTAAGCTTTTTGGATAACATAGGGAAGGGTTGTCACCCCTGTTGTCACCCCTGTAATATTTGTTTTGCTGTCTGTGCCCCTGTTCAGAAGATTTCACCTCACTTTCTGTCCCAATGACAATTGGATTTTGGAAATTTGGGTTTTTTAAGGAAACAAGGATTGGTGAGAAAGCATCAGTGGAGACACCTTTTTCCCATATTAACTCTAATGCCCCGTACACACGGTCGGACTTTGTTCGGACATTCCGACAGCAAAATCCTAGGATTTTTTCCGACGGATGTTGGCTCAAACTTGTCTTACACACGGTCACACAAAGTTGTCGGAAAATCCGATCATTCTGAACACGGTGACGTAAAACACGTACGTCGGGACTATAAACGGGGCAGTAGCCAATAGCTTTCATCTCTTTATTTATTCTGAGCATGCGTGGCACTTTGTGCGTCGGATTTGTGTACACACGATCGGAATTTCCGACAACGGATTTTGTTGTCAGAAACTTTTATAGCCTGCTCTCAAACTTTGTGTGTCGGAAAATCCCATGGAAAATGTGTGATGGAGCCCACACACGGTCGGAATTTCCGACAACAAGGTCCTATCACACATTTTCCGACGGAAAATCCGACCGTGTGTACGGGGCATTACGGGAGAGAAACAATAGAGGAACAAAAAGAGGAGGGGGTGGAGGAGAAAGGTGTGGCAGAATCACCACTATCAGCATTTTGGAGGCATGGTGGCAGAACAAGCTCCAACATTACTGCACCCTGTCCTGCATCCTTCCCAGCTGCCAGCAGGGTTACCCAGTGTGCCGTGAGAGAAAGGTAACGTTGGCAACAGTACTTAAAAGTACTGTCCATGCCTGCTGGACCATGAGTCAGCGGTAATATGCACCTTACCGCTGACCGCCCTATCCAACGAGGCAAAGACATTGCCTTCCACATGCCGGTAGAGAGCCGGAATGGCCTTCGGAGAAAAAAAAAAGGCGTTTGGGAATCTGCCACTGAGGTACCGCAAATTCCAAAAATTCTCAAAAGGGGGCAGTCTACCAGCTGAAAAGGCAGCAGTTGGAGTACTAGCAATTTAGCCAAACTAGCATTCAGCCGCTGAGCATGTGGATGGCTGGGACCAAATTTCTTTTGCCAGTTTAGCAACTGGGGTAGGGAAATGTGCCTGCTACAATCGGATTTAGGTGTACCGCTAGTAGATTGCCCGCAAGTGTTTGGGACACCTAATTCTACACCTTCATTCCTCTCAGTGCAGGTCTCTGAGAGGACTGGAGGTATAGTGGAATTGGAGATCCCAGCTGGTGAGGAGCAAGGAGAGGTCCACCTTGTTCTTTGGTGTGAGTCTTTTAAGTACTGTTGCCAACGGACTGCATGGGAGCTCGACATATGTCTGATCAAGCATGTGGTGCCCAAGCGGCTGCTGTTTTGGCCACTCTTGATACGCTTCAGACATATGTTGCAAACAGCAATGCTGCACACGTCTCAAAAAAGACCCACACCAAAGAACTTTTGAAAAAATGCGTGGAGTCAGCAGCGCCCTGCACATGTGGACCTCTGCGGTGTGATGCAGTCGGTTGGCTGTCCTTAAGCTGGCCCCTGGAGGGCATCCTGCCTTGTTGGAGATGTGCCTCCTCCTCCTCCCTTCTATCAGGCACCCATGTAGAGTCAGTGACCTCAACATCCCCTCCCTCCTCGCCACTGGAGCAAACCTGTCAGTATGCTGCAGCTGGGGGAACATGACTGCCAGTTTCTTGTCCTTCTTGGGCGCCCCCTCTCTCTGGGCTCACGTTACTGCCTTCATCCTCAACCTGGGTACCATCATCAGAGCCTTCAAAACGCTGCGCATCCTCCTGCAGCATGTACCCGACACTGTGGTCCAACAGTTCGGGAGACTCCTCAGGACATGATAGTGGGGCTAGGGAAGGAGTGACTGATGCCATTGAGCCGATGGAATAGGCCGCTTTGGCAGCCGCATTGGCAGCCAAACTTCTCTTGGCTGACAGAGGATGAGGATGGCTTTGTCATCCACTCTACCAACTCTTCTGCATGTTGTGGCTCAACACGGCCAGCTGCCGAAAAAAAGGACAAGCGTGCCCCACGGTCACGTACTGAGGATGCACCATGTCCATGACCAGCACTGTTGGCTGTAGACACAGAGCCTGCTTGCCCTCTTTTAGTGGCCTTCCAGACATGCTGTAAAATTGGATTAGCAAAATACCGCCTGAAGTTTACTAGAAAAATTACACCAGGAATGGCCTGCAGTCAGATATAGGCTTGGCTAGACTAGAATGCAGTGGATATATATGTAGGAGACTGTATATATATATATATATATATATATATATATATATATATATATATATATATATATATATATATATATATATATATATATATATAATGTTTATGCACTGCAGATAACTGAATCACCTGCCTGGCCTGCCTGCCTGAAAGTGTCGTTGAAAACATACACCAGGAATGGCCTGTAGTCAAGATACAGTGTGTATGTATGTATATATATATATATATATATATATACACTACCGTTCAAAAGTTTGGGGTCACATTGAAATGTCCTTATTTTTGAAGGAAAAGCACTGTACTTTTAAATGAAGCTAACTTTAAACTAGTCCTAACTTTAAACAAATATACTCTATACATTGCTAATGTGGTAAATGACTATTCTAACTGCAAATGTCTAGTTTTTGGTGCAATATCTACATAGGTGTATAGAGGCCCATTTCCAGCAACTATCACTCCAGTGTTCTAATGGTACAATGTGTTTGCTCATTGGCTCAGAAGGCTAATTGATGATTAGCAAACCCTTGTGCAATCATGTTCACACATCTAAAAACAGTCTAGCTCCTTCCAGAAGCTACAAAATTGACCTTCCTGTGAGCAGATTGAGTTTCTGGAGCATCACATTTGTGGGGTCAATTAAACGCTCAAAATGGCCAGAAAAAGAGAACTTTCATCTGAAACTCGACAGTCTATTCTTGGTCTTAGAAATGAAGGCTATTCCATGCGAGAAATTGCAAATAAATTGAAGATTTCCTACAACGGTGTGTACTACTCCCTTCAGAGGACAGCACAAACAGGCTCTAACCAGAGTAGAAAAAGAAGTGGGAGGCTGCGTTGCACAACTAAGCAAGAAGATAAGCACATTAGAGTCTCTAGTTTGAGAAACAGACGCCTCACAGGTCCCCAACTGGCATCTTCATTAAATAGTACCCGCAAAACACCAGTGTCAACATCTACAGTGAAGAGGCGGCTGCGGGATTTTGGGCTTCAGGGCAGAGTGGCAAAGAAAAAGCCATATCTGAGACTGGCCAATAAAAGAAAAAGATTAAGATGGGCAAAAGAACACAGACATTGGACAGAGGAAGACTGGAAAAAAGTGTTGTGGACGGATGAATCCAAGTTTGAGGTGTTTGGATCACAAAGAAGAATGTTTGTGAGACGCAGAACAAATGAAAAGATGCTGGAAGAATGCCTGACGCCATCTGTTAAGCATGGTGGAGGTAATGTGATGGTCTGGGGTTGCTTTGGTGCTGGTAAGGTGGGAGCTTTGTACAGGGTAAAAGGGATTCTGAATAAGGAAGGCTATCACTCCATTTTGCAACGCCATGCCATACCCAGTGGACAGCGCTTGATTGGAGCCAATTTCATCCTACAACAGGACAATGACCCTAAACACACCTCCAAATTGTGCAAGAACTATTTACAGCAGAAGCAGGCAGCTGGTATTCTATCGGTAATGGAGTGGCCAGCACAGTCACCAGATCTGAACCCCATTGAGCTGTTGTGGGAGCAGCTTGACCGTATGGTACGCCAGAAGTGCCCATCCAACCAATCCAACTTGTGGGAGCTGCTTCTAGAAGCGTGGGGTGCAATTTCTCCAGCTTACCTCAATAAATTAACAGCTAGAATGCCAAAGGTGTGCAATGCTGTAATTGCTGCAAAAGGAGGATTCTTTGATGAAAGCAAAGTTTGATGTAAAAACAATGTTATTTCAAATACAAATCATTATTTCTAACCTTGTCAATGTCTTGACTCTATTCTCTATTCATTTCACAACGTATGGTGGTGAATAAGTGTGACTTTTCATGGAAAACACAAAATTGTTTGGGTGACCCCAAACTTTTGAACGGTAGTGTATATATATAAAAAGCTGGGATGTGTATATATATATATATATATATATATATATATATATATATATACAAAATACACTGCAGCTAACTGAATCAACTGCCTGCCTGAAGTAGATTAGAAACAGTACAGCAGGAATGGTCTGCAGTAAGATCTAGCTAAACTGGATACAGTGTGTGTATGTATATATATATATATATATATATATATACACAAAGGCGGGATGTGTATATATATATATATATATATATATATATATATATATATATATATATATATATATAAACACAAAATACACTGCAGCTAACTGAATCAACTGCCTGTCTGAAGTAGATTAGAAACAGTACAGCAGGAACGGTCTGCAGTGAGATCTAGCTAACTGAATAAACTGCCTGCTCAAAGTAAATGAAATGACACTCTATCTCTCTCTCCACCAGCAACACACTACACAAGGCCGACGTGCAGGTGGCCTTATATAGTGTGGGGGGTGGACTTAACCCCCTGAGCCATAATAGGCCAAAGGCACCCTGAGTTTGGCCAATTATGGCTCTCTTTACTTATGGCACTGTGATTGGCCAAAGCATGCGGGTCATAGTGCATGCTTGGCCAATCATAAGCCAGCAATGCACTGATGATGATGTTCGACTCGAACTCGAAGCTCATCCCTAATTACAACCCCATATTACCTTCCTCACCCTTCTGTTTCTCCTATCCTCTGGAGATTAAACCCCAAACCCTGGGCCTCCATCGTTTAACTGTGCCCAAATCTCCCATCACCCCATGCCCTCTGGCAACAGCTGCAATGTACACAATTTAGCTTCTATTCCTCTTCTTCCCAAAACCAGCCTTCCCTTCTCTTGTGACTATTGGAAAACCTGCTCTGTCTGTAACAAACTCATTTCTGTCCATGACCTCTTTATCATTAACTACTTGCTGTTACTGAAACCTGGCTTTATGAATCTGACACTGCTTCTCCTGCTTCCCTCTCCCATGATGGGCTTCTCTGGACTCATTCCATAGACCCTGTGGATGTAAGGGAGGTAAAGTGGGAATCCTTCTAGCCCCACATAGCATCTTTCAAGTACTTTACCCTCCTCCCTCTCTGTCACTCTCCTTATTTGAGGCACATTGTATTTATCCCTTTTCTTCTCTGCTACTGACCCTGACCACCTCTATGACAAAATCTCACCTGCCTCAACCTAACCACTTCTGTCTACAATAGATCCCTTTTCCCCGTCCTGGACACTGGCCCTCCTCACTACACACAGTCAGGCCAGTAAGCCCTAAAACTTTGGCAAACAGATGAGACCAGGAGTTTAAAAAAACAAGGCTGCGCTCTTGAGAGTCTGAGGCATAGGACTAAGTCTTAGAAAGACATCAACCAATATAAATCTGCCCTCCAAATATACAGTTCCTCACTGCCAAGCAGACCTATTTTATCACTCTTATTAACAACTTATCATCCCGTCCCCATCAACTCTTCTCTACCTTCAACGCTACTTCGTCACAAACTCGCCACAAACCCATTCACTGCCCAGGAGATCGCCAATCACTTCAAAAATAAGATTGCTACAATTTGTGATGAGATCTCAGCTGTACAGATATCCGCCCACCACTTATCAGTCCATATTCACAGGCACGATCAACTGTTCCCTTTCTAAACCCTGCTACTACAGACAGGGTTGCTAAACATTTTTCAATACCCACCTTCCCCCTGGACCCTCGCAAATACTCTAAAACATGTACTAGTGACCCGCATGTTGAAAAAGCCTTCATTGGACCCCACCAATCTTACCAACCTACGCCCCATCTCCTTACTCCCCTTTTTCTCCAAACTTCCTGAACGTCTGGTCTACAACCAACTGAGCGACCATCTCACTGAAAATAACCTTCTTGATTCACTTCAACCTGAATTTCACCCTCAACCATCCACAGACCTGCTCACCTTAAACTCACAAATCATCTGCTAATGGTTAAATCCAATGGACACTATTCCTTACTCCTACTTCTGGACCTCTCTGCTGCTTGTGACACAGTAGACCACCCCTTCTCATCCTACCTATCCCAGCGCACCATTAGCATCACAACTTTACTTCCTCCTCTCCTCTTCCTTTCTCTGTCTGGGTCACCCAAGGTTCTGTTCTTGGACCTCTCCTATTCTCAATCTACACCTCCTCCCTGAGTCAGCTTATAGGCTCCATGGCTTCCAATAACATTTCTGCACTGATGACACCCAAATCTCTCTCTCTCTCTACCCCTCAGCTCACTCCATCAGTCTCCTCACGCATCACGAATTTACTAACAAACACATCAGCCTGAATGTCACACCACTTCTTTGAACTCAATCTATCCAAAACCTGAGCTCATATTTCCTCCCCCACGTGCCCCTTCCCCCTGACTTCTCTGTCAAAATCAACTTCAATTATCTACTCGCCCCCGCATGCTACGGTACTAGGTGTAATCCTGGACTCTGAACTATCCTTTCGGCCCCACATCCAATCACTGTCCAAATCTTGCTGCCTCAACCTCCGCAACATCTCTAAAATATGCCCCTTCCTAACCATGGACACCAAAAAGCTCCTAGTTTGCTCCCTGGTCATCTCTCGCCTCGACTACAGCAACTCCCTCCTCATTAGCTTACCTTTACATATGCTCCTCCCCCTTCAGTCCATCATGAATGCTGCTGCCAGATTCATCAACCTTACCAGCCAATCAGCATCTTCCAATACCTACACTGGTTTCCATTCAGTGTTCTCCACCCCTCTCTGCCAATCCCTCCACTGGCCTCCATTCAATGTCCTCCACCCCCTCTGCCAATCCCTCCACTGGCCTCCATTCAATGTCCTCCACCCCCTCTGCCAATCCCTCCACTGGCCTCAACCCCTCTGTGAAAATCCCTCCACTGGCCTCCACTCACCTATTGAGTTAAATTCAAAATACCAACAACAACTAAGGCTGGCTATACATTGTACAATTTTCTTGTTCAATTTACCAAAACCATATAATATGAGGTCAAGCCTATACACTTTCAATTTGTATGCAATCAGGCTGGTCTCGCAATACCAACCAAATCGTTCTCTTTGTTCCTCCCAAGACCTCCTGCTCTCTAGCTCCCTCGTCACCACGTCCCATGCTCGCCTCCAGGACTTCTCCCAAGCCTCTCCCATTCTCTGGAACTCCCTATCCCAATGTGTCTGACTATCTCCTACTCTCTCATCTTTTAGACAATCCCTGAAAACACCTCTCTTCAGAGAAGCCTTTCCTGCCCCCACCTAAACACCTGGACTTTTATTTTCTCCATCAGCCCATCCCTCACAGTTATTTATTTATTTTTATTTATTTCAGGTACTTATATAGCGCCATCAATTTACGCAGCACTTTACATATACATTCACATCAGTCCCTACACCCTCAAGGAGCTTACAATCTAAGGTCCCTAACTCACATTCATATATACTAGGGACAATTTAGACAGGATCCAATTAACCTACCAGCATGTCTTTGGAGTGTTGGAGGAAACCGGAGTACCCGGAGGAAACCCACACAGGCGCAGGGAGAACATGCAAACTCCAGGCAGGTAGTGTCGTGGTCAGGATTCAAACCAGCGACCCTTCTTACTGCTAGGCGAGAGTGCTAACCACTACACCACTGTGCCTTTTGTATCCTTTGACCCTCCCTCTTAGAGTGTAAGCTCTCCGGATCAGGGTCCTCTGATTCCTCCTGCATTATATTGTATTGTAACTGTACTGTCTGCCCTCATGTTGTGCAAACTGTTAGCACAATATAAATCCCCTATATTAATAATAATAATATATGTGTGTATCATCATCTGCTGGAGATAAAAGACGTCACAGTGACTATGGAGGAAGAGGACGGACATCACGGGGGTTAAAAAATAGAAAATAAGATCTTATTACCTCCTCTGCTGCTGATTTCAGCCACGTCACCTCTACCTCGTATCACAAGGAGCTTCCTGCCTGTACCTGACATCACTTCCTGTCTTCCATAGAGACTTCCTGTCTGGGTAGAATTGAGATCACCATCTTGTGGAGATTAGAGGAACTGCAGCCTAGAGAAACGTCTCGTAGTGTGAACACGGCCTTGTATACCTCCCAACATTTTAAGATGAGAATGAGAGACACCTACTACCAAACGTATGTAGGCATAGGACACGCCCCCCGCCACACCCTCTTAAAGGAGAAATAACCAAAAAAAAGTTAACTAAATTCACAAGGGCTTTTTTTTACCACTACTATTCCTTTATACTGGCTTTTAAAATTTACAAATGCAGCAATTTAGAATTTTGATAAAAGGTTTAGCACTGAGAAACACTTTTTGAAAGATAAAAAGTGCATTTTATACACAACTATATAGATCAGACCAAAATGAGGGACAAATGAGGAGGAAAGAGGGACAGAGGGACATTGCTCCAAATCAGGGACAGTCCCTTGAAATCAGGGACAATGCTGTGAACACGGCCTTGTGCTGTGTGTGTATGTACTGTATATCCTTATAGATGTGTAGTGCTCCCCCCGCAGGAGCCACTGATGATAACTGGTTCTTTCCCATACAGTACAGAGGCCTCCAGTCACCCAAGCAACAGTCCATTCACTCCGGCTCCAATAAACAGTCTTTTTGTAATGTATTGCTTGTAGAATAACAGGAGAGGGATTGGGGCAGATGCATAACTATAGGGGACAAAGCTGTTACCCAGCCCCATGCTTGAGGGGGACCATGCGGCTCCCCTATCATATTTGTCTACACATTTGAATAGGGGGGCTGCGGCATTTAGAGGAACTGATCGCCTCCATTTCCCTCCTGCAGCCCCCGCTGAATGGCGGTGTGAGGGAGTGGAGGAGAAGGCTTCCAGCGGCTGCAGGAGGGAAATAAAGGTGATCGGCTCCTCAGGGGGTCTCCAAATTATGGCCCTCCAGTTGTTCAGGAACTACAATTCCCATCATGCCTAGTCATGTCTGTGAATGTCAAAGTTTTACACTGCCTCACAGGGCTTGTAATTCCACAACACATGTTCACCAGCACACCCTGGATCTTGAGTTGCAGTCCACAACTTTTATTGTAGAAAGATCACATCATAACAGAATAGGTGCAACGTTTCGGAGCCACGCAGGATCCCTTCGTCAGGCATGTGATAAAGTGCATACAGTGCAAACAGAATATAAATGAACTACCACCAATCAAAATGAAGGAAAAAAGTGACACCCCCCTCCTCGGACATCACATGACCTCATATTCCCACCAAAAGGCCATAATATACTGCAAAACGAAAACATATTTAAATACAGCAAGGCAGCGCCCCTGTGTATTATTTAATAGATAAAGGAGGGCCCAGCAAGCCCCTCAAAGTGCAGTTCCTCCTCGGCGTTCTGGCACATCACCGATCTCGGCACACAATCAGCGGTGATACTAAATTAGATTGCGATGCCCCTGGATGGCAATCAAACACCCACAATGATAATATGCCACATCCTAAACCATTTGACTGGTTGAAGATAGGAAAAATGGACTTTGAAGGCACGTAAAAAAGTATTATATTTTAGAAGTCTACATTAAAAGATTCACAACATATACAAACACAATAACATAATAAAAGATAGGTAGGACTTGATGTGGTTCCCCTGGAGGATATGATAGATAATAATTTATGTGTGACAAACACTCAGAATATGCCCACACATATGTATGTTCCTCTCAGGATAGATTCCACGTGTCCTTAACATAAAAATTCTGCTCTAGGAACGCATGCGCGGAGCTCTGAGGTATGTCCGCCTAGTCCCGGAGCTCCGTCTCGCTCGAGCTGACAGGTGCCCCCAGTAGTGAGCGACAAGATATTACACTTTATTTGAGGAACAAAAGGGTAGCCAAGGAAACCCTCTACCGTGCTAGTGATAAGGGAGGAGTGGCTCTTCCGAACCTGCTTTGGTATTACCAAGCTGCCCAACTTTCCCAACTCTCAGTCATATTCTCCAAAGTGGCTCACCCTGACTGGGTCCATACAGAACTTCAAGCTACCCCCCATTACACACCAGATTTTCTCCTTTGGTGCTCCCCCAAGGCCAGACCTGCAGTCATGGTACCTACTCTATCACATTCCCTTGTCATCTGGGATACCCTCAAATCTAACCCTCACTTGATTTCCAAATGACATCCCCTATCACACCTATTTCAAGAATCCTCTTTTTCGACCTGGTATGGACATCAAGGCCTTTAGCTGGTGGCTCTACAAGGGAATGTATAGAATAGGACACTTCATCCACCCTGTTGGACCCCTCACTCGGGCTTATTGTATAAGCAAACTAGATATGCCCCCAGAGGAACATTACCGACTATGCCAGTTAAGGAATTTTCTCCACAAATTATTGTCCTCCACACCTGACCCTTTAACACTCACTGAATATGAACTTTAGTGTGGGCAAGCCACGGAGCAGGGGGGTGGTATTTCAGTGATATATCGATCACTGACCAAGATGGAATCCAAGACCCTCTTTGTGCTAGAATGGTAAAGGTACCTGGGACGATCCTGAAGCCTGGCTGCCTGGCAAAGGGCTTCACAGTCTGCAGTTAAGGGATTTATTAATACGGCACTCGAGGCGAATCTAAAGGTGCTCATGAGATGGTACAGTCAGGTCCATAAATATTGGGACATCGACACAATTCTAATCTTTTTGACTCTACACACCACCACAATGGATTTGAAATGAAACAAACAAGATGTGCTTTAACTGCAGACTTTCAGCTTTAATTTGAGGGTATTTACATCCAAATCAGATGAATGGTGTAGGAATTGCAACAGTTTGTATATGTGCCTCACACTTTTTAAGGGACCAAAAGTAATGGGACAATTGGCTGCTCAGCTCCTCCATGGCGTGTGTTATTCCCTCATTATCCCATTTACAAGGAGCAGATAAAAGGTCCAGAGTTCATTTCAAGTGTGCTATTTGAATTTGGAATCTGTTGCTGTCAACTCTCAATATGAGATCCAAAGAGCTGTCACTATCAGTGAAGTAAGCCATCATTAGGTTGAAAAAACAAAACAAACCCATCAGAGAGATAGCAAAAAGCATTAGGTGTGACCAAATCAACTGTTTGGAACATCCTTAAAAAGAAAGAACGCACCGGTAAGCTCAGCAACACCAAAAGACCCTGAAGACCACAGAAAACAACTGTGGTGGATGACCGAAGAATTCTTTCCCTGGTGAAGAAAACACCCTTCACAACAGTTGGTCAGATCAAGAACACTCTCCAGGAGGTAGGTGTATGTGTGTCAAAGTCAACAATCAAGAGAAGACTTCACCAGAGTGAATACAGAGGGTTCACCACAAGATGTAAACCATTGGTGAGCCTCAAAAACAGACTAGAGTCCAGATTAGAGTTTGCCAAACAACATCCAAAAAAGCCTTCACAGTTCTGGAACAACATCCTATGGACAGAGGAGACCAAGATCAACTTGTACCAGAGTGATGGGAAGAGAAGAGTATGGAGAAGGAAAGGAACTGCTCATGATCCAAAGCATACCACCTCATCAGTGAAGCATGGTGGTGGTAGTGTCATGGTGTGGGCATGGATGGCTGCCAATGGTACTGGTTCTCTTGTATTTATTGATGATGTGACTGCTGACAAAAGCAGCAGGATGAATTCTGAAGTGTTTCGGGTAATATTATCTGCTCATATTCAGCAAAATGCTTCAGAACTCATTGGACGGCGCTTCACAGTGCAGATGGACAATGACCCGAAGCATACTGCGAAAGCAACCAAAGAGTTTTTTAAGGGAAAGAAGTGGAATGTTATGCAATGGCCAAGTCAATCACCTGACCTGAATCCGATTGAGCATGCATTTCACTTGCTGAAGACAAAACTGAAGGGAAAATGCCCCAAGAACAAGCAGGAACTGAAGACAGTCGCAGTAGAGGCCTGGCAGAGCATCACCAGGGATGAAACCCAGCGTCTGGTGATGTCTATGCGTTCCAGACTTCAGGCTGTAATTGACTGCAAAGGATTTGCAACTAAGTATTAAAAAGTGAAAGTTTGATTCATGATTGTTAATCTGTCCCATTACTTTTGGTCCCTTAAAAAGTGTGAGGCACATATACAAACTGTAGTAATTCCTACACCGTTCACCTGATTTGGATGTAAATACCCTCAAATTAAAGCTGAAAGTCTGCAGTTAAAGCACATCTTGTTCGTTTCATGTCAAATTGTGGTGGTGTTTAGAGCCAAAAAGTTTAGAATTGTGTCGATGTCCCAATATTTATGGACCTGACTGTACTTGGTCCCACTAAAACTGTCCAGCATTTATCCCACGTCCTCATCCCTATGCTTCCAAAATTACAGTCATGTAGGATCCATGATACACACATGGTGGGACTGCCCCAACATCAGGGGCTTCTGGAATAAAATTTTCCATATGCTCCGAAAGGTCTCTGACCTCCCTATATAAAAATATGCTCACATAGCATTGTTCAATTTCCCTATCTCGAACGCACCCAAACTAGTGAGCCGTCTCATTACGTTCATACCAATTGGGATGAAATTAACTACCGCAAGAGCCTGGAAACAACCCCACCTGTCCTTCAATCTAGTTAAAAAGAAAGTCTCCTGGGTTATGGCCCAGGAAAAGATGGTAAGCACACTTCTAGATACTACAGAGAAATACAAAGCCATCTGGGAACCCTGGATAAGAAATTGACGGTTGGGGCTCACACCCTGATCTGTTATAGATCGCGGACTAGTGTGGGACTATTCAGGTCACTACTTTTCCTTTTCTATCTTTTTTCTCCTCCTATCTTTTGTTTCCTTTCTTTTCCTTTCCTCTTCCTGTCACATCTCTCTCTGGAGCTGGTGTTACTTCATCCTTGACCTTGGGATTCCTCCATGAGAACTCGGACCATTCTCATGGTCCTCTCCGACAGATGGGGTACCTACTAAAATTATCTGAGAAAAATACTAGGAAATGGAATCTATAGGATCCTTCCCAAGATAGCTACCATTGCTACACAACTCTCTCAAGGATCTGACATGGGTATCACACAGTAATAATTAATATAGGATGATTTTGTTCTGTTTACAACTTATTCTCTCTCTTCCACTTAATTCGTTTGACTTGATACTCCAAGAATTAGTTTATCGCCATAATGTTCTTGTGACCAATTATATGGTAAATTTTTATGATTGATTTGCTTATACCGTAGAATAAGATCTCTCTTAGGAATTATCCTCAGGATCCAATAATACCAACGCATGTGATTTCCTTCGAGAGCCCTTGGTGGATTCGCCACATGACACAGATTGATCCCAGGAGGGGTGTCTTGGGGTTCAGATACCCCCTTTTTTTTACTTTTTATTATTCTATTACTTATTGATATGGTATAGCAAGCAGATATTTGGTAGTTATAACTTTAATGGTTCTGGCGCACTCATGTACGACCCTTTGTTATGGACTATATGTTAACATGTATGACTGTTATCATTAACTGCTCTGTTTTCCCTATGTTAAAATGTTAAATATTCAATAAAAATGTATAGAAAATAAAAATTCTGCTCTACATGTTTCGCGACCCGACCCGTCGCTTCTTCAGGACGATAGGGAAACCTGTGTGTTCCCCTATAGGGGTCTATGAGCTCTATATTTTCTTGACGTAGCGCTAGTGGATGTTTATCAGCTCTACATTGCTCCGTAAGTAATGGGAAGGGTTATCCAGCCAAATACCCATATTAAATAAATGCATTCTGCATAATCTCCAGAATTCGACCCTTCCTGACTAATGACACCACAAAGCAACTTATTTACTCCTTGATTATTTCCTGCC
The DNA here is from genome assembly GCA_037952835.1 of Lithobates septentrionalis. Lineage (NCBI taxonomy): Eukaryota > Metazoa > Chordata > Amphibia > Anura > Ranidae > Lithobates > Lithobates septentrionalis. Next base: position 3,030,800 of record JBBDGP010001872.1, on the reverse strand, counting down.
TCTACTACTGCAACTCTCTCCTTTATGGCCTACCCTTAAGCAGGCTATCCCCCCCTCAGTCTATTATGAATGCTGCTGCTAGACTAATACACCTCACTAATCGATCCGTGACTGCTGCTCCTCTCTGCCAATCCCTTCACTGGCTTTCCCTACCCCACCGTGTAAAATTCAAAATGCTAACCATAACATACAAGGCCATCCACAACATCGCCCCCATCTACATCACCAACCTCATCTGCAGATATCGCCCAAATCGCCCCCTCCGCTCCTCCCAGGACCTCCTGCTCTCTAGCTCCCTTGTTACCTCCTCCCATGCTCGCCTTCAGGACTTCTCCAGAGCCTCTCCCATCCTCTGGAATTCCCTGGCCCAGTATGTCTGATCAGCCCCTACCCTGTCCACCTTTAGAAGATCCCTGAAAACTCATTTATTCAGGGAAGCCTATCCCACACCCACATAACTGTCCCTGAGCCACCCCCATCAAATCATTCTTTGCAGCAATTACCTTTTGTACCACCACCCCCTCCCTTTAGAATGTAAGCTCTACGAGCCGGGCCCTCCTGTACCTTTTGTATTAAACTGTACTGTATGTGTGTTGTCTCCCTTATACATTGTAAAGCGCTGCGTAAACTGTTGGCGCTATATAAATCTCGTATAATAATAATAATAATTTACTATATATATATATATATATATAATACTTTTATACGTGCCTTCAAAGTCCATTTTTCCTATCTTCAACCAGTCACACAATCAGCGGGACCAGTCATCCCCATTGCCTGGCAGGGTGGCCCAGAGCCAATCACAGCATGCCATGCGCATTGTGGATAATCATCGCTGGGAATTGGCAGGACGCCCAGCTGTGCGGCCGCCGCTGTCATGGGAACCAAGACGTCAGGCCGCTCTGCTCTGAGACAGTAAACACGGCTCTGGAGGGGCAAGAAAAAGGACAAGAGCAGCAATAGAAGAAAAAGAGAAGTGAGAAAAAAGTGAAAAACAGTAGCCTGAAATTATCAAAGAAAAAGACTCCTCTACTAAGCGGGTAACAATGATACGTTACATAACGGGTGATTCCCCCCCTCTGACGTCATGGGGAAAGCCTCAGGGAAGTCCCCGTCAAGTCCCCGTGTGTCGGGGGGGGCAGGGTCACCAGGTGGCCCCACCCTCCGTTATTTAAGAAGCGTCAGAAGACAAGAAGCATCACACAGCGGGAGCCTCCCATCATGGATGCGGAGCGGCCCGAAAACGAAGAAGGGAAGAAGACGCCACGGAGGAAGATGCCGGAGGAAGATGGAGGAAGAAATCGAAGGAAGGAAGTAGGAAGAAGACCCGAAGAAGATGGAAAGAAGAAGACTTTAAATAAAGGAATTGTCAAAAACTGTCTCTTGTCATTTTTAACATTTTTGACACTTTTCTGTGAAATGGTAGGGGTAATTTTGTACCCCCTTACCATTTCACACAGGGGGGGCCTTGTTAAAGGGGGCTTACAGATTCCAATAAGCCCCCCTCCCATAGACCCCCACAACCACCGGGCAAGGGTTGTGGGGATGAGGCCCTTGCCCCCTTAAGATGGCACCCTCCCAATGTTGAGGCCATGTGGCCTGGTACGGTTCAGGAGGGGGGGCACTCTCTCATCCCCCACTCTTTTCCTGTGGCCTGCCAGGTTGCGTGCTCGGATAAGGGTCTGGTATGGATTTTTGGGGGGACCCCACGTCATTTTTTTTTAAAATTTTGGCACGGGGTTCCCCTTAAAATCCATACCAGACCTGGAAGGTCTGGTATGGATTTAAAAAAAAAATTTGGTTCGGGGTTCCCCTGTGGGGAAATCCCATGCTATTTTTATAAATGAACTTTTATGTGTATTGTCGGACCGACAATTCATTAATAGCCACGAGTACTTTTAAATGACTTTTTTTCCTTTGAAATGCCATTTTGCTGTTAGACTGTTCTAAACACGGGAAACATGCGCCCCTTTACAGGCATACTATAGACACCCCCAGGTACGAAATTTAAAGGAATATTACTCTTTTATTGTTTCACTTTGAGCATTATTAAAATCACTGCTCCCGAAAAAACGGCTGTTTTTAAAACTTTTTTTTGCATTGATCCATGTCCCCTGGGGCAGGACCCAGGTCCCCAAACACTTTTTATGACAATAACTTGCATATAAGCCTTTAAAATTAGCACTTTTGATTATTAATGTTTGAGTCCCATAGACTTTAACGGTGTTCGCGTGTTCGAACAAATTTTTTTGCCTGTTCGCAAGTTCTGGTGCAAACCATACAAAGGGGTGTTCGGCTCATCCCTAGTAATAGGTACTCGGGTACTCTGATGGGCTAGTGATAGGTACTCGGGTACTCTTATGAGCTGGTGACAGGTACTCAGGTACTCTGATGGGCTGGTGATAGGTACTCGGGTACTCTGATGGGCTGGTGATAGGTACGCGGGTACTCTGATGAGCTGGTGACAGGTACTCGGGTACTCTGATGGGCTGGTATCAGGTACTTGGGTACTCTGATGGGCTGGTGATAGGTACTTGGGTACTCTGATGAGCTGGTGACAGGTACTCGGGTACTCAGATGGGCTGATGACAGGTACTTGGGTATTCAGATGAGCTGGTGAAAGGTACTCTTTATTTTGGGGGAATCAGTGTGTATTGGTGTACACTGTGATTGGTAACTAGCTGTTACCGCAATCTCTTCCTCCTTGGACACAGCCAATCACTTTGGGCAGTCCCAAAGCCAGCACAGCTTAGACAACTGCAGCCAGCAACCCTGCTGGGAAGTCATAGTCCAGTCTGAATCATGTGTCCGGGTTTTAGACAGTCTGAAACCTGGATGCATGATTTCAAACCCGAACTGCTGGGGTGAATCCCGGACAGGTGGCAACCTCAGGCAAAGGTATATGAGATAGAGTCTGAGGTATCTGATTTGTTACCGGTTACTCCCCTCTATTTCTTCATCTGAGGTGATTGCACTGTGATATTCTTTCTCCTGGTCTCTACCATAGTGAGGGTATTTCCTTATGGGGTACTCATAGAGCAGGGTGCGGGAGATAGGGTAAGTGTCTGGACAGAGTATGTGGTAACCCAGGTGTCCTGCAATGAATCCTAGTCATTATCAGGAAGCATCTGAGTACCTCATAAGGGCTCTAGGTGTGTCATGTACCTGTGGCCGAGCCTGACGTGTAGGAGACCTCTTGTAGAGCCCCGGTTCAAGGACCACTGGAGTTGCAAAGCGTGGTGAGGTAAGAGTGCCTGCAAGATCTTCTGTTGGTTGCGGAGATGTGTGGCTGGTATGTAACCAGAGCGGTGCTGGATGGTTGAAGTAGCGGAAGGCCACAGGAACAGCGGATGGAGAGAACACAGTAGATGGAGGGTCAGTGACACCGGAAACTATATAGAGCAGACAGATAACTGGATGTGGAATCAGACGAGCCTGGTCAGCTTCAGAGGATCAGATGCAGGCAAGGTTTGGCAACAGGATATCAAGCAGAGGAGAGGTTAAGCAAGGTCAACAGGATAAGCCGGGGTCAGGATAATTGATAGCAAGCGTAGTCAGAGTAAGCCGGGTCAAACACAGGAATCAAGCAAGGATCACGGGAACAGGTATACGGGTACAAGCTGCACATCAGACAGCAAAGTACTAGTGAACCTGCTGCCCATATATATGGCATTTGGATGCCAGTTATTGGCGCAGGTGCACATTTGTGGGATCGCGCATGGGCATTTGTGTCTGCCTTTGGGCAGCTGCTGTGCCATGCACCGTTGGAGATATTTACTGCATATGCAGCTGATGACATCATTGGGTCATGTGCTCATGAGACAATGACATCATCAGCTGCATTTGCACTGTGAAGTGAATACATTCCAGACATAGTCCTGGTTATAGAGTGATGGTTAGAGGTACAAGGTGATGCCAGGGCTGTTGTTAGAAATCACCTGACAGGGCCCCCACTCCCGCCCCCGTCCCGAAGTGACTGAGGACATAGATATATCAGTCCCCTTCTCTGTAGCCTCAGCTGCACAGATGAATGAATTGGAAGCTTCTTTCTCATTCACAAACTGAAGCATAGTAAACACAGTTGCGAAAGGACACAGGAGTGATTGGTACTGATTACTTACTGTGTTCATTCAGGAAAGGAAGGGGCCAGGAAATTATATACTTGTACTGGCCCCTTTCCCCGCTCTCCATCCTGAAACATCCCCCTGTGTGCGTAGAGGAGGGAAGTCGGAAGCTGCTGCAGGGGAAAAGAGCAGACGTGGGGGCCTGGACGGAAGATGGAAGAAGTGCATGTACTAGAACCACTCCCCCTGCAGTGCAGCTGGAGGGAGAAGCTGGCCGCACTACAGGGGAAGACAGAAGAAGATCAGTATCTGCAATAGGGATGAGCTTCAACTGGAACATCAGCTGTTCGCCAGTTCGCCAAACAGCGAACAATTTGGGGTGTTCGCGGCAAATTCGAAAGTGCTAATTTTAAAGGCTTATATGCATGGTATTGTCATAAAAAGTGTTTGGGGACCTGGGTCTTACGCCAGGGAACATGTATCAATGCAAAAAATGTTTTAAAAACTGACGTTTTTTCGGGAGCAGTGATTTTAATAATGCTTAAAGTGAAACAATAAAAGTGTTATATTACTTTAAATTTCATACCTGGGGAGTGTCTATAGTATGCCTGTAAAGGGGCGCAGGCTTCCTGTGTTTAGAACAGTCTGACAGCAAAATGACATTTCAAAGGAAAAAAAGTCATTTAAAAGTACTCGCGGCTATTAATGAATTGCCGGTCCAACAATACACATAAAAGTTCATTGATAAAAACGGCATGGGAATTCCCCAGGGGGGAACCCCGAACCAAAATTAAAAAAAAAAGGCGTGGGGGTCCCCCTAAATTCCATACCAGGCCCTTCAGGTCTAGTATGGATTCTGAGGGGAACCCAGCGCCAAAATTTTTTTAAAAATGGCGTGGGGTCCCCCCAAAAATCCATACCAGACCCTTATCTGAGCACGTAACCTGGCAGGCCGCAGGTGAAGAGGGGGGGTGAGAGAGGAAGAAGGAAAGAAGAAGGAAGAAGACCCGAAGAAGATGGAAAGAAGAAGCATTTAAGAACAGGAATTGTCAAAAACTGTCTCTTGTCATTTTTAACATTTTTGACACTTTTTTGTGAAATGGTAGGGGTACTTTTGTACCCCATTACCATTTCACACAGGGGGGGGCGGGATCTGGGTCTCCTTGTTAAAGTGGGCTTCCAGATTCCGATAAGCCCCCCGCCCGCAGACCCCCACAGCCACCGAGCAAGGGTTGTGGGGATGAGTCCCTTGTCCCCATCAACATGGGGACAAGGTGCTTTGGGGGGGCCGCTACCCCAAAGCACCCTCCCAATTTTGAGGGCATGTGGCCTGGTATTGTTCAAGAGGGGGGGTGCTCTCTCATCCCCCCTCTTTTCCTGCGGCCTGCCAGGTTGCGTGCTCGGATAAGGGTCTGGTATGGATTTTCACGGGGACCCCCACGCCATTTTTTTTAAATTTTGAGGCGGAGTTCTCCTTAATATCCATACCAGACCTGAAGGGCCTGGTATGGAATTTAGGGGGACCCCCCATGCCATTTTTAAAAAAAAATTTGATTCAGAGTTCCCCTGTGGGGAAATCCCATGCCGTTTTTATCAATGAACTTTTATGTGTATTGTTGGACTGGCAATTCATTAATAGCCGCGAGTAGTTTTAAATGACTTTTTTCCTTTGAAATGTCATTTTGCTGTCAGACTGTTCTAAACACGGGAAACATGCGCCCCTTTACAGGCATACTATAGACACCCCCCAGGTATGAAATTTAAAGGAATATTACACTTTTATTGTTTCACTTTAAGTATAATTAAAATCACTGCTCCCGAAAAACCGTCCGTTTTTAAAACTTTTTTTGCATTGATACATGTCCCCTGGAGCAGGACCCGGGTCCCCAAACCCTTTTTAGGTCAATACCATGCAAATTAGCCTTTAAAATTAGCACTTTTAATTTTGAACGTTCGAGTCCCATAGACTTTAATGGGGTTCTAACGTTCGTGCAAAGTTTTGGTCCGTTCGCAAGTTCTGGTGCAAACTGAACAGGGGGTGTTCAGCTCATCCCTAATCTGCAATAAGACAGTACAGCTGGCCCTCCTGCTCAGCAGGTGCCTGCCCCCCCCCCCCCATTTTGAACTGATGGGGCCCGGGCCCAGTACAGGAGGGCTGGCTGTATTGCCTTATCAGCTGCCTTGGTTGACCCTGTCTTACCTGTCCAATATATAACGTCCAGGCTTCATCCATCGCGGTGGGCATACCCCCCAATGGGGTCTTAGGGACATGGAGAATGTTGCATTTGGCCACTAGATGGAGCTAATGCCTATGATACTTAGTGCCATATAATAGCCAAATGCAGTTTTCTCTGTATTACATTAATAGTTGGTATAATATTGCTGGTTTAATTATCTTATGTCCTTTAATGTGACAAGCATTCAGCCAGCTGTGCCAAATTCTGGCCGTATTTTCATTTACACAGCAATTTCCTATGACCGTCATCTCAATTATGGGGCAATAATGCAGTATTATTACTGCAGTGCCACATTATTGCCAGTAGGGATGAGCCGAACACCCCCCGGTTCGGTTCGCACCAGAACCCGCGAACGGACCTAAAGTTCGCACGAACGTTAGAACCCCATTGACGTCTATGGGACTCGAACGTTCGAAATCAAAAGTGCTCATTTTAAAGGCTAATTTGCATGGTATTGTCCTAAAAAGGGTTTGGGGACCCGGGTCCTACCCCAGGGGACATGTATCAATGCAAAAAAAACTTTTAAAAACGGACGTTTTTTCGGGAGCAGTGATTTTAATGATGCTTAAAGTAAAAAAAAAAGTGAAATATTCCTTTAAATATCGTACCTGGGGGGTGTCTATAGTATGCCTGTAAAGTGACGCGTGTTTCCCATGTTTAGAACAGTCCCTGCACCAAATGTCATTTTTAAAGGAAAAAAATCTCATTTAAAACTGCTTGCGGGTTTAATGTCATGTCGGGTCATGGCAATATGGATGAAAATCAGTGAGACAAACGGCATGGGTACCCCCCAGTCCATTACCAGGCCCTTTGGGTCTTGTATGGATATTAAGGGGAACCCCGCACCCAAATTAAAATAAGGAAAGGTGTGGGGCCACCAGGCCCTATATACTCTGAACAGCAGTATACAGGCGGTGCAAACAAGACAGGGACTGTAGGTTTGTTGTTAAGTAGAATCTCTTTGTAATTTTGAACATTTTTAACGTGTTTAGCTCCAGCCAAAAAATCTTTTCTAAGCTTTTTGGAAAACATAGGGAAGGGTTATCACCCCTGTGACATTTGTTTTGCTGTCTTTCCTCCTCTTCAGAAGATTTCACCTCACTTTTTTGTCCCAATGAAAAATGTTTTTTGAAAATTTGGGTTTTTTTGTGGAACAAGGATTGGAAAGCATCAGTGGAAAGGAGAAATGTTTTTCCCATATTAACTCTTACAGGAGAGAATTTCCCTTCCTAGGGGTAGATTTCATCTCACTTCCTGTTGTCTCCTTCCGTTTGCAAGTAGGAGTCGTTTGTAAGTTAGATGTTTGAAAGTAGGGTCCTGCCCTATATACTCAGCAGAAATTTGGGCCTTAGGTGTTGCTGTGGCCACAACACTGTAAGCCCTCACAGGGCCCTGCTGTGAAATATTAGATCAAGAATTGTAATTACATGCCCCTGTTAAACAGGAGCTGAAAAATTAGGCCTTAGGCACTGGTGCTGGTGCCACAACACTGCAACCCCTCACAAACACTCTAGTTGGAACGCAGGAATGAGCCCTGCTGCAAAGTATTGCTTCAAAAATTGTAATTACACGCCCCTGTTAGACAGGGGCAGAAAAATTGGGCCTTAGGCACTGGTGCCACAACACTGCAACCCCTCACAGACACTCTAGTTGGAACGCAGGAACGAGCCCTGCTGCAAAGTATTGCATCAAAAATTGTAATTACACGCCCCTGTTAGACAGGGGCAGAAAAATTGGGCCTTAGGCACTGGTGCTGGTGCCACAACACTGCAACCCCTCACAGACACTCTAGTTGGAACGCAGGAACGAGCCCTGCTGCAAAGTATTGCATCAAAAATTGTAATTACACGCCCCTGTTAGACAGGGGCAGAAAAATTGGGCCTTAGGCACTGGTGCTGGTGCCACAACACTGCAACCCCTCACAGACACTCTAGTTGGAACGCAGGAACGAGCCCTGCTGCAAAGTATTGCATCAAAAATTGTAATTACACGCCCCTGTTAGACAGGGGCAGAAAAATTGGGCCTTAGGCACTGGTGCTGGTGCCACAACACTGCAACCCCTCACAGACACTGTAGTTGGAATGCAGGAACGAGCCCTGCTGCAAAGTATTACATCAAAAATTGTAATTACACGCCCCTGTTAAACAGGGGCTGAAAAATTGTGCCTTAGGCACTGGTGGTGGCGCCCAGAACCAAAAATGTTCTTACAAGCTATCAGCGTGATGATTGAGGAGGAAGAGGATAATTACTCAGGGATAGTCACTCAGCATCAGCATAGGCAGTCTTTGAAGGGATCTGAGATTTCAAAAAAAATTATTCGGTTACATCAGCATCAGGTGCTTGGTAGCTGGTGGTGATCCAAGACTGATTCATTTTTATGAAGGTCAGCCGATCGACCGAGTCGGTGGACAGACGCACCCTGTGATCGGTTACCATGCCTCCAGCAGCACTGAATGTGCGTTCCGAAAGAACGCTGGATGCAGGACAGGCCAGTAGCTCAATTGCATACTGTGCAAGCTCTGGCCAGTGATCCATCCTCAAGACCCAGTAACCCAGAGGATTTTAGGTGGGAAAGGTGTCCAAGTCTGATCTTGCCCCTAGGTATTCCTGCACCATGTAAAACAGACGCTGGCGATGGTTGCTGGAACCGATCATACCTTGGGGCTGCGGACCAAAAAATTGCCTGAACGCATCGGTCAGACGGCCACCTTCTCCACCGCTCCTTCTTTGACTGACCGAAGCCTCAGCAACACGTTGTCCAGAAACAGGAGTTTGTAACCTCCCAGTCTCTGGGAACGCGTTGCACAGACCTTTCTGCAAGGCCTCCCGAAGATGTTTCATCCTCTGCTCCCTCTGCGATGGCAAGATAAGGTCCGCAACCTTACCCTTGTAACGTGGATCAAGGAGGGTTGCCAGCCAGTATTGGTCCTTCTCCTTGATACCACGAATACGAGGATCCTTACGCAGGCTTTGCAGGATCAGGGAGGCCATGCAGCGTAGGTTTGCTGAGGCATTCGGTCCGGAGTCCTCTGGGTCACTAAGGACAACAACGTCCGCAGCCACCTCCTCCCAGCCACGTACAAGTCCATGTGTTCCTTGGGACTGATCCCTTAAAGACTGCTGCTGATGCTGAGTGCCAGGCTCCACCTCCATACTGACACAATCTTCCTCCTCCTCCTCCTCCTCCTCTTCCTGTGTGATCGGCGGGCACGCAGGAACACTGTCTGGATAAAGGGGGCCTTGAGAGCTAAGGAAGCCCTCCTCTTCCTGCCTCTGTTCTGCCTCAAGTGCCCTGTCCATTATTCCACGCAGCGTGTGCTCCAACAGGTGGACAAGGGGGACAGTGTCACTGATGCATGCACTGTCAGTGCTCACCATCCTCGTGGCCTCCTCGAATGGTGACAGGACAGTGCATGCATCCCTGATCATGGCCCACTGGCGTGGGGAAAAAAAACCAAGCTCCCCTGACCCTGTCCTGGTGCCATAGTCGCACAGGTACTCATTGATGGCCCTCTGCTGCGTGTGCAGCCGCTGCAGCATGGCCAACGTTGAGTTCCACCTGGTGGGCATGTCACAGATTAGGCGGTTCTTGGGCAGGTTAAACTCCTTTTGGAGGTCCGTCAGCCGAGCACTGGCATTATATGACCGGCGGAAATGCACACAGACTTTCCTGGCCTGCCTCAGGACATCCTGTAAGCCCGGGTACCTGCCCAAGAACTGCTGCACCACCAAGTTAAGGACGTGAGCCAAACAGGGCACATGGGTCATTTGTCCCTGTCGGAGGGCAGAGAGGAGGTTGGTGCCATTGTCACAAACCACCATTCCTGCCTTAAGTTGGCGTGGCGTCAACCACCTCTGAACCTGCCCCTGCAGAGCTGACAGAACCTCTGCCCCAGTGTGGCTCCTGTCCCCCAAGCACACCAGCTCAAGCACCGCATGGCATCTTTTGGCCTGCGTACTTGCGTAGCCCCTTGAACGCCTACGGAGCACCGCTGGTTCCGAGGAAGAGGCCATGGAGGAAGAAGAAGAGGAGGGGGTGGAGGAGAGAGGTGTGTCACAATCAGCATTTTGGAGGCGTGGTGGCGGAACAACCTCCAACACTACTGCACCTTGTCCTGCATCCTTCCCAGCTGCCAGCAGAGTCACCCAATGCGCCGTGAAACTTAGGTAACGTCCCTGTCCATGCCTGCTGGACCATGAGTCAGCGGTAATATGCACCTTACCGCTGACCGCCCTGTCCAGCGAGGCATGAACATTGCCTTCCACATGCCGGTAGAGAGCCGGAATCGCCTTCCGTGAGAAAAAGTGGCGTTTGGGTACCTGCCACTGAGGAACCGCACATTCCACAAACTCACGGAAGGGGGCAGAGTCTACCAACTGAAAAGGCAGCAGTTGAAGTGCTAGCAATTTTGCCAAGCTAGCATTCAACCGCTGGGCATGTGGATGGCTGGGAGCAAACTTCTTTCGGCGGTGCAGCAGCTGGGGCAGGCAAATTTGCCTGGTACAATCTGACGTCGGTGTACCAAAAGCAGATTGCCCACAAGTACTTGGCTGTGACACACCTAATTCTACATCTTCATTCCTCTCACTGCAGGTCTCAGAGGGGACTGAAGGTCTAGTGGGGTTGGAAATCTCAGCTGATGAGGAGCAAGGAGAGATCCTCTTTGTTCTTTGGTGTGGGTCTTTTAGATAGGCTTGCCAATGAACTGCATGGCAGGTCAACATATGTCTGGTCAAGCATGTGGTACCCAAGCGGGAGATGTTTTGGCATCGCGAGATACGCTTGAGACATATGTTGCAAATAGCAGCGGTGCGATCTGATGCACTCGTCTCAAAAAAGGCCCACACCAAAGAACTTTTTGAATAACGCGCAGACTGCAGCGCCCTGCACATGTGGAGCTTTGGGGTGTGATGCAGTCAATGTGCTGCCCTTAGGCTGGCCCCTGGAGGGCATCCTGCCTCGTTGGTGATGTGCCGCCTCCTCCTCCTCCTCTCTCCTATCAGGCACCCACGTTGAGTCAGTGACCTCATCATCCCCTCCCTCCTCATCACTGGAGCAAACCTGGCAGTATGCTGCAGCAGGGGGAGCATGACTGCCAGATTGCTGTCCTTCTTGGGCACCCCCTCTGTCCGTGCTCATGTTACTGCCTTCATCGAGCTCAGTATCATCATCAGAGCCTTCCAAACGCTGGGCATCCTCCTGGAGCATGTACCCAACACTGTGGTCAAACAGTTCGAGGGAATCCTCAGGAGGACATGGTGGAGCTAGGGAAGGAGTCACTGATGACATTGAGCTGAGGGAAGAGGCCGCTGCTTTGCCAGGCAAAGCACCCTGGGCATGGGTGAGAGAGGATGAGGACGGCTTGGTCATCCACTCGACCAAGTCTTCCGCATGTTGCGGCTCAACACGGCCAGCTGCCGAAAAAAAGGCCAAGCGTGTCCCATGGCCACGTGCTGATGAGGATGCACCGTCTCAACGACCAGCACTAGACACAGAGCCTGCTTGCCCTCTCTTATTGGCTTGTGACTGTCTGCCTCTCCTTCTTGGCCTTCCAGACATACTAATGGCCTGTAGCTGCACTAAGCTGGGATAGAACACCTGTAATTTTCTTCAGGTAGCTTTATATACTGTAACCAGACAAGCCTGCCTGTCAGTAGGAAGATAACAGGAACGGATCTAGCTGAACACTGTGAGCAGGACGCACTGCACTAAATGTAAATAGTCTAGCTGCCTGACCGTGGTACTAATAGGATCAAATAGAACACCTGTAATTTTCTTCAGGTAGCTTTATATACTGTAACCAGACAAGCCTGCCTGTCAGTAGGAAGATAACAGGAACGGATCTAGCTGAACACTGTGAGCAGGACGCACTGCACTAAATGTAAATAGCAGGAACGGATCTAGCTGAACACTGTGAGCAGGACGCACTGCACTAAATGTAAATAGCAGGAACGGATCTAGCTGAACACTGTGAGCAGGACGCACTGCACTAAATGTAAATAGCAGGAACGGATCTAGCTGAACACTGTGAGCAGGACGCACTGCACTAAATGTAAATAGCAGGAACGGATCTAGCTGAACACTGTGAGCAGGACACACTGCACTAAATGTAAATATCAGGAACGGATCTAGCTGAACACTGTGAGCAGGACGCACTGCACTAAATGTAAATAGCAGGAACGGATCTAGCTGAACACTGTGAGCAGGATGCACTGCACTAAATGTAAATAACAGGAACGGATCTAGCTGAACACTGTGAGCAGGACGCACTGCACTAAATGTAAATAGTCTAGAAGATAACAGGAACGGATCTAGCTGAACACTGTGAGCAGGACGCACTGCACTAAATGTAAATAGCAGGAACGGATCTAGCTGAACACTGTGAGCAGGACGCACTGCACTAAATGTAAATAGCAGGAACGGATCTAGCTGAACACTGTGAGCAGGACGCACTGCACTAAATGTAAATAGCAGGAACGGATCTAGCTGAACACTGTGAGCAGGACGCACTGCACTAAATGTAAATAGCAGGAACGGATCTAGCTGAACACTGTGAGCAGGACGCACTGCACTAAATGTAAATAGTCTAGAAGATAACAGGAACGGATCTAGCTGAACACTGTGAGCAGGACGCACTGCACTAAATGTAAATAGTCTAGATAGAAGATAACAGGAACGGATCTAGCTAAACTGAATACAGTGTATATATATATATGCAACACCTGGGATGCATATATATACACAATACACTGTAAGTGCAGCTAACTGACTGACTGTTCTGCCTAATCTATCTAACTCAAATGAAATGACACTGTCTCTCTCTCTCTCTATCTCTCAGCACACCGGAACACACACTACACAGGGCCGCCGTGCAGGCGGCCTTATATAGTGTGGGGCGTGTACTAAATCCCCTGAGCCATAATTGGCCAAAGCCACCCTGGCTTTGGCCAATTACAGCTCTCTCTACTGACGGCGCTGTGATTGGCCAAGCATGCGGGTCATAGTGCATGCTTGGCCAATCATCAGCCAGCAATGCACTGCGATGCCGCAGTGAATTATGGGCCGTGACGCGCCACACGAATTTGGCGCGAACGGCCCATATCGTTCGCAATTCGGCGAACGGTCGAACAGCCGATGTTCGAGTCGAACATGGGTTCGACTCGAACACAAAGCTCATCCCTAATTGCCAGTAGACGGAGCCAATGATCATAGGAAATCACTGAAATAAAATATGACCAATACTGGTCACGGCTGGGGAAATTTTATTGATAGGCAACTTTTATTCTCATATTGATTAGCGGTTACAAATAAATAACTACTGCAGTAGAGAACAGACACAAAAGATACACTCCGCATCTTCCCAAATAACTGTTCTGCTTTATTATGACACAATTGAAGGTTTTTATACACATGATTACGAAGCTATCACATTAATATTACAATTGTACTTTTATGGTAACAAGGAGCGTAACATAGGCAGGCTAATTCTAATCAGGACTGGAAAGAATGCAAACATGTCATGAAAACATTATTGGTGCCGTGTGCAATACATACAAAATACAATACAATTCTATACAGAACTTACACATTTCCTTTACACATTCATTCTACAAAGTTTTTAGAAACAGACCTGTAAGTGTTTGTAAATTTCTTCCACCACAAAATGTACTCAGCCAATGAGAGGTAATGACACCATTTTTATTTTTCTCCTGCTATCAACACGGTACAACACTTCATCCATGTCTTTGGTGATCTCTGATCTCCTTATCAACTGTTTCTTACATGATGAAGATCAGCCATGGAGTATATCTGAGGTGTATATCAGGGTGTGCTTCTTCCCCACATGTCCAGCAACATTCATATACAAGACATTTCCCGCACTCACCAATACACCTCGAGGGTTGTGTGGGACCCCTGATGTACAGGAAGACAGGACTTCAGTGAGGAACAATTCCCTCACTCAGGACAGGAAAGGGGCTTCTCCCCTGTATGCAGTTTCTCATGTTTGTAAAGACTGGACTTCCTTGAAAAAAATTTACCACACTCAGGACAGGAATATGGCTTCTCCCCCGTGTGAGATCTCTGATGCCTGAAAAGATTGGACTTACGTGAAAAGCATTTCCCGCACTCAGGACAGAAATGCGGCTTCTCCTCTGTGTGAGATTTCTGGTGTCTATAAAAGCTGGACTTATCTGAAAAACATTTCCCGCACTCAGGACAGGGATGCAGGTTCTTCTCCATGTGCAATCTCAGATGCGTGGTAAGACTGGACTTCAGTGAAAAACATTTCCCACACTCAAGACAGGAATGCGGCTTCTCCCCTGTGTGAGATCTCTGATGTATGGTAAGACTGGACTGCGCTGAAAAACATTTCCCGCACTCAGGACAGGAATGCGGCTTCTCCCCCGTGTGAGATCTCTGATGATCGGAAAGATGGGACTTCCGTGAAAAACATTTCCCGCACTCAAGACAGGAATGCGGCTTTTCCCCTGTGTGCAATCTCTGATGTTCGGAAAGATGGGACTTCTGTAAAAAACATTTCCCGCACTCAGTACAGGAATAAGGCTTTTCCCCCGTGTGCAATCTCTGATGCGTGGAAAGATGGGACTTCTGTATAAAACATTTTCCGCACTCAGTACAAGAATACAGCTTCTCGCCCGTGTGCAATCTCTGATGATGGGAAAGACTGGACTTTTGTGAAAAACATTTGCCACACTCAGAACAGGAATAAGGCTTCTCCCCCATGTCAGATCTCTGATGTATGACAACCTCTGATTTTTTTCCAAAACATTTCCCACACTCAGTACAGGAATATGGCTTCTCCCCTGTGTGAGTTCTTTTATGCACTTTAAGTTTGGATTTATAATAGAAACACTTCCCGCACTTGGTACAGGAAAACATCTGATCTGTTGGAAGGGCCGCACCGTCCCTCACAGTCTGAGGTTCCTCAGGATAAGAGGAATACGATGGTCCGGCACCGTCCCGCACAGTCTGAGGTTCCTCAGGATAAGAGGAATACGATGGTCCGACACCGTCCCGCACAGTCTGAGGTTCCTCAGGATAAGAGGAATACGATGGTCCATCTACACTGTGTGGTGCCGGATGGACATTTGAGGTAGTCGGGTTTTCTCTTGGACTATACTGTGTGATGTCCTCATCTTCTACTTTACAGTCTGGAGACAAAGTGAGACAATCCTCTGAGGTTTTCCTCATCTCCCGTCCATCTACTAAAATAGAAATACAAAGATTATTACTAGACATGAGCAGATTGGTTCCCCTAAACCAGGACTCCGCCCACATCAGGCAGCTTTGTCTCTGGAGAGCTTACAATTCCCCCCTCAAGGTAACTAGTAAATGGGTCCTCTGATCTCCTACCAGTTCATTTCTTTATTCATGGACCTTAGTCAGAGAGTGAGGAAACAACGAGAACTGTCTTTTATAGGAGTGACAGTGATGAGGGGATTATAGGACGAGTGTCCCCACCCCCTCTATCACTCATTGCCATCTTCCAAACACAAGAAGTGCTGCACTTCCTTATTTAGTCCATGATTTAGTCATGAATAACAGCGGGGCTGAGCCCCACCAGAGGTCAGAGAGTGAGGATGGGGGGAGAACAACCAAGATGAAGACTGGACTGATCTTGAAGACCACCATCATTGGGTTATTGACTCCTCCCTCATTATCACTTTCTGTTTAAGGTTCCAAAGTTGGAGGATGTTATCACATTATTATCAACATGTAAAAGTCTGTGTTCCAATCACATCATCAGATATAAAATGTCCAGCTGGTAGGAAATGGGTGTAACAAAAGAGAATACATATTATGTGTATATATAGCAGTGGGTAGAGGGGAGAGAGCAGAAGTCAGGAGTATGTAATGTACAACATATAATTACTATATACGGTGTAATGGTCAGGAGGACTAATATTATTGGTATTCTGTAATCAGCAGAATCTCCATAAATCCAGTCTAGATACATAAATTGTGTCTGCAGCACAGAGAAGGAAGATTATCCGAGAGAAATACAGGAATACAGGACGGGGAACACAGCTCAGGAAAGTGACCAGGGGATTACAGGCTGATATCATCCAGTCCCCGCCCTACTCTGGACCAATCAGTGAGCAGTATGGGTGGAGGAATGTATTTAGTGTTAATGACCCACCTGTGCTGATCTCTGTAGGAGTGTCCTCCTCTATAAATGTCCCCGTTATTCCATCCTCCTCCATAGACTGCTGATCATCCCTCACATACCTCTCTTCTTCTTCTGATTTAACCTCAAATTCTATATCAATTGGATCTCCACTCTAAACCATGAAAATGATAGAAAAATATTGTGACATCATATAGAAAAAAAAAAAACCACATCCTCTGCAGAAGTCCATGTTCTAGATGCTCCGATCCACCAACCTTGTAACAGTGAGGGATGGTGTGACCTTCCTGTGTGGAATCCCGGGAATACAGAGGACGGGGACATCTCTCTGGTGGGTTCCTGGTATTAGGTGGCTCCATCATATCCTTGTGTCCTTCTGAAAACTCCTCCATCACTCCATACTCCTCATCCTCCTCTTTATACTCTTCTTTAACATCAATATTATCATCCCCGAGGTTTCCACTCTGCATATATAACAAAACATTCATTGTAACAAACATGCTTTAGTATAAGGCCTGATGCACACGGGGTGTTCAAAAAAATTAGCTGCAAAGCCGCTACCAACGCCAGGAAAAGGCGGCTGTAAAATGTGCTTTTAGTAGCTTTTTGCATTGGCGGTAATGCAAGTTTAGCTGTGCTAGCTCTTAGCAGCATTTCTCTGCCTCTATTCAAAATTGATGGTTCCCTATGGGAGGACATTGATTTGAACAGAAGTCGCACCACAAGTCAGCTCATGATGATCCGACTTGCAGTGCGGCTTGTGCGCTGAGGACCTTGAAGGGGAGCCCTCGCCAAAATGAGAAAAAAAAACTGGCGTGGGGTTCTCAAGAGCATACAAGACTCTTCAGTCTGGTATGGGCGTAAAGGGGAACCCCCATGCCAAAAAAACAGACCATTATCCGAGCATGCAGCCTGGCAGGTCAGGAAAGGAGGGGGGAAACAAGCGAGTGCCCCCCTCCTGGACCATACCAGGCCACACGCCCTTCAACATGGGGGGGTAGGGTGCTTTGGGCAGGTGGGGGGCTCTGTGCCCCTTACCCCAAAGCACCTTGTCCCCCATTTTGAAGGGGATAACGGCCTCTTCCCCACAACCCTGGTCGGTGGCTGTGGGGGTCTGCGGCAGGCAACTTATCTGAATCTGCAAGCCCTGTTTGAGAATCCGGGGCCCATTTCTTAAAGGGGGCTTCCAGATTCCAATAAGCCGCTCGCCCGTAGACCCCCATAACCACCTGCCAGGGTTACGAGAAAGAGACCCTTGTCCCCATCAACATGGGGACAAGGTGCTTTGGGGAGGGGGGGGGGCGCAGAGCTCCCCCCATCACCCCATAATGAGGGCATGTGGCCTGGTATGGTTGGGGGGGCATTCGCTCATCCCCCCCTTTCCTGACCTGCCGGACTGCATTCTTGGATAAGGGTCTTGCACGGAGTTTAGGGGGGACCCCAAGCCAATTATTTCTCTTGGGGGGGAATCCCATGTCAGTTTTTTTTTTTTAAATTTTGGCGAGGGTTCCTCTTCAAGATCCTTAGTGCACAAGCCGCACCGCAAGTCGGATTACCATGATCTGACTTGTGGTGCAACTTCTATTCAAATCAATGGCCTCTCATAGGGAACTATTGATTTTGACATGGAAAAAAAACGCTTGGTGCAGCTTAACAGCATTAAGTCGCGTTTAGCAGCGTTAGACGTTTTTACAGCTCTAACACTGGTCCTCAGAAAGCGCTGGCCTTGAGGTTTTTTTTTCAGCTTGAAAACACCTTATGCCACTTACAGCTCCTAAACGCCTGTGTGTGCGCATGAGGCCATAGAATAAAATGGAGAAGCGTTTTTAAGCTGCAAAAAAAAACCTCTGGCGCTGCTAAAAGCGACTGTAAAAATGAACTGTGTGCATGAGGCCTAAGTCATAACTACCCATAACTGTCATCATCTACCTGATGATGGTGGGGGATGGTGTGACCTTCCTGTGTAGAATCCCGGGAATACAGAAGACGGGGACATCTCTCTGGTGGGTTTCTGTATCTGGATGACTCTTCCATGGTGTCTTGGTGCAGATTTTTGTAAACTTTTAGATACTCTGACTCCTCCATCACCCCATCCTCATCATCCTCCTCTTTTATCTCTTCTTTAATCTCAACTTTAGAATCTCTCAGGTTTCCACTCTGAATATATAATAAAAATGACATCAATGGTAACAATGCAGATAATGTACAGATCCTAATGGTACTATCAGTGATTGTTCCTCATCTACCTGATGATGGTGAGGGATGGTGTGACCTTCCTGTGTGGAATCCCGGGAATACAGAGGACGGGGACATCTCTCTGGTGGGTTCCCATTACTGGATCCATCTGTAGGAAACACACACACTGACTGAATACATTGTTTTTATGTGTTTATCAGATGATGGGGGATCTAGGTGGACCCTCCGTACTGCTCTCTCCTTTACAATAAAGTCTCCTCTTACCCGGTGATGTGAGGGGCGGCTGATTGTCCATCATGATGTCCTTCCCAGCACCGCTCACCTCTCCTGTCAGCAGCTCGATGATCTCTCTGGTGGCTTCTAGAATCTTCTTTGTATTTATTCTATCAGGGAGGGAGGTGGAGGCAATGTGATGGTCATGTGATCTCCAGACTTGACAGGAGGAGAACTCTAGATTTGAATACAAATAGTAAAATCAAATGACATTCCCAGAATCCTCCTCACCTCACTGGCCAGGTCTCTTTTTATTTAAACCCCACTTCATGCTGAGGTTTCTGATATTACATACAATGCAGGTCCAACAGCCCTACTTTGAAAGTGAGGAGGCCAGGGGCCGGTCCACATCCTAAGAGCATCAGAAAAAAAAGTCAGATAGAGGGATATTAAGAGGAGGCGCTGTGAGGTCAGTGTGATGTCATAGGATTCTCTGACTCTTATTGGAGGGACATTGGGAGGAGGAGCTGTGGGGGGTACTGTGTGAGGTTTCTGTACACAGAATAATATCTCTCAGGTGCGTCCCTCCTCTCTTAAACTGGAAGATGATCTTTGTCTTTGGGCTTTGCCAGGACACATCATATTCCTGTGATCTCCGGAGACTTTACTGATCACATTTTAGGATGAATATCTGAGACTGGGATCATCATGGGAAAAAAAAAATTCTGGACATTTACTGCAAATTAAATGTTTCCCTTTTTCTACTTATTTGAATCTTATAAAATAAAGACATACACATTTCAATCCCTCCTAAATAAACCGCCCATCCCAACACCACTAATAAAAGTACTATAATCCGTTTGTTAGGAGTGTCTTTTGCTCCTACTCCTAATTACTGCATCCTGGTTTTGGCTGTGATGCATTCTTTCTGTCTGTCGGTCCCACCTGCAAGGTGATTGATGTGGTCAGTCTCTGGGTGGAGACCAAACCTGATTTAAGCCAGCCAAGCCTGCAGTCTTATGCTTGTGATATTGCATTTGTAACATGTGCTCCAAGCTCTCTGTTTGTCTGCCCTGCTCTGCTGTTTGGATTCCCTCTTTGAAGACCTCGGTTCGGATATCGACTACACTCTGAACTCTGTCTGACTTTTGACTATGGATTTGACCCCGACTATTCTGAACCCTGCCTGCCTTGTACCCGGACTGTCATTGAATCACTCTGCCTGTCTGCCAACCGCAAATACCTGATTGCTGTGCTGAGTTTGCGCCTTCCTTGGCGTGGTGGCCAGGAATTATAGCATTGTGTATAAGTCCTGGGGGCAACTGAGTACCGGCAGGCCTGCTTGCCTTATGGGAAAGGGGGCTGCTATAGGTGAAGAACACAGAAGCCAGTTATAGTGTCTGACCACCTGCATTAGGGGTAAGCGTGACATTGTTAGTATAGATGTAGAAAACGTACAATAGACGGATGAGGTGAGAAGGTCATTGGTGGAAAAGGTGACATCTTCAAAATGAAGGAAATGTTCCAGCCCTGTAAGGGGGGGGGTGTTCTGCTCCTGAAAAGGTTAATCTACCATTCCACATTATATATGGCTGGGGGGCACATGTATGGGGTTCATCTATAAGTGGATTCTTTATTTAAGTGGGCGCACTTTGGTTTTGCACAAAGCGAGAATAAACAGCAAACACCAAACAGACTGCAGGTGACCTTGTTTCCCCATCTAGCTCTGCTTCCTCTCTGTATTATATTTTATTGTAACTGTACTGTCTGCCCTCATG
The DNA here is from genome assembly GCA_037952835.1 of Lithobates septentrionalis. NCBI lineage: Eukaryota > Metazoa > Chordata > Amphibia > Anura > Ranidae > Lithobates > Lithobates septentrionalis. The sequence continues at coordinate 3,010,161 of JBBDGP010001872.1, read as the reverse complement.
TTGTGCAAACTGTCGGCACTATATAAATCCTATATAATAATAATATATGTGTGTATCATCATCTGCTGATAAAAGACATCACAGTGACTATGGAGGAAGAGGACGGAACATGACGGGGGGGTTACTGGGTGTAAATAGAAAATAAGATCGTATTACCTCCTCTACTGCCAATTTTAACAATGTCTCCTCTGTTATTCGTACCTCATGTAACTTCCTGTCTTTATCCAACATTACTTCCTGTTTGTCCCTGACATCACTTCCTGTCTTCCTTAGAGACTTCCTGTCTGGGTAGATGTGAGAAGATCACCACCTTCTGGAGCTCAGAGGAACTGCAGCCCAGAGAAACGTCTCGTAGTGTGAACATGGCCTTGTGCCACCTCATCCCTTTAAACCCGAACACATATTAAATACACAGGTTCTGTGGCTGATTAAGGTGGTATTTAAACTCACTTGGTGCCTTATCTGCATTAAATTAGCCTCAAAACCTGTGTAATTAATATGTGCTCGGGTTTAAAGGGATGAGGTGGCAACCTTACCTTGTGCGGTGTGTGTCTGTACTGTATATCCTTATAACACACCTCACAACTTTTTGAGATGGGAACGAGGGACACCTATTAGCAAAAGTAGATAGGCATAGGACACACCCCCTGCCACGCCCCTTAAAGGAGAATTTTTTTTTTTAAAAAGGATTAGGCAAACCCACAAGTGCTTTTTTTTCACCCCTACAATTACTTTATACTGACTTGTTGACTTTACAAATGCAACAATTTAAAATTTGGATGAAAGGTTTAGCACTGGGAAACACTTTTTGAAAAGTTGAAAAATGCATTTTATATACAACTATAAAGATCAGACCAAAATGAGGGACAAATGAGGAGGAAAGAGGGACAGAGAGACTTTGTTCCAAATGGGGGACAGTCCCTCGAAATCCAGTAAAGTTGGAAATTATGCTTATAGATGTGTAGTGCTCCCCCTGCAGGAGCCACTGATGATAACTGGTTCTTTCCCAAACATTACAGAAGCCCCCCAGTCACCCAAGCAACAGTCCATTCACTTTGGCTCCAATAAACAGTGTAGGGGTTTGTCTTTTTGTAATGAATTGCTTGTAGAACTCGGAGTTTGGGATACTCCAAAACTGTTAGCAACATTAACCCCTTGCCTACTGGGCAATTTTACCCGCTTCCTGTCCAGGTAAATTTTTAGGTTTTCAGCGTTGTCACACTTTGAATGACAATTGCGCGGTCATGTAACACTGTACACATATGAAATCTTTATCATTTTTATCACACAGATAGAGCTTTCTTCTGGTCATAGTTAATCACCACTGGGGGGGGGGGGGGGGGTATTTTTTGCTAGATTAACAAAAAAAATTGAAAATTTTGAAAAAGACACAATTTTTCATAGTTTGTTATAACATTTTGCAAACAGGTAATTTTTCTACATCACTGATGTGTGCTGATGAGGCTGCACTGATGGGCACTGATAGGTTACACTGATAGGAACTGATAGGCAGCTCTAAATGAGGAGGCACTGATTGGCATTACCGATGAGCTCTGATTGGCAGCACTGGTGGGCACTGATTTTATCAGTGCCAATGTCCCTTTAACATAATCACACACATAGGTTGGACTTGATGGACTTGTGTCTTTTTTCAACCTCACCTACTATGTAACTATATAACACATACCAGTTATCGGCTCTCCTCACGCTGTCAGCGTGAGGAAAGGAATGCCGATAACCGGCTTTTGTTTACGTTGTGATCATCTGTGATTGGACACGGCTAATCACGTGGAAAAGAGACGCTGATTGGCTCTTTAACCCCAATTTATATTAATTCCCTCCTACTTTGCATTTAACCCTGAGTACATTAAGCACAGCCTCATCCCCCATATGACGTCCATCTCTAGACCGGACCCTGCATACACCCACTTCCACGTTATCCATCTGCGGACAGACACCGTACACACGTAGCGGCACCAACCAAGTGTGTTTGGCAGACAACCTCCATGTGGACTTCGTCCATGCGGCACTAGGAGCCTTTCAGCACGGTCGGGAGTGGTGAGATTGCACGGTGTATATTGTCCATTGGACACCCACCACATCCAGCCGGCTTCCTAGCGTCATACGGCATGCACTCCGCTCCTACTTGAACCCGCTTACAGACCGGCCCCATACAGCCAGATCAGTCACGGGGAAGCCATTCAGTATACTGGTGCTCAGACATCTGTCAGCCCTATTTACTGGAACTTACGGCAATATCATGTACATGCACCACTGATGGACTCTGTCTCAGCAGGTCTAGCCGTCCATCCATCCCAAGAATACTCCCTATTACGTCTGGCCACACACCACCTTTGGAACCACAGACTGATCTATTGTGGTAACCAACTAGCCCAGCCAGTCCCATATTCCTACTTGTACTCCATCCGCAGCTCCCCGCACTAGTGCAATTGTGACGTTACCATTGGGTTGGATGAGTGTGTGATGAATGGTGGAGTGTGGAAGTGTATGCAGTAGGGATGAGCCGAACACCCCCCCGGTTCGGTTTGCATCCAGAACACGCGAACGGACCGAAAGTTTGCGCGAACATTCGAACACCGTTAAAGTCTATGGGACTTGAGCGTGAGAAATCAAAAGTGCGAATTTTAAAGGCTAATATGCAAGTTATTGTCCTAAAAAGGGTTTGGGGGCCCCTTGTCCTGCCCCAGGGGACATGTATCAATGCGAAAGAAATTTTTAATTTTAATTTTAAATATTAGATCAAAAATTGTAATTACATGCCCCTGTTAAACAGGGGCAGAAAAATTGGATCTCAGGCAGTGGTGCTGGTGCCACAACACTGTAACCCCTCACAGATTCTGTTGTTGAGCGCAGGAACAGGCCCTGCTGTGAAATATTAGATCAAAAATTGTAATTACGCGCCCCTGTTAAACAGGGGCAGAAAAATTGGGCTTAGGCGGCGGTGGTGACACAACACAGAAAAGCCTCACAGATACTCTTGTTGAGCGCAGGAACGGGCCCTGCTGCAAAATATTACAGAAATAATTGTAATTACATGCCCCTGTTAAACAGGTGCAGAAAAATGGGGCTTTAGGCACTGGTGCTGGTGCCACAACACTGCAACCCCTCACAGATACTCTAGTTGAGCGCAGGAACGAGCCCTGCTGCAAAATATTACAGCAAAAACTGTAATTACACGTCCCTGTTAAACAGGGGCAGAAAAATTGAGCTTTAGGCACTGGTGCTGGTGCCCAGAACCAAAAATGTTCTTAGAAGCTATCAACATGAACATTGAGGAGGAATAGGATAGTCAATCAGCATAACAGGATAGTCACTCAGCATCAGCATAGGCAGTCTTCAAGGAATCTCACATTCATAAAAAAATTAATCGGTTACATTAACATTAGGTGCTTGGTCGCTGGTGATACAAGACTGATTCATTTTTATGAAGGTGAGCCGATCAACCGAGTCTGTGGACAGGCACACTCTGTGATTGGTTACAAAGCCTCCAGCAGCACTGAATGTGCGTTCCGAAAGAACGCTGGATATAAGATAGGTCAGTAGTTCAATTGCATACTGTGCAAGCTCTGGCCAGTGATCCATCCTCAAGACCCAGTAACCAGGTCTCCAAGTCTAATCTTGCCCCAAGGTATTCCTGCACCATGTAAATCAGACGCTGGCGATGGTTGCTGGAACCGATCAGACCTTGGGGCTGCATAAAAAAAAATTGTCTGAACGCATCGGTCAGAGGGCAACCTTCTCCACCACTCCTTCTGTGACTGACCGAAGCTTTAGCAACACGTTGTCCAGGAGGACCAGGAAATTGTAACCTCCCAGGCTCTGGAAACGCATTACACAAACCTTTCTGCAAGGCCTCCCGAAGATGTTTCATCCTCTGCTCCCTCTGCGACGGCTGGATAAGTTCCGCAACCTTACCCTTGTAACATGGATCAAGAAGGGTTGCCAGCCAGTACTGATCCCTCTCCTTGATACCACAAATCCGAGGGTCCTTTCGCAGGCTTTTCAGGATCAGGGAGGTCATGCAGTGTAGGTTTGCTGCGGCATTCTGTCCGGAGTCCTCTGGGTCACTAAGGACGACATTATCCGCAGCCACCTCCTCCCAGCCCGTACAAGTCCATGGGTTTCTGGGGACTGAAAACGATCCCTTGAAGACTGCTCCTGATGCTGAGTGCCAGGCTCCACCTCCATGCTGACACAATCCTCCTCCTCCTCTTCCTGTGTGATAGGCGGGCCTGCAGGAATACTGTCTGGATAAAGGGGGCCTTGAGAGGCAAGGAAGTCCTCCTCTTCCTCCCTATGTTCTGCCTCAAGTGCCCTGTCCATTATTCCACGCAGCGTGTGCTCCAACAGGAAGACAAGAGGGACAGTATCACTGATGCATGCACTGTCACTGCTCACCATCCTCGTGGCCTCCTCAAATGATGACAGGACAGTGCATGCATCCTTGATCATTAGCCACTGGCGTGGCTAAAAAAAGCCATGCTCCCTTGACCCTGTCCTGGTGCCATACTCGCACAGGTACTCATTGATGGCCCTCTGCTGTGTGTGCAGCTGCTGCAGCATTGCCAACGTTGAGTTCCACCTGGTGGGCATGTCACAGATGAGGCGGTTCTTGGGCAGCTTGCATTCCTTTTGAAGGTCAGCCAGCTGAGCACTGGCATTATATGACTGTCGGAAAGGCCCACAGACTTTCCTGGCCTGCCTCAGGAGATCCTGTAAGCCCGGGTACCTGCACAAGAACTGCTGCACCACCAAATTAAGGACGTGAGCCAAACAGGGAACATAGGTGAAGTGTCCCTGATGGAGGGCAGAGAGGAGGTTGGTGCCATTGTCACAAACCACCATTCCTGGCTGAAGCTGGCGTGGCGTCAACCACCTCTGAGCCTGCCCCTGCAGAGCTGTCAGAATCTCTGCCCCAGTGTGGCTCCTGTCCCCTAAGCAGACCAACTCAAGCACCACATGGCATCTTTTTGCCTGAGTACTTGCGTAGCCCCTAGAACGCCTACAGAGCCCCGCTGGTACCGAGGACAAATCTACACAGGGAGAGGCCATAGAGGAACAAGAAGAGGAGGGGGTGGAGGAGAGAGGTGTGGCAGAATCACCACTACCAGTATTTTGGAGGTGTGGTGGTGGAACAAGCTCCAACATTACTGCACCCTGTTCTGCATCCTTCCCAGCTGCCAGCAGGGTTACCCAGTGCACCGTGAAAGAAAGGTAACATCCCTGTCCATGTCTGTTGGACCATGAATCAGCGGTAATATGCACCTTACCGCCCTGTCCAACGAGGCCAAGACATTGCCTTCCACATGCCGGTAGAGAGCTGGAATGGCCTTCTGAGAAAAACAATGGCGTTTGGGAACCTGCCACTGAGGTACAGCACATTCCACAAATTCTCGAAAGGGGGCAGGGTCTATCAGCTGAAAAGGCAGCAGTTGTAGTGCTAGCAATTTAGCCAAACTAGCATTCAGCCGTTGAGCATGTGGATGGCTGGGACCGAATTTCTTTCGCCGGTTTAGCAACTGGGGTAAGGACATTTGCCTGCTACAATCGGAGTTAGGTGTACAGCTAGCAGATTGCCCGAAAGTGCTTGGGACACCTAATTCTACACCTTCATTCCTCTCAGTGCAGGTCTCTGAGAGGACTGAAGGTATAGTGGGGTTGGAGATCCCAGCTGATGAGGAGCAAGGAGAGTTCTTGTTCTTTGGTGTGGGTCTTTTAAGTACTGTTGCCAACAGACTGCATGGGAGCTCGACATATGTCTGGTCAAGCACGTGGTGCCCAAGCGGCTGCTGTTTTGGCCACGCTTGATACGCTTCAGACATATGTTGCAAACAGTAATGGTGCAATCTGCTGCACACGTATCAAAAAAGGCCCACACCAAAGAACTTTTGAAAAAACGCGCAGAGTCAGCAGCGCCCTGCACATGCAGAGCTCTGTGGTGTGATGCAGTCGGTTGGCTGTCCTTAAGCTGGCCCCTGGAGGGCATCCTGCCTCGTTGGAGATGTCCCTCCTCCTCTCTTCTATCAGGCACCCACGTAGAGTCAGTGACCTCATCATCCCTGTCCTCCTCACCACTGGAGCAAACCTGTCAGTATGCTGCAGCTGGGGGAACATGACTGACAGTTTCTTGTCCTTCTTGGGCACCCCCTCTCTCTGGGCTCACCTTACTGCCTTCATCCTCAACCTGTGTACCATCATCGGAGCCTTCAAAATTCTGCGCATCCTCCTGCAGCATGTACCCGACACTGTGGTCCAACAGTTCGGGGGACTCCTCAGGACATGATGGTGGGGCTAGAGAAGGAGTGACTGATGTCAATGAGCCGATGGAATAGGCCGCTTTGGCAGCTGCACTTCTCTTAGCCTGGGTGACAGAGGATGAGGAGGATGAGGATGGATTTGTTATCCACTCTACCAACTCTTCTGCATGTTGTGGCTCAACATGGCCAGCTGCCGAAAAAAAAAGAGATGCACCGTGTCTACGACCAGCACTGTTGGCTGTAGACAGAGCCTGCTTGCCCTCTTTTAATGGCCTGTGAGCGTCTGCCTTTCCTTGATGGCCTTCCAGACATGCTGTAAAATTGGATTAGCAAAACATCGCTTGAAGTTTACAAATAAAATTACACCAGGAATGGCCTGCAGTCAGGTATAGGCTTTGGTAGACTAGAATGCAGTGGATATATATATGTTGGAGACTGTATATATATTTTATGCACTGCAGATCACTGAATAACCTGCCTGAAAGTGTATTTGAAAACGTAAACCAGGAAAGGCCTGTAGTCAGGTATAGGCTTAGCTAGACTAGAATGCAGTGGAAATATGTAGGAGACAGTATATATATTTTATGCACTGCAGATCACTGAATCACCTGCCTGAAAGATTATTTGAAAACGTACACCAGGAACTAACTGCAGTCAGATATAGGCTTGGCTAGACTAGAATGCAGTGGATATATATATATATATATATATATATATATATATATATATATATATATATATATATATATATATGTGTGTGTTTGAGACTGTATATATATTTAATGCACTACAGCTAACTGGATACAGTATATATATATATATATATATATATATATATATATAGATATATATAGATATATATACAAAGCCGGGGTGTATATTTATATTAAATACACTGCAGCTAACTGAATCAACTGCCTGCCTGAAGTAGATTAGAAACAGTACACCAGGAACGGACTGCAGTGAAATCTAGCTAAACTGGATGCAGTGGATATATATATATATATAGCAGTTTGACTGTATATATATTAAATACACTGCAGCTAACTGAATCAACTGCCTGCCAGAAGTAGATTAGAAACAGTATAGCAGGAATGGTCTGCAGTGAGATCTAGCTAACTGAATAAACTGCCTGCTCAAAGTAAATGAAATGACACTCTCTCTATCTATCTCTGTCTCCGCCAGCAACACACTACACAAGGCCGACCTGCGGCCTTATATAGTGTGGGGCGTGGACTTAACCCCCTGAGCCATAATTGGCCAAAGGCACCCTGCCTTTGGCCAATTATGGCTCTGTTTGCTTACGCAATGCACTGCGCAGTGCATTATGGGGTGTGATGCGCCGCTGGAATTTGTCGCGAACGCCCCATAATGTTTAATCTTCGTCGAACGATCAAACAGCCGATGTTCGAGTCGAACTTGAAGCTCATCCCTAGTATGCAGCTCTTCTCTTGTCTGCTATGACAACGTTCTCATTTTACCCCTATGTTTTGTCCCAGGTTTTATTCATTTTTATATTTAACTTTATATATATTTTTCAATAAAGCTGTTCATTACTGAGCGGTTGGTCCTCTCTGAAGATTTCTTTGTGGACCTTCAGTCCTCTTTATATATATATATATGCCTGCTTGCATCTAGAGGATTGTGCCACCATCCACTCCCTGTATAATTGCAGGGGGGTGTTTGATATGGTACGAGGTGACGGTAGGGTTGCCACCTTTTCTTCAAGTCAAACCTGAACACTTTAGTTGCGCACAGCAATTTTTTTATAGTATAAACTATATAGAGTACACAGAGTTCCTCTTTACATCAGAGTCCACAGAGTACCATTTTTACATCTGCATCCACAGAGTCCCTCTTTACATCTGAATCCACAGAGTCCCCCTTTTACATTTTAATCCACAGAGTTTCTCCTTCACGTCAGAGTCCACAGAGTCCCCCTTTACATCTGAGTCCATAGTGTTCCCTTTTTACATTTGCATCCACAGAGTTTACCCTTTACGTCAGAGTTCACAGAGTCCCCCTTTACACCTGAGTCCATAGTGTTCCCCTTTTACATCTGAACTCACAGATTTCCCCTTTTACATCTGAACTCACAGAGTTCCCTTACACTGTAAGGGGGGGACTCTGCAGACACTGATGCGAGGGAGAACTCTGGCATAAGGGATGCCCTGGGAACCCTGATTTAAGGGGGAATACTGAGAACTCGGATGTATGGAGAGGACTCTGATGTAAGGGGGAACACTGCGGCCTCTGGTGTAAAGAGAAACTCTCATGTAAGGGGTGCTCTGAGAACTCTGATTCACTCACTCAGAGGCAGGAGAGAGAAAACAGGGGAGGGGGGGAGACTTTAGTCACAGACAGGGATGGATGGTGAGCTCACTCATCCCTTGGCAGTCAGCCCCTCTCATCCAGATGTATCTGTGGCTGCTGCGCTTCAAATTTCCCACCCCCACTTGACTTTTCTGAGGCACAGCACTGGGGATTGGAATGTGGGCAGACACATAGGGCAAGAAGGGGGAGGAAGAGGAGCAGATAGAGCGCTTTCTCCTCTCCCATCTGTATGTGGGGGGGAGGGGGGTGTTAGTGCTGGCATGTTGCTTTTGAGCGTTTCTGCAGTGCTTTTTGCGGTGCTTGCCTGTTTTCGGACACGCGTTTTTACTGCAATTTTGCGTGTTTTTTTTTACACTGTATATAGCTGGTTGCTAAGGAGGGGGCCGGGCTTCCCGTTGAATGTAAAAAAAAAAGAATTGCTGGCTAAAAAAAAACCGAGAGAAAAAAACAGCGTGGGGTCTCCCCCCAGGCCCATACCAGACCTTGGGTCTAGTATGGATTTGGAGGGGACCTCCATGCCAAAAATTTTTTTTAAAATGGCGGGGGGTCCCCCTAAAATCCATACCAGACCCTTATTTGAACATACAGCCCGGCAGGTCAGGAAAGGGAGGGGATGAGCGAGCGCCCCCCCTCCTGAACCATACCAGGCCACATGCCCTCAACATGGGGGGATGGGTGCTTTGGGGCCCCCCCGCCCCAAGCAACCTTGCCCCCATGTTAATGGGGAAAAGGGCCTCTTCCCAATAACCCTTGCCCGGTGGTTGTCGGGGTCTGCAGGCAGGGGGCTTATCGGAATCTGGAAGCCCCTTTTAACAAGAGGGCCCCCAGATCCTGGCCCCCCCCATGTGAATGAGTATGGGGTACATTGTACCACTACCCATTCAGTAAAAAAAAAGTAGTGTAATGTTAAAAAATACAGTAGGCAGTTTTTGACAAGTCTTTTATTAAAAATATCTTCTTCTTCTTCCTCCATCTTCTCCCGCATCTTCATCCTCCGGTCTTCTCCTTCTCACCCTGCTTCTTCTTCCGCTCTTCTTCTGTCTTCTTTGTCCGGTGTTCTTCTTCCTTTGCCTCCGCACCCGCCGCCGACCCTCCTCCAATTCCCGTCCCACTGATCTGTCGGCGCCGATGTCCTGTATTTCTTAAATAACGATGGGGGCGTGGCAATCGGATTACAACATCCAGAGGCCACGCCCCCTTGTGACGTTACCACCCAGGGCATGATGGGTCCTCCGTGATGTCACAAGGGGGTGTGGCCTCCAGATGACGTAATCTGCTAAATAACGATGGGGGCATGGCAATCAGATTACGTCATCTGCAGGCCACGCCCCCTTGTGACGTCACGGACCCATCATGCCCCAGGTGGTAACGTCACAAGAGGGCGTGGCCTCCAGATGACTTAATCTGATTGCCACGCCCCCATCGTTATTTAAGAAATGCAGGACATCGGCCCCGACAGATCGGCAGAACGCAGCACAGGAGGAGGGTCGTTGGCTGGGGCAGTGGTAGAGGAAGAAGAACACTAGACAAAGAAGACTGAAGAAAGAAGAAGAGCAGAAGAAGAAGCAGGGGGAGGAGGAGAAGATGTGGGAGAAGATGGAGGAAGAAGCGGAGAAGAAGATATTTTTAATAAAAGAATTGTCAAAAACCGTCTACTGTATTTTTTAACACTACACTACTTTTTTTTGGTGAATGGGTAGGGGTTAAATGTACCCCATACTCATTCACATAGGGGGGGGGCGGGATCTGGGAACAGACACAAAAGATACACTCCGCATCTTCCCAAATAACTGTTCTGTTTTATTATGACACAATTGAAGGTTTTTATACACATGATTACGTAGCTATCACATTAATATTACAATTGTACTTTTATGGTAACAAGGGGCGTAACATAGGCAGGCTAATCCTAATCAGGACTGGAAAGAATGCAAACATGTCATGAAAACATTATTAGTGCCGTGTGCAATACATACAAAATATAATACAATTCTATACAGAACTTAAACATTTCCTTTACACATTCATTCTACAAAGTTTTTAGAAACAGACCTGTAAGTGTTTGTGAAATCTTTCACCACAAAATGTACTCAGCCAATGAGAGGTAATGACTCCATTTTTATTTTTCTCCTGCTATCAATGGCCAACACGGTACAACACTTCATCCATGTCTTTGGTGATCTCTGATCTCCTTATCAACTGTTTCTTACATGATGAAGATCAGCCATGGAGTATATCTGAGGTGTATATCAGGGTGTGCTTCTTCCCCACATGTCCAGCAACATTCATATACAAGACATTTCCTGCACTCACTAATACACCTCGAGGGTTGTGTGGGACCCCCGATTTACAGGAAGACAGGACTTTAGTGAGGAACATTTTTCTCACTCAGGACAGGAAAGTGGCTTCTCTTTTGAGTGCAATCTCTGATGTGTGTAAAGATTGGACTTCCTTGAAAAAAATTTACCACACTCAGGACAGAAATATGGCTTCTCCCCCGTGTGAGCTCTCTGATGTCTGAAAAGATTGGACTTATGTGAAAAGCATTTCCCGCACTCAGAACAGGAATGCGGCTTCTCCTCTGTGTGAGATTTCTGGTGTCTATAAAAGCTGGACTTATCTGAAAAACATTTCCCGCACTCAGGACAGGAGTGCAGGTTCTCCTCTGTGTGAGATCTCTGATGTGAGGTAAGACTGGACTTCCATGAAAAACATTTCCCGCACTCAGGACAGGAATACGGCTTCTCCCCCGTGTGAGATCTCTGATGTGTGATAAGTATGGACTTCCGTGAAAAACATTTCCCGCACTCAAGACAGGAATGCGGCTTTTCCCCTGTGTGCAATCTCTGATGTTCGGAAAGATGGGACTTCTGTAAAAAACATTTCCCGCACTCAGTACAGGAATAAGGCTTTTCCCCCGTGTGCAATCTCTGATGCGTGGAAAGATGGGACTTCTGTAAAAAACATTTCCCGCACTCAGTACAAGAATACAGCTTCTCGCCCGTATGCATTTTCTGATGATGGGAAAGACTGGACTTTTGTGAAAAACATTTGCCACACTCAGAACAGCAATATGGCTTCTCCCCCATGTGAGATCTCTGATGTATGACAACCTCTGATTTTTTTCCAAAACATTTCCCACACTCAGTACAGGAATACGGCTTCTCACCTGTGTGAGATCTCTGATGTCTGTTAATATGGGACTTCTGTGAAAAACATTTCCCGCACTCAGGACATGAATATGGCTTCTCTCCTGTGTGAGTTTTTTTATGCACACATAGGTTGGCTTTAAAATGAAAACTCTTCCCGCACTCAGAACAGGAAAATGGCTTCCCCCCCGTGTGAGTTCTTTTATGCACTTTAAGTTTGGATTTATAATAGAAACACTTCCCGCACTCATTACAGGGACATCTCTTATCTGTTGGAAGGATGGCACCGTCCCTGACAGTCTGAAGCTCCTCAGGATAAGAGGAATACGATGGTCCGGCACCGTCCCTCACAGTCTGAGGTTCCTCAGGATAAGAGGAATACGATGGTCCGGCACCGTCCCGCACAGTCTGAGGTTCCTCAGGATAGGAGGAATACGATGGTGCGGCACCGTCCCGCACAGTCTGAGGTTCCTCAGGATAAGAGGAATACGATGGTCCGGCACCGTCCCTCACAGTCTGAGGTTCCTCAGGATAAGAGGAATACGATGGTCCGGCACCGTCCCGCACAGTCTGAGGTTCCTCAGGATAGGAGGAATACGATGGTGCGGCACCGTCCCGCACAGTCTGAGGTTCCTCAGGATAAGAGGAATACGATGGTCCGGCACCGTCCCTCACAGTCTGAGGTTCCTCAGGATAAGAGGAATACGATGGTCCGGCACCGTCCCTCACAGTCTGAGGTTCCTCAGGATAAGAGGAATACGATGGTCCGGCACCGTCCCTCACAGTCTGAGGTTCCTCAGGATAAGAGGAATACGATGGTCCGGCACCGTCCCTCACAGTCTGAGGTTCCTCAGGATAAGAGGAATACGATGGCCCGGCACCGTCCCTCACAGTCTGAGGTTCCTCAGGATAAGAGGAAGACGATGGTCCGGCACCGCCCCGCACAGTCTGAGGTTCCTCAGGATAAGAGGAATACGATGGTCCATCTACACTGTGTGGTGCCGGATGGACATTTGAGGTAGTCGGGTTTTCTCCTGGACTATACTGTGTGATGTCCTCATCTTCTACTTTACAGTCTGGAGACAAAGTGAGACAATCCTCTGAGGTTTTCCTCATCTCCCGTCCATCTACTAAAATAGAGATACAAAGATTATTACTAGACATGAGCAGATTGGTTCCCCTAAACCAGGACTCCGCCCACATAAGGCAGCTTTGTCTCTGAGGATCTTACAATTCCCCCCTCAAGGTAACTAGTAAATGGGTCCTCTGATCTCCTACCAGTTCATTTCTTTATTCATGGACCTTAGTCAGAGAGTGAGGAAACAACGAGAACTGTCTTTTATAGGAGTGACAGTGATGAGGGGATTATAGGACGAGTGTCCCCACCCCCTCTATCACTCATTGCCATCTTCCCAACACAAGAAGTCCTGCACTTCCTTATTTAGTCCATGATTTAGTCATGAATAACAGCGGGGCTGAGCCCCACCAGAGGTCAGAGAGTGAGGCTGGGGGGAGAACAACCAAGATGAAGACTGGACTGATCCTGAAGACCACCATCATTGGGTTATTGACTCTTCCCTCATTATCACTTTCTGTTTAAGGTTTCAAAGTTGGAGGATGTTATCACATTATTATCACCATGTAAAAGTCTGTGCTCCAATCAAATCATCCGATGTAAAATGTCCAGCTGGTAGGAAATGGGTGTAACAAAAGAGAATACATATTATGTGTATATATAGCAGAAAGTAGAGTATGTAATGTACAACATAGAGTATATAGTGCAGGAGTCAGGAGTATGTAACATGCAATATATAATTACTATATACGGTGTAATAGTCAGAGGAACTCATAATATTGGTATTCTGTAATCAGCAGAATCTCCATAAATCCAGTCTAGATACATAGAAGGAAGATTATCCGAGAGAAATACAGGAATACAGGACGAGGAACACAACTCAGGACCAGGGTATTACAGGCTGATATCATCCAGTCCCCGCCCTACTCTGGACCAATCAGTGAGCTGTATGGGTGGAGGAATGTATTTAGTGTTAATGACCCACCTGTGCTGATCTCTGTAGGAGTGTCCTCCTCTATAAATGTCCCCGTTATTCCATCCTCCTCCATAGACTGCTGATCATCCCTCACATACGTCTCTTCTTCTGATTTAACCTCAAATTCTATATCGATTGGATCTCCACTCTAAACCATGAAAATGATAGAAAAATATTGTGACATCATATAGAAAAAAAAACACATCCTCTCTAGAAGTCCATGTTCTAGATGCTCCGATCCACCAACCTTGTAACAGTGAGGGATGATGTGATCTTCCTGTGTGGAATCCCGGGAATACAGAGGATGGGGACATCTCTCTGGTGGGTTCCTGGTATTAGGTGTCTCCATCATATCCTTGTGTCCTTCTGAAAACTCCTCCATCACTCCATACTCCTCATCCTCCTCTTTATACTCTTCTTTAACATCAATATTATCATCCCCGAGGTTTCCACTCTGCATATATAATAAAACATTCATTGTAACAAACATGCTTTAGTATAAGGCCTGATGCACACGGGGCGTTCAAAAAAATTAGCTGCAAAGCCGCTACCAACGCCAGGAAAAGATGGCTATAAAAATGTGCTTTTAGTAGCTTTTTGCATTGGCGGTAATGCAAGTTTAGCTGCGCTAGCTCTTCGCAGCGTTTCTCTGCCTCTATTCAAAATCGATTGTTCCTTATGAGAGGCCATGGATTTGAACAGAAGTCACACCACAAGTCAGCTCATGATGATCCGACTTGCAGTGCGGTTTGTGCGCTGAGGACCTTGAAGGGGAACCCTCGCCAAAATGAGAAAAAAAAAAACGGGTTCTCAAGAGCATACAAGACCCTTCAGTCTGGTATGGGTTTTAAGTGGAATCCCCACGCCAAAAAAACACAGACCATTATCTGAGCATGCATCCTGGCAGGTCAGGAAAGGAGGGGGGGGGGACAAGCAAGTGCCCCCCCTCCTGGACCATACCAGGCCACACGCCCTTCAACATGGGAGGGGTAGGGTGCTTTGGTACAGGTGGGGGACTCTGAACACCTTACCCCAAAGCACCTTGTCCCCCATTTTGATGGGGATAACGGCCTCTTCCCCACAACCCTGGCCGGTGGCTGTGGGGGTCTGCGGGCAGGTAACTTATCTGAATCTGCAAGCCCTGTTTAAGAATCTGGGGCCCATTTCTTAAAGGGGGCTTCCAGATTCCAATAAGCCGCTCGCCCGCAGACCCCCATAACCACCTGCCAGGGTTGCGAGAAAGAGGCCCTTGCCCCCAGCAACATGGGGACAAGGTGCTTTGGGGAGGGGGGGGCGCAGAGCTCCCCCCCTGCCCCAAAGAACCCATCCCCCCATAATGAGGGCATGTGGCCTGGTATGGTTGGGGGGGCATTTGTCCATCCCTCCCTTTCCTGACCTGCCAGACTGCATTCTTGGATAAGGGTCTTATATGGAGTTTAGGGGGGACCCCAAGCCAATTATTTTTCTTGGGGGGAACCCCATGTCAGTTTTTTTTTTCATTTTGGAGAGGGTTCCTCTTCAAGATCCTTAGTGCACAAGCCGCACCGCAAGTCGGATCACCATGATGGTGATGGTGGTGCGACTTCTATTCAAATCGATGGCCTCTCATAGGGAACTATTGATTTTGACATGGAAAAAAAACACTTGGTGCGGCTTTACAGTATTAAGTCGCGTTTAGCAGCGTTAGACGTTTTTACAGGTCTAGCGCTGGTCCTCAGAAAGCGCTGGCCCTGAGGTTTTTTTTTCATCTTGAAAACACCTTATGCCACGTACAGCTCCTAAACGCCTGTGTGTGCGCATGAGGCCATAGAATAAAATGGAGAAGCGTTTTTAAGCTGCAAAAAAAAACCTCTGGCGCTGCTAAAAGCGACTGTAAAAATGCCCTGTGTGCATGAGGCCTAAATCATAACTACCAATAACTATCAATCATCTACCTGATGATGGTGAGGGATGGTGTGACCTTCCTGTGTAGAATCCCAGGAATACAGAGGACGGGGACATCTCTCTGGTGGGTTCCCATTACTGGATCCATCTGTAGGAAACACACACACTGACTGAATACATTGTTTCTATGTGTTTATCAGATGATGGGGGATCTAGGTTGACCCTCCGTACTGCTCTCTCCTTTACAATAAAGTCTCCTCTTACCCGGTGATGTGAGGGGCGGCTGATTGTCCATCATGACGTCCTTCTCAGCACCGCTCACCTCTCCTGTCAGCAGCTCGATGATCTCTCTGGTGACTTCTAGAATCTTCTTTTTATCTCTCTATTCTATCAGGGAGGGAGGTGGAGGCAATGTGATGGTCATATGATCTCCAGACTTCACAGGAGGAAAACTAGAATTGAACACAAACAGTAAAATCAAATGACATTCCCAGAATCCTCCTCACCTCACTGGTCAGGTCTCTTTTTATTTAAACCCCACTTCATGCAGAGGAGCTGTGAGGTCAGTGTGATGTCATAGGATTCTCTGACTCTGATTGGAGGGACATTGGGGGGAGGAGGAGCTGTGGGAGGTGGTATGTGAGGTTTCTGTACACAGAATCATTTCTCCCGGGTGCGTCCCTCCTCTCCTAAACTAAAAGATAATCTTTATCTTTGGGCTTTGCCAGGACACATCATATTCCTGTGATCTCCGTGTTCTCCGGAGACTTTACTGATCACATTTTAGGATGAATATCTGAGACTCGGATCATTATGGAAAAACATTTCTAGATTTTTACTACAAATGAAAATTTTCCCTCTTTCTTCTTATTTGAATCTTATAAAATAAAGACATACATATTCCAATTCCCCCTAAATAAACTGCCCATCCCCCGCCACTAATAAAAGTAGTATAATCCGTTTGTCAGGAGTGTGTTGTTGTCATGAATCGGCTTCTGACTTGGCCTGGCTGATGTCTCTTCTGATTTCTGAACCCGGCTTGTACAATTACCCGCTCCGGCCTCCAAATCCTGGCTTTTGTATTTTTTTTTACAACGCTCCTGTTCTGTGCATTTTCTGTCTCTGTCTAGTTTAGGGTTCCTGACAGTTGTGCTCCTGCTCCCTTTTCCAGCATCCTGGTTTTGGCTGTGATGCATTCTTTCTGTCTGTCTGTCCCACCTGCAAGATGATTGATGTGGTCAGTCTCTGGGTGGAGACCAAACTGGACTTAAGCCAGCCAAGCTTGCAGTCTCATGCTTGTGATATTGCAATTGTAGAAAGAACACAAGGAGAGGAGGCGCCTCTAAGTGCAGTATTAAAACCAGATTTATTAAAAAAACTCTGTGCAAAACACTCACATTTTGTAGGATAACATTAGGCATGTAATGTGGCTAAAAGTCCAGGAGGAGAGGGGTCCATCAGATTCGTCACAACTAGCGCTGGGTCCTGCTGTGCGTGCGGCTGTGCCTGAACACCGCTGAAGCCGGCCGCGGTGATGAAGTTCCAGAGCGAGGCCTGAGACGCTGATGGAAGGCAGGCGCGGGGCTGTGACGTCACTGGAATGCGACGCGTTTCGTGAGCGTGCGGGCTACGATGGCACGGTAGCCGCGCTCCTTCATCAAAGCTACAGATGAAACGAGGAAGTGGTTTAAGAAGAGAATGGGGGCGGGGACTGGAGAGAGAAGGGGAGGAAGGAAAAGCGGATTGACAAGAACACAGGGAGGGGGGGGGAGAAAGGAGGACGGAGAATAATGGCTATGTGTCTGGTTTATCCAAAGAAATGACAAGGTGTGTGTTAATATATAGAGAAGTATATGCGTAAATAAAATAAAATAAAGGTGGATATTAGTAAGAATGAATTTAATTAAAGATAAAAATGAAATTAAATAAAAAATAAGTATGAGAAATGAAAAAATGATGAATTTAAAAAAATATATAATAAAATAAATGAATGAATAAGGATAAATAAATAAAAAATAAAAAATATAAATGAAAAATATAAAATATAATAATACTACAAAATTAGGGATGAAAAAAAGAAAAAGAGGAGCAAAAACAAAAGAAAAAAATAGACGTGATACGTCAGAGTAATTATAGGAGAATGATGATGATAATAATAAATGCTAGTAGGGATAAATAAGATTAAATGAGGGTATTATTGTATCATGAGATGATAATTTGGGAAGAAGATATATGATATATATAAAAGAGAGAAGAATAATTTCTTGAGGTCATAAAAAACTGCTGATTAGCCCTAGATCACATGTGTGTGATAAATTAAATGGGATAATGAGCATTACTGTAGTAATTAAAAATTGAGATTATTAATACATCTATATACATATACACATATGTGCATATATGTGCACAGGTATGTATTCAGTCAGGTGCATGCGCACGCATGAGCGGACCCACTACCGAGTGGCCCCCATGCATGCGCCGCTCATAACAATAACGACATTAAGGTAAAAAGAGGGGCCTATCCTTTAAAACAGAGGGAGCCCATGTATATAAAGATATACATGGGTTTTTTTATATTTCATTTTATAAAAAACACAATCAAAACACAAGAACAGAAGCAAAAACAAAAACAAAAAACAAGGACAAGGAACCCATCTGACCTTTAGAGGTCAGTGTGTGGTTATCATTAAAACAGCTTACTCATTTTATTGTTGATGGTAAACAAAAGAATAAATAAAATAAGTATATTGAGGTATATATATTGTTGTGTTTACAGAATAGTTGCAATCTCAATACTTTCATTGATTCCTCCCGGCGCGAGTACATCTAGGGTATAGATCCAAAAAGTCTCACGTGCACAGAGCTTTTTGAATCTTTCAGCCGCCGGGAGAAACCTCGGGATCTGTTCAATGACCCACACTTTCAGTCCCTCAGTAGAACCTTGGTGGGCTAAGGAAAAATGTCTTGGAACACTGTGAGGATCTGTTCCACCTTCTATGAGCCTTCTGTGTTCCCCAAATCTTTGTCTCAGGGGTCTGATTGTCCGGCCCACATACATTAGGCCACACGGACACATGAGGCCATAGACGACGAAATCGGATGAACAATTGTAGAATTCCTTTAGCACAAAGGTCTTACCCTTAGTGGTAAAGGACTTCTGTCCATGCTGAATGAAGTTGTAAGTTTTGCATAAGGCCTTTCGGCACTGGTACATGCCTACTAGGGGGATCAACGTAGGTACAGACAATACTGTTGGGATGGATTTGAACTTGCTGGGTGCAATCTTATTTTTAAGATTGGGAGCCCTGCGATAGATGACCTTGGGACGAGTTGGGAGTGATGTTTTTAGATGGGGGTCTTGATGTAGTATCCCCCAATGTTTTTCCAGAATCTTCTCCATACCTTTGTACTTATTATGAAAGGTGGTTATAAAATTGCTAGACCCATCATACGTCGATGGATTAGTTTTGGGTTTTGATGGTTTACCTTGCAGGTAATAACTAAAGGCATCTTCCACCAGGGGTTTGGGGTATTTTTTGTCATAGAACTTTTTCTTGAGGGTTTCACTTAGTTCGGTATAATCTGAATCCTTGGTACAGTTCTGACGAAGCCGGCAGAACTGTCCTTTAGGAATATTTGTAACCCATTTGGGAAGATGACAACTGTTAAAGTGTAAATAGGAATTACCTGCTGTAGGCTTAGTATAGTTTTTAGAAGTAATGATGGAACCATCATGTCCTAATTCCAGGTCGAGAAAAGCAATGGTAGCCGGGTCAGTAACTGACGTAAAGGACAACCCATGAGGGTTGGTATTACAATATTGAACAAAGGAGTTGATTAGGTCAATATCCCCGTCCCAGATGATGATTAGATCATCGATATATCTACCGAAGAATATGATGTTGGCCGCAAAGGGATTGTTTTTATAGATAAAATTATTTTCCCATAGACCCATCGCTAGGTTAGCGTAAGATGGTGCAAAGTTTGCCCCCATTGCTGTGCCCTGTATCTGTTGGTAGTGCTCTCCATTAAAGGAGAAGTAGTTATGCGTCAAGCAAAACCTTGCTGCTTGCACAACAAACTCCGCCTGGCGCATGTTGATCAGGGGATCTGTGGATAGGAAATGCTCCAGTGCCATCAGTCCAAAGTCGTGTGGAATGGAGGTATACAGTGAGCATACGTCTAGTGAGAGCCAGATGTAGGTAGGCTCCCACTTGTATAGGGACAACATTTCCATAAGGTGAGTACCATCCCGAATGTACGATTGTAACTGGGCAACTATGGGTTGTAGAAATTGGTCAATATATAAACTAAAGCCCGTGGTGACACTCTCCATGGCTGCCACGATAGGTCTGCATGGGGGATCCTCTAAGCTTTTGTGAACCTTAGGTAGGTGGTAAAAATAGGGTACCTGGTGGAAAGTCTTATGCAAAAAGGACTTCTCAGTTTTGGAGATAATACCTTTTTGCAGGGCAGTGGAAGTCAGTTGGTCAGCTTCCATGGCATATTCGGTAGTGGGGTCCTTAGAAAGTTTGACGTATGTCCTGTTATCTGAAAGTAACCTGTATGATTCCTTGAGATAATCTGCTTTATTCTGTAATACAATACCCCCTCCCTTATCGGCAGATTTTATTACCAAATCCTCTCTATGGATGATTTGATCAAGAGCTTTAATTTCTGAGGGGGATAAGTTGTTGGACTTGGAGGCCGAGGAGGATTCGCACAGTTTCTGTAAGTCTGAAAAAACAATTCTATAGAATGCTTCTATATAAGGGCCCTTAGATTGTGTAGGAAAAAATATTGACTTAGGTTTTAATGAGGTATGGATAATTGGAGGGGATGTTGCAAGATGCTGGGTCAGTATGTGAAGTAATGCGTCATCACTATCAAATACGTCAGAACTATCAGCATCTGAAGGGAGTTCAGGGCTGAGTTCAGGTGGTGCTATAGTGGAACTGATCTGGGAATCGGGGTTGCGTAGGGTATTGGCTGATTTCTCGGATTGGATATGAAAGTGCCTTTTTAGAGTAAGATTACGTACATAAGCATTTAAATCTTTAAAAAGAACAAAAGGGTTTGGTTTGTTAGTTGGTGCAAAATTGAGTCCTCGACCGAGAAGGGATAAATCTGCCTGGGATAGCGTATGTGAGGATAGGTTGAATATTTTTATAGTTTGGGGTATTTCAGTATGTTTGTCTGATTTTCTCTTTTGTCCCCCTCTGCATCCTCTTCTATGAGTTTTCTTTTTCGGGAGGTTTGTGCAAGAGGAGGACTGGGCACTAAAAAAGGACCAATAGAAGATGGTGTGGTACTGGAGGAGGGTGCAGATGGGGGACCACAAGAGATTGGGTTGTTCGAGGTAGGTAATATCTCAATTTGGGAAGATTCTGGTTTAGAGGAGGTAGGTGAATTCACTGGGTTAGGAGTGGGAGGAGAACCACTAGACTTGTTTTGAACCTCAATGGGAGCAACTGAAACACTGGGGCCAGAGGAAGTGAATGGAGTCGGGATTTGCGGGTTAGGGGGCCTATTATAGAATTGGTGTAGAGCACGGATGAGTTCATCATTTTTGTTATTATCGCCATTGTGGGAATGACGAGGCAATGGGTTGGAAAGCTGTGGGTGACGACTATTCCGCTGCTGTATATTGGAAATTCTATCGTTTGAAAAACGAATACTCATAAGAGGTATAGGGGCGTGACTGAGGGGTACGGGGTCCTGCCTAGTGTGGCTTAGGGAATGAGAATTAGTGTGAGTGGGTTATAATCATCCAGGTCACGTTTCAATTTCCCCATTTTTTTGTGTATGAAATTATCCTCATCTTTTTGTGTTTTCTCTTTTAATATCTCTAACCATGACGAAGGAATCTCAGTTGAGGATCTAGATATCTCTTCAATGAGGGAATTGATTAGTTGGTTAGCCGAGTTAAATTTGTCCGTACGGTGAGAGATGAGTGTTCCCATCCACTTCGTGGTGCAGAATTCTGCAATGCTAGCCCATTCCTTTTTTAACTCTTCATTCAGGTAGAGGGGACAATCCTTCATCACACGCAGGCCTCTAGGGGAAACTTTTAAGTCAATGTATTGTTGTAGAAAGAATTTGTCCCACCAATGAAAGTTGGTGGTGCAAATTAATCTCTCTAATTGTTTGAATTTGCCACAGAGGCTCTGACGTGTCCTACCTTGCAATTTGATCGTGTCAGAAAAATGAACTGCAGAGGATATTGTTGCAAATATTGCATTGATAGTCGCATATTTTTTTGCGGTTATATTGGAAATAATATCCATATGTACAGATGGTATTAGCGTGATAGGAATATGGAAATAGGGGACCAGTGTGTGGTACGATTTAAGTTTAGATAAACGATTAGTAATGTACAATGTTCAAAGTGCATGAAATGAATTAAATTAGTGCAAAGAAAAAAATAAAATAAAAATAATAATAAAAATAAAAAGGATAACAAGCATAAACCATTAGGACATCAGGTATTTTTTAACATCGGGTATTTTGACAGGATACCAGCATGCAGCACAATTGGTTTCAAGCGGTGTTCAGGCACAGCCGCACGCACAGCAGGACCCAGCGCTAGTTGTGACGGATCTGATAGACCCCTCTCCTCCTGGACTTTTAGCCACATTACATGCCTAATGTTATCCTACAAAATGTGAGTGTTTTGCACAGAGTTTTTTTAATAAATCTGGTTTTAATACTGCACTTAGAGGCGCCTCCTCTCCTTGTGTTCTTTCTGCAGATTGTTGGGGCTTAGGTTCAGCTCTTCCAGGAAGGCAGCCATTTGTGTGGACTTTGAAAACCTTTCAGAACGTTGTATTGAGTCCCCTTCTTTTCCCCATACAGACTTTTTATGGACTTTATCAATCATCACCTCCTGTCATTTACATAATGGGTACATAGGAATGCCTAGCAATTTTGCGCCTTTACTTGCTTACAGTTTATATTGCAATTGTAACATGTGCTCCAAGCTCTCTGTTTGTCTGCCCTTCTCTGCTGTTTGGATTCCCTCGTTGAAGACCTCAGTTCGGATATCGACTACTCTCTGAACTCTGCTTTTTGACTATGTATTTGACCCTGACTATTCTGAACCTTGCCTGCCTTTTACCTGGACTGTCATTGAATCACTTTGCCTGTCTGCCAACCGCAAATACCTGGTTGCTGTGCTCAGTTTGCGCCTGCCTTGGAGCGGTGGCCAGGAACTATAAGTCCTGGGGGCAACTGAGTACCAGTAGGCCTGCTTGCCTTATGGGAAAAGGGGCTGCTATAGGTGAAGAACACAGAAGCCAGCTATAGTGTCTGACCACCTGCATTAGGGGTAAGCGTGACATTGTTAGTATAGATGTAGAAAATCTACAATAGACGGATGAGGTGAGAAGGTGATTGGTAGAAAACATGAAGACATCTCCAAAATGAAGGAAATGTTTCAGCCCCGTAAGCGGGGGAATGTTCTGATCCTGAAGAGGTTAATCTACCATTCCACATTATATATGGCTGGGGGGGGGCACATGTCTGGGGTTCATCTATAAGTGGATTCTTTATTTAAGTGGGTGCACTTTGGTTTTGCACAAAGCGAGAATGCACAGCAAACTACTTTGAAAAACACCAAACAGACTGCAGGAGACCTTGTTTCCACATTCAGCTCTCCTTCCTCTCTATAACATGTGCTTTCTACCAATCCTTCTGACAGTTGTGTCCTCTCTCCTTATTCTCACTTTCCCTCGCCCCTCTTCTCCACCCCACAGCCTGTATATATCACCCTCACCTCTGTCCTCTCCCTATTACTGCACTCACCAACTCCTGATAATTCTAAACCCACATGCTAATAAAATCTCCAGGACTCTGGGCCATGTCCCTTCATATAAATCAGACTCCCATATTACCTCCCTCGCCCTTCTGCTTCTCCTAACCTCTGGAGATTAAACCCCAAACCCTGGGCCTCTATCGTTTAACTGCCCAAATCTCCCATCACCCCATGCCTTCTGGCAACTGCAATCCACACAATTTAGTTGCTATCCCTCTTCTTCCCAAAATCGGCCTCCTCTTCTCTTGCGCCATTTGGAACGCCTGCTCTGCTTGTAACAAACTCACTTTTGTGCATGACCTATTTATCACTAACTACTCACTGTTCCTGAAACCTGGCTTCATGAATCTGACACTACCCCATGAATGAACCAAAGGTGTAGTTTTAAAGGAATATCTGGTGAGTGGCCAATCTCACAGGTGGAGGTGGAGCACTAAGTCACTAGCACATTGAATTAGCACAAGAGCACGCCAATCACAGCAATTAACAGAAGATTTGAATACATCACTGGGAGACTTTGCCATATATGTGACACACATCATTGAACTATTGAATTTTTATATTTTTTGATATGATTTTTGATATAATTTATTTTTCTAAAGTAATGATTCTATATGGATTCATGTTGTATATGGAATAAGTTTGCACTTTATAGATAGGATATAAGCGTATTTAGATGGGAGCAGCGCATTCACATACATAGCATCTGTAATTTATTCTTATGAGAAGTTTTTTTGAATGCAGCAGCTAAGGCAATTACTATTAAAGTGATTGGTAGATATTGGTTTTGCGCCGGTGACACATACACACTAATGAATCTGACACTGCTTCTCCTGCTTCCCTCTCCCATGATGGCCTTCTCTGGGCTCACTCCCCCTGACCCAGTGGATGTAAGGGAGGTGGAGTGGGAATCCTTCTGGCCCTACATAGCATCTTCCAGGTACTTCACCCTGCTCCTTCACTCTCCTCATTGAGGCACATTGTATTTTCTATTTTTTATTTATTTTTATCTTCCTGCTTCCCTTTTCCTCCAAACTGCTTGAACATCCGGTCTACAACTGACTGAGCGACCATCTCATTGACAATAACATTCCTGATCCCCTTCAGTCTGCATTTCGCTCTCAGCACTCCACAGAAACTGCTCTTCTAGAGCTCAATATTGATCTACTGACAGCCAATGGACACTATTATGTACTTCTACTCCTGGACCTCTGTGCTGCCTTTGACACAGTGGACCACCCCATCCTCCTAAAAAAACTCCACTCCTTTGGTCCCCGTGACTGTACTCTTCATTGGTTCTCAACCTGCCTATCCCACCACACCTTCAGTGTCACTAAAAACTTTACTTCCTCCTCTCCTCTTCCAACCTCTGTTGGGGTCCCCCAAGGTTCTGTTCTTGGACCTCTCATACATAGCCTCCATGGCTTCCAATACCATTTCTACTCTGATGACACCCAAATCTATCTCTCTGCCCCTCAGCTCACTCCTTCAGTCTCCTCACATATTACTAATTTACTAATAGACATATCAGCCTGGATGTCACACCACTTCCTCAAACTCAATCTATCCAAAACCGAGCTCATAATATTTCCATTCAGTGTCCTCCACCCCTTTCTGCCAATCCCTCCGCTGGTCTCCATTCCGTGTCCTCCACCCCTCTCTGCCAATCCCTCCACTGGTCTCCATTCAGTGTCCTTCACCCCTCTCTGCCAATCCCAAAACCAAGACTCCATGGACACCTCCCACCATCTTTGGACAGACCATCTCTCCGAGCACCAAAGCCAAGAGTCTCGGAGTTATCTTTGACTCAGAAATGACAATGGATGCACAAATAGGATCAGTAGTTACCGGATCTCACCATCTTCTCCGCCTGCTTTGCAGACTCATCCCCTTCATTCCAGAAGAAAACAAAGCAGCAGTAGTTGGAACAATTATCAATTCCCGTCTCGACTACGCAAACTCACACTACATAGGATTACCCCAATATCAGCTTGCGCGCTTACAGGCCATTCAAAATGCGGCGGCACGACTGTTAACCGGAAAAAAACCCTGGAAGTCCATCTCCCCTTCCCTGAGGAGCCTACATTGGCTAACGGTAAAGAATTGGATCACATTCAAGACCCTCTGCCTCACCCACAAATGCACACAAGGTAACGCCCCTCAATACCTCCGAGAGAAAATAAAACACTACACACCAAATCGCAAACTGCGATCATCTAACCAAAACCTCCTCCTCGTTCCCAAATACCGCTACAAAGCAAGGGGAGAACGCAGATTCGCAGTCCAGGGACCTCGGCTATGGAACACTCTTCCGACTCACATCCGCATGGAAGAAAACCATCTGGCCTTCAGGAAAAAACTCAAGACTTACCTCTTCTAAGAAGCTGAAAACACAAAACGCATTTAGAGCCTTGAGGCGATTCAGTTCGCATTTGCAGCGCTTTACAAATCATTCATTCAATCCCTCCACTGGTCTCCATTCAGTGTCCTCCACCCCTATGTGTCAATCCCTCCACTGGTCTCCATTCAGTGTCCTCCACCCTACTCTGCCAATCCCTCCACTGGCTTCCATTCAGTGTCCTCCACCCCTCTCTGCCAATCCCTCCACTGGCTTCTATTTAGTGTGCTCCACCCCTCTCTGCCAATCCCTCCACTGGTCTCCATTCAGTGTTCTCCACCCCTCTCTGCCAAACCCTCCACTGGCTTCCATTCAGTGTCCTCCACCCCTCTCTACCAATCCCTCCACTGGTCTCCATTCAGTGTCCTCCTCCCCTCTCTACCAATCCCTCCACTGGTCTCCATTCAGTGTCCTCCACCCCTCTCTACCAATCCCTTCACTGACCTCCATTCAGTGTTCTCCACCCCTCTCTGCCAAACCCTCCACTGGCTTCCATTCAGTGTCCTCCACCCCTCTCTGCCAATCCCTCCACTGGCCTCCATTCAGTGTCCTCCACCCCTCTCTGCCAATCCCTCCACTGGCCTCCATTCAGTGTCCTCCACCCCTCTCTGCTAATTCCTCCACTGGCTTCTGCTCACCCAACAAATCAAATTCAAAATAGTTACAGCAACTTACAAAGTCATTCACAACTCGGCCCCCAGCTACATCACTAAACTAGTCTTAACCAACCAAATTGTTCTCTTCATTCCTCCCAAGACCTCCTGTTATCTAGCTCTAATGTCACCTCCTCTCGTACTCATCTCCAGAGCCTTTCTCATCCTCTGGAACTCGCTATCCCAATTTGTGCATCTCCTACTCTGTCCATATTTAGATGATCCCTGAAAACCCTTCTCTTCAGAGAAACCTAACCTGCCCCCCACCTAACAGCTGGACTTCTATTTTTTCCATCAGCCCACCCCCCACAGTTATTGCCTTTTGTATCATTTGACCCTCCCTCTTAGACTGTAAGCTCTCCAGATCAGGGTCCTCTGATTCCTCCTGTATTATATTTTATTGTAACTGTACTGTCTGTCCTCGTGTTGTGCAAACTGTGGGTGCTATATAAATCCTGTATAATAATAATAATATATGTGTGTATCATCATCTGCTGGAGATAAAAGACGTCACAGCGACTATGGAGAAAGAGGACGGACATGACGGTGGGGGTGGGGGTTACTGGGTGTAAATAGAAAATAAGATCTTATTACCTCTTCTGCTGTCGATTTTAACAATGTCCTCTGTTATTCGTACCTCATGGAACTTCCTGTGTTTAACATCACTTCCTGTTTGTCCCTGATATCACTTCCTGTCTTTACCTGACATCACTTCCTGTCTTCCATAGAGACTTCCTGTCTGGGTAGATGTGAGAAGATCACTATCTTGTGGAGCTCAGACGAACTGCAGCCCAGAGAAACGTCTCGTAGTGTGAACATGGCCTTGTGCCACCTCATCCCTTTAAACCTGAACACATATTAATTACACAGGTTCTGTGGCTGATTAAGGTGGTATTTAAACTCACTCAGTGCCTTATCTGCATTAAATTAGCCTCTAAACCTGTGTAATTAATATGTGTTCGGGTTTAAAGGGATGAGGTGGCAACCCTACCTTGTGTGGTGTGTGTATGTACTGTATATCCTTATAACATACCTCCCATCTTTTTGAGATGGGAACGAGGGACACCTATTAGCAAAAGTAGGTAGGCATAGGACACACCCCCTGCCACGCCCCTTAAAGGAGAAATATTTAAAAAAAAAAAAGGATTAGGTAAACCCACAAGTGCTTTTTTTTCACCCCTACAATTACTTTATACCGAGTTGTTGACTTTACAAATGCAACAATTTAAAAATTGGATGAAAGGTTTCGCACTGGGAAACACTTTTTGAAAAGTTAAAAAGTGCATTTTATATACAACTATAAAGATCAGACCAAAATGAGGGACAAATGAGGAGGAAAGAGAGACAGAGAGACTTTGTTCCAAATGGGGGACAGTCTTTCCCACACAGTACAGAGGCCCCCCCAGTCACCCAAGTAACTGTCCATTCACTCCGGCTTCAATAAACAGTCTAGGGGATTGTCTTTTTGTAATGAATTGCTTGTAGAACTCGGGGTTTGGGATACTCCAAAACTGTTAGAAACATTAACCCCTTGCCTACCGGCAATTTTACCCTCTTCCTGTCCAGGTCAATTTAAGTTTTCAGCGCTGTCACACTTTGAATGACAATTGCGCGGTCATGTAACACTGTACACATAGGACATTTTTATCATTTTTATCACACAGATAGAGCTTTCTTCTGGTCATAGTTAATCACCACTGGGAGGGTTTATTTTTTGCTAAATTAAAAAAAAAAAAAAAAAATTTTCATAGTTTGTTATAACATTTTGCAAACAGGTAATTTTTTTTCCATCACTGGTGTGTGCTGATGAGGCTGCACTGGTGGGCACTGATAGGTTACACTGATGGGAACTGATAGGCAGCTCTAAATGAGGAGGCACTGACTGGCATTACTGATGAGCTCTGATTGTCAGCACTGGTGGGCACTGATTTTTTATCAGTTCCAATGTCCCTTTAATATAATCACACACATAGGTTCGACTTGATGGACTTGTGTCTTTTTTCAACCTCACCTACTATGTAACTATGTAACTATTTAACACATACATAGTTGCAAACAGTCCCGATTTTCCCGGGACAATCCCGATTTTGGGACCCTCGTCCCGATTGGAGAGTGTCCCGAATCGGGATTTTCCATAAGGAAAATCGGGAATGTTGGTCTTTTTTGTTTTTTTGGAGCAGCGGGCTCCAGCAAAATGGTGGCCGGCGCCGCCGCTCTATTTGCCTCTAGTGTTGAGTGGAGAGGGGAAGAGGGCTCGATCCGTGCAGCCAATGAAGCGGCTTCTTTGGCTGCACGGCCCCTCCCCTCTCCACTGAAGCGAGCAGAAGACACGGCGCCGGCGCCGTGTCTTGCTGAAAGTTCCCCAGCCCCGTACTGCGCAAGCGCTGCGCCTGCGCAGTACAGGGGGTCTGCCATTGCCAAGGGCAACTTTCTTGGCAGAACACCGGCCGCTCCTCAACTGAGCGGGGGCCGGGCTGCATTGAGGGGGGGCTGCACTGAGGGGGGGCTGCACTGAGGGGGGGCTGCACTAACTGAGCGGGGGGAGGCTGCACTAACTGAGGGGGGCTGCACTGAGGGGGGGCTGCACTGAGGGGGGCTGCACTAACTGAGAGGGGCTGCACTAACTGAGGAGGGGCTGCACTAACTGAGGGGGGCTGCACTAACTGAGGGGGGTCTGCACTAATAGAGGGGGGCTGCACTGAGGGGGGGTCTGCACTAATAGAGGGGGGCTGCACTGAGGGGGGGTCTGCACTAATAGAGGGGGCTGCACTGAGGGGGGGCTGCACTAATTGAGGGGGGGTCTGCACTGAGGGGGGGCTGCACTAATAGAGGGGAGCTGCACTGAGGGGGGCTGCCCTAATAGAGGGGGGTCTGCACTAATAGAGGGGGGGCTGCACTGAGGGGGGTCTGCACTGATGGAGGAGGTCTGCACTGATGGAGGGGATCTGCACTGATGGAGGGGGTCTGCATTGAGGGGGTCTATACAGACTCTGGCGGGGGCACCTGATGCAAGCACAGACTCTGGTGGGGGCACCTGATGCAAGGACAGACTCTGCCGGGGGCACCTGATGCAAGGACAGACTCTGCCGGGGGCACCTGATGCAAGGACAGACTCTGCTGGTGGCACCTGATGCAAGGACAGACTCTGCTGGTGGCAGGCGACGTGGCTAGTGACACGCTCAGGGATCCCACTGATTCGGCATTATGGTGAGTTGAATGATTTAATTTTATATTACAATGTAATAATATAAATAATGCGCTTCAATCATCCTGACACCATAACAACCATGGTGCTGGGATGATTGCAGCGTTAACACCAGGCGTTTGGAGTATCTTTATCTGCTGATTGTTAAACTTTCTAGAATACACATATTTCTATTGTGTAGGATCTGGGGCTGCTGTCCCGTCATTTCCCTCTCCCCCTTTCCTTCTCCCCCTTTCCTTCTCCCCCTTTCCCTCTCCCCCTTTCCCTCTCCCCCTCTCCCTCTCCCCCTTTCCCTCTCCCTCTCCCCCTTTCCCTCTCCCTCTCCATCCCTCATTCATCTCAGACTCTAACCACACCCTCTTGAGCCACGCCCATTTAAGCCACGTCCACTTTCACGCAAGCCACACCCACCTTTCCCGTAAGCCACGCCCACTTTCACGTAAGCCACACCCATTTTTCGTCGCACTTATGATTTTTGCTAAGCCACGCCTACAAACGAATGCCCCGCCCCCTAATTATTTTCCGGCTCCGCTGTCAGCACGAGGAAAGGAAAGGAAAGACGATAACCGGCTTTTGTTTACGTTGTGATCATCTGTGATTGGACACAGCTAATTACGTGGAAAAGAGACGCTGATTGGCTCTTTAACCCCAATTTATATTAATTCCCTCCTACTTTGCATTTAATCCTGAGTGCATTAGGCACGTCCTCATCCCCCATGTGACGTCCATCTCTAGACCGGACCCTGCATACATCCACTTCCACGTTATCCATCTGCGGACAGACAACGCACACACGGAGTGGCACCAACGAAGTGTGTTTGGCAGACGACCTCCATGTGGGCTTCGTCCATGCGGCACTAGGAGCCTTTCAGCACGGTCGGGGAGTGGTGAGTAGGGATGAGCTTCGAGTTCGAGTCGAACTCATGTTCGACTCGAACATTGGCTGTTCGCAAGTTTGCCGAACAGCGAACAATTTGGGGTGTTCGCGGCAAATTCGAATGCCACGGAACACCCTTTAAAAGTCTATGGGAGAAATCAAAAGTGCTAATTTTAAAGGCTAATATGCAAGTTATTGTCATAAAAAGTGTTTGGGGACCTGGGTCCTGCCCCAGGGGACATGGATCAATGCAAAAAAAAGTTTTAAAAACGGCCGTTTTTTCAGGAGCAGTGATTTTAATAATGCTTAAAGTCAAACAATAAAAGTGTAATATCCCTTTAGATTTCGTACCTGGGGGGTGTCTATAGTATGCCTGTAAAGGGGCGCATGTTTCCTGTGTTTAGAACAGTCTGACAGCAAAATGACATTTTGAAGGAAAAAACCCATTTAAAACTACCCGCGGCTATTGCATTGCCGACAATACACATGGAAGTTCATTGATAAAAACGGCATGGGAATTCCCCAAAGGGGAACCCCGAACCAAAATTTAAAAAAAAATGACGTGGGAGTCCCCCTAAATTCCATACCAGACCCTTCAGGTCTGGTATGGATTTTAAGGGGAACCCGGCGCCAAAAAAAAAATGGCGTGGGGTCCCCCCAAAAATCCATACCAGACCCTTATCCGAGCATGCAACCTGGCAGGCCGCAGGAAAAGAGGGGGGGGACGAGAGTGCGGCCCCCCCCTCCTGAACCGTACCAGGCCACATGCCCTCAACATTGGGAGGGTGCTTTGGGGTAGCCCCCCAAAACACCTTGTCCCCATGTTGATGAGGACAAGGGCCTCATCCCCACAACCCTGGCCGGTGGTTGTGGGGGTCTGCGGGCGGGGGGCTTATCGGAATCTGGAAGCCCCCTTTAACAAGGGGACCCCCAGATCCCGGTGTGAAATGGTAAGGGGGTACTTACCCCTACCATTTCACTAAAAAACTGTCAAAAATGTTAAAAATGACAAGAGACAGTTTTTGACAATTCCTTTATTTAACCACTTGACATCCGGAGGCCGTCATATGACGGCCTCCACTTTAGGGGGTTATATCTGAATGATGCCTGAGGCTACAGACATCATTCAGATACCGGCATTTTCAGCCGGCGATTCCGTACACCATAAGAACGATCATAGCGGCTGTTCCGCCGCTTGATCGTTCTTACGGGCGGCGGGAGGGGACGTCCCCCCCCTCCCGCTGCCCTCCGGTGCTTCTACCGACTCACCTCAGCGATCGGTGAGTCGGATAGCGGATCCGCCGGCGCCGGATGTTCACCATAGAGATTTCCGGCGGACCAGATGGTCGCCGGAGTCTCTATGATCGTTCGGAGGCCGGGCGCGATGTTATGACGTCACGCCCGGCCTCTGCATTCAAAAAAACGGCGCCGCTTCGGCTGTGAAGCGGCGATCGTTTTATTTATTTTTTTTATTTTAGGCTTCCCAGCCTAGAGGTGAGATGTGGGGTCTTATTGACCCCATATCTCACTGTAAAAAGGACCGATCGTGTCATATTCCTATTACAAGGGATGTTTACATTCCTTGTAATAGGAATAAAAGTGATCAAAAAAAAAAAAAATAATTTTAAAGTGTCAAAATAAAATTTTTTAAGTAAAATTAACAATAAAAAAAAATAAAAAATTTTAAAGTGCCCCTGGTCCCGTGAGCTCGCACGCAGAAGCGAACGCATACGTAAGTCCCGCCCACATATGAAAACGGTGTTCAAACCACATATGTGAGGTATCGCCGTGAACGTTAGAGCGAGAGCAATAATTTTGGCCCTAGACCTCCTCTGTAACTCAAAACATGTAACCAGTAAAAAATTTTTAAGCGTCGCCTATGGGGATTTTTAAGTACCAAAGTTTGGCGCCATTCCACGAGCGTGTGCAATTTTGAAGCGTGACATGTTAGGTATCTATTTACTCGGCGTAACTTCATCTTTCACACAATGCAAAAAAATTTGGCTAACTGCTGTTTTGTTTTTTTTTAAAGCATGAAACTGTTTTTTTTAAAAAAAAAACGCGTTTGAAAAATTGCTGCGCAAATACCGTGCAAGATAAAAAGTTGCAATGACCGCCATTCTATTCTCTAGGGTCTCTGCTAAAAAAACATATATAATGTTTGGGGGTTCTATGTAATTTTATAGCAAAGAAATGATGATTTTTGACATGTGGTAGCGAAGTGTCAGAAATGGCCTGGATGTCAAGTGGTTATATGCTTCTTATTTCTTCTATCTTACTTCATCTTCTGGTTCTTCCTCCGGCGTTCTCGTCCAGCATCTCCTCCGCGGCGTCTTCTATCTTCTTCTCCTCGGGCCGCTCCACACCCATGGCATGGAGGGAGGCTCCCGCTCTTCTCTTCTTCTTTTCTTCTCTTCTTCATTTTCTTCTCCGGGCCGCTCCGCACCCATGCTGGCATGGAGGGAGGCTCCCGCTGTGTGACGGCGCTCCTCGTCTGACAGTTCTTAAATAACGGGGTGCGGGGCCACCCGGTGACCCCACCCCCCTCTGACGCACGGGACATGACGGGACTTCCCTGTGGC
The DNA here is from genome assembly GCA_037952835.1 of Lithobates septentrionalis. Taxonomy (NCBI): domain Eukaryota; kingdom Metazoa; phylum Chordata; class Amphibia; order Anura; family Ranidae; genus Lithobates; species Lithobates septentrionalis. The sequence goes on along the minus strand of JBBDGP010001872.1, from coordinate 2,976,937 downwards.
ATTCCCCGTGACGTCGCAGGGAAGCCCCGTCAAGACCCCGTGCGTCAGAGGGGGCGGGGTAACCGGGTGGCCCCACCCCCCGTTATTTAAGAACTGTCAGACGAGGAGCGCCGTCACACAGCGGGAGCCTCCCTCCATGCTAGCATGGGTGCGGAGCGGCCCGGAGAAGAAAATGAAGAAGAGAAGAAGAGAAGAAGAGAAGAAAAGAAGAAGAGAAGAGCGGGAGCCTCCCCCCATGCCATGGGTGCGGAGCGGCCCGAGGAGAAGAAGATAGAAGACGCCGCGGAGGAGATGCTGGACGAGAATGCCGGAGGAAGAACCAGAAGAGCCAGAAGAACCAGAAGATGAAGGAAGATAGAAGAAAGAAGAAGCATTTAAATAAAGGAATTGTCAAAAACTGTCTCTTGTCATTTTTAACATTTTTGACAGTTTTTTAGTGAAATGGTAGGGGTAAGTACCCCCTTACCATTTCACACAGGGGGGCGGGATCTGGGGGTCCCCTTGTTAAAGGGGGCTTCCTGATTCCGATAAGCCCCCCGCCCGCAGACCCCCACAACCACCGGCCAGGGTTGTGGGGATGAGGCCCTTGTCCTCATCAACATGGGGACAAGGTGTTTTGGGGGGCTACCCCAAAGCACCCTCCCAATGTTGAGGGCATGTGGCCTGGTATGGTTCAGGAGGGGGGGCGCACTCTCGTCCCCCCTCTTTTCCTGCGGCCTGCCAGGTTGCGTGCTCGGATAAGGGTCTGGTGTGGATTTTTGGGGGGACCCCAAGCCGTTTTTTTTTTTTTGGCGCGGGGTTCCCCTTAAAATCCATACCAGACCTGAAGGGTCTGGTATGGAATTTAGGGGGAACCCCACGTCATTTTTTTAAAATTTTGGCCGGGGTTCCCCTTAATATCCATACCAGACCTGAAGGGCCTGGTATGGAATTTAGGGGGACTCCCACGTCATTTTCTTTTTTTAATTTTGGTTCGGGGTTCCCCTTTGGGGAATTCCCATGCCGTTTTTATCAATGAACTTCTATTTGTATTGTCGGCAATGCAATAGCCGCGGGTAGTTTTAAATGGGTTTTTTCCTTCAAAATGTCATTTTGCTGTCAGACTGTTCTAAACACAGGAAACATGCGCCCCTTTACAGGCATACTATAGACACCCCCCAGGTACGAAATTTAAAGGGATATTACACTTTTATTGTTTGACTTTAAGCATTATTAAAATCACTGCTCCTGAAAAAATGTCAGTTTTTAAAAAATTTTTTTGCATTGATCCATGCCCCCTGGGGCAGGACCCAGGTCCCCAAACACTTTTTATGACAATAACTTGCATATTAGCCTTTAAAATTAGCACTTTTGATTATTCATGTTCGTGTCCCATAGACTTTAACGGTGTTTGCGTGTTCGAACAAACTTTTTTCCTATTCGCATGTTCTGGTGCGAACCGAACAGGGGGGTGTTCGGCTCATCCCTAGTGGTGAGATTGCATGGTGTATATTGTCCATTGGACACCCACCACATCTCCACTCCGCTCCTACTGGAACCCGCTTACAGACCGGCCCCATACAGCCAGATCAGTCACGGGGATACCATTCAGTATACTGGAGCTCAGACATCTGTCAGTCTTATTTACTGGAACTTACAGCGATATCATGTACATGCACCACTGATGGACTCTGTCTCAGCGGGTCTAGCCGTCCATCCATCCCAAGCATACTCCCTATTACGTCTGGCCACACACCACCTTTGGAACCACAGACTGATCTATTGTGGTAACCAACTAGCCCAGCCAGTCCCATATTCCTACTTGTACTCCATCCGCAGCTCCCCGCACTAGTGCAATTGTGACGTTACCATTGTGTTGGATGAGTGTGTGATGAATGGTGGAGTGTGGAAGTGTATGCAGTAGGGATGAGCCGAACACCCCCCGGTTTGGTTCGCATCCAGAACATGCAAACGGACCGAAAGTTTGCGCGAACATCATTAAAGTCTATGGGACTCGAACGTGAGAAATCAAAAGTGCGAATTTTAAAGGCTAATATGCAAGTTATTGTCCTAAAAAGTGTTTGGGGACCCGGGTCCTGCCCCAGGGGACATGCATCAATGCAAAAGAAATTTTTTAAAACAGCCATTTTTTTGGGAGCAGTGATTTTAACGATGCTTAAAGTGAAAAAATAAAAGTGTAATATTCCTTTAAATATTGTACCTGGGGGGTGTCTATAGTATGCCTGTAAAGTGGCGCATGTTTCCCGTGTTTAGAACAGTCCCTGCACAAAATGACATTTCTTAGTGCCCTTTCACACTGAGGCGTTAGTAAAACGCTCAACAAACACATAGCGCTATTTACGCGTTTTTACCGCGTTAGCGCTAAAATAGCGCCAACGCCCATGCGGTTTTAAAGCGTTTTTAAAGCGTTGGCGTTAGCTAACAACCCCACCCCCTTACATCACATCCTGTGTACTTCCTGGTTAAACAGAACAAAGGAGTATTATGAGCTGCTGTTAATGTTCGTGCTTCTCTTTTGGGAAGAAATCCTGAAACAGAGACCACAACGTAGTTTTTGGGTTCATCCTATACAGACAATGCATGCTGACAGAGGACAATTTGTGCTGCTATATCAGGACCTGAGGGTGCACCCCGATAAATTCTGCAATTATACCTGGATGAGCATCGCAACGTAAGTATAGTCACAATATGCCATTCCCAGAACCCCACCTCTATAGACCCAAACCCCTAACCCTACACTAATCTCGGTCCCTATAGTCCCAAAACCCCCTCCTATAGTCCCAAATCCTAATCCCACTGCCTACAGTCCCAAAAGCCTAACCCTAATCCCACTTCCTATAGTCCCAAACCCTTAACCCTAATCCCACCTCCTATAGTCCCAGAAACCCTAAACCTAACCCTAATCCCACCTCCTATAGTCCCAGAAACCCTAACCCCACTTCCTATAGTCCCAAACCCTAATCCCACTTCCTATAGTCCCAAACCCCTAACCCCACCCCCTACAGTCCCATAAACCCTAACCCTAATCCCACCTTCTATAGTCCCAAACCCCTAACCCTAATCCCACCTTCTATAGTCCCAAACCCCTAACCCTAATCCCACCTCCTATAGTCCCAAACCCCTAACCTTAATCCCACTTCCTATAGTTCCAAACCCCTAACCCTAAGTCCACCTCCTATAGTCCCAAACCCCCTAACCCTAATCCCACTTCCTATAGTCCCAAACCCCTAACCCTAACCCCACCTCCCATAGTCCCAAACCCCTAACCCTAATCCCACTTCCTATAGTCCCAACCCCCTAACCTTAATCCCACCTCCTATAGTCCCAGAAACCCTAAACCTAACCCTAATCCCACCTCCTATAGTCCCAGAAACCCTAATCCCACTTCCTATAGTCCCAAACCCCTAACCCTAATCCCACCTCCTATAGTCCCAAACCCCTAACCCCACTTCCTATAGTCCCAAACCCCTAACCCTAATCCCACCTCCTATAGTCTGGGAAACCCTAATCCCACCTCCTATAGTCCCAAACCCCTAACCTTAATCCCACTTCCTATAGTCACAAACCCCTAACCCTAACCCCACCTTCTATAGTCCCAAACCCCTAACCCTAATCCCACTTCCTATAGTCCCAAACCCCTAACCCTAATCCCACCTCCTATAGTCCCAGAAACCCTAACCCCACTTCCTATAGTCCCAAACCCCTAACCCTAATCCCACCTCCTATAGTCCCAAACCCCTAACCCTAACCCCACCTCCTATAGTCCCAAACCCCTAACCCCACCTCCTATAGTCCCAAACCCCTAACCCCAATCCCACTTCCTATAGTCCCAAACCCCTAACCCTAATCCCACTTCCTATAGTCCCAAACCCCTAACCCTAACCCCACCTCCTATAGTCCCAAACCCCTAACACTAATCCCACCTCCTATAGTCCCAAACCCCTAACCCTAATCCCACTTCCTGTAGTCCCAAACTCCTAACCCTAACCCAAATCCCACCTCCTATATTCCCAGAAACCCTAACCCTAATCCCACTTTCTATAGTCCCTAACCCTAATCCCACTTCCTATAGTCCCAAACTCCTAACCCCACCCCCTACAGTCCCAGAAACCCTAACCCTAATCCCACCTCCTATAGTCCCAAAACCCTACCCCCTAACCCCACTTCCTAGAGTACCTAACCCCTAACCCTAACCCCACTTCCTATAGTCTCAAACCCCTAACCCTAATCCCACCTCCTATAGTCCCAGAAACCCTAATCCTTTTTTTTTTAAATTCTTTTTATTGAAGTTTTCATTTATACAACAACCTCTAGGCTGCCAACATGACAGAGCCAAGATTTGGCCTCGCAGGGCCCAACAACGAGTCTTACCCCCTAATTCCCTCCTCCCTCCCCCTGGAATCCTCCTCCCCCCTCCCTCCCTGTCACAGCCCAAGTCTAATTCAAGTAGCTATCGTATACTTAATAGCTCCTGTAAAATAAAATTGTTACATAAAGTTGTTGCACCGCCAGGTCAGAGTGATTTATTACAATGTAATTCCCCAATCCTTCGTTTTCCAATCAATCCTCCTGGTTCTATGTTAATTGGCGTTACCTCGCATTAGTAAGTTACCCTCTACCTGTCATTGTTAATCTCGTATTAATTTGATTAACCTAGTGTATTTTCATCTCCATACCATGCCTGCCATACCTTGTTAAATTTATTTTTACAACCTCTAGCTTGATACGTAGATTTATAATAAGGCATCATATTGTTTACCAACTTTTTCCAAAATGCGACATCTGGCGCTTGGGGATCCTTCCATTTTAGTAGGATGGCCTTTTTGGCGTAGAAAAGCAGAATATTGAGCAGTGTTCTTAAGGCTCTAGTCTGCACCACCTCCTGAACCAAACCCAGCAGGCACACCTTAATACTCAGTGGAATAGGTATTGTGAGGAGGTCCGAGACGCATGAGAGGACCCCCTCCCAATATCCCTTTATTTGTGGGCAGGTCCAGAAAATGTGGCTGGCGTCTGCCGGGGAAAAAGTGCATCTCCAGCACTCCGCTGAAGTCAACCCATAAATTTTTCCTAGTCTTGCTGGAGTGTAATAGCACCTGTGAAGGAATTTGAATTGAATCAGCCTATCTCTGGCTGATACCAAATGCTTAAATGGTTGATCCCATATCTCCTCCCAGTCCTCCCCCTGGAGCTCCGGAACTTCCATTTCCCATTTACTTCTGGTCTTTGTGATAGCTTTTGGTGTACTTTTAAAAAATTCTTTGTATGATTTGGAGAGGGGTTTGTCCAGAGCCTCCTCTGATAGCATTGACTCAAGAGTGGATGTCAAAGACTCTACTTTACGTACCCTGAATTGCGACTGATAGGCATGTCGAAGTTGTAAGTAACGGAATAGATAGGCGTTTTCTAAATTGTGTCTTAATTTTAGCTGAGGGAACGTCAGAAGATCTCCAAAAGCTGTTATGTCTCCTAATGTCTTAATCCCCTTTATTGCCCATATCATGGGGTCAGGCAAGTTGTAGAAGTGCTGTAGCACAGGATTCATCCACAGCGGCGTTGTGGGTGAATGACCCAGATAGCTTGGGGATGCCAAATGTATCGCCATGTCCCATGCTTTTATTGTAGCCTTCATAGATAAAGTCAATGGTAGTTCAGATCTAAGCCCCCTGAACAATGCCATACGCAAACTTTCATAGGACCCCAGGTGAGCCGCCTCCAACACCGTGGCAGCGTCCCCTTCGTCCATTATTAGCCATCTGCGGGCAAAAACCATCTGCCCTGCCAGGTAGTACTTATGCCAATCTGGGAGGGCCAGGCCCCCCTCGTCTGCTGGTTCCTGAAGTACCTTAATCCCAACCCTGGGAAGTTTGGGAGCCCACAAAAAGGAGCCTACTATACCGTCTAGTTGCCGAAAAAAATATTTTGGTATCCACACTGGAGCATGCCTCAAAAAGTACAATATTACCGGCAGGACCTTCATTTTGAGTAGGCTGATCCTGCCTATCAAAGACAATGGAAGTCTGGACCACGCCTGCGTTTTTTGTTTGAGGAAGGCTATCAGTGGAATAACATTAAGGGGCATGTAATCTTCTATTTTTGCTGTGATCTTTACCCCAAGGTATTTCATAGACGTTACCCATTGTAGTGGCAGATCGGGGTCAACCCCTTCCCTTGCTCTCTCATCTAAAGGAAGTATTGAGGACTTGTTCCAATTCACTTGTAGCCCCGAAAACCTTGCAAAATCATCCAGGATTTCCAGTACCACAGATAGTGAGTTTTTCGGGTCTGACAGAAACAGGAGCATATCATCTGCATAAAGTGCAACTGTTTCGTGTATGGTGCCCACTTTAATGTCTTGAACCCTCCCGGAGACCCTTAAGGCAATGGCTAATGGCTCTATCACAAGAGCGAAAAGGAAGGGGGACAAAGGGCACCCTTGCCTCGTGCCCCTTCCTATTTCAAAAAAAGGAGACACCCTCCTACCCATACGAATCGCCACCTTGGGTTTACTATATAGCAGTGAAACCCATTTTCGAAATTGTGGTCCAAATCCCATGACCTCTAACACCTTATTCATGAATTGCCAATCTACCGAATCAAAGGCCTTTGCTATATCGAGAGATACCACTATTTTTGATTCAGTGTCCGTGGGGGGAAGCTGTAGATGTGTAAACAGTCTCCTAAGATTTGTGTCGGTCGATTTTCCTGGCATGAAGCCGGTTTGGTCTATATTCACTATAGTCTGTATAACCTGGGCCAGTCTGGTTGCTAGTACTTTAGTTAAGATTTTTAGGTCTGAATTTAAAAGGGCGATTGGACGATATGATGCACATTCTGTCAGATCCTTCCCTGGTTTTGGTATGAGAATCATATAGGCTTCCATCATTGAGTCAGGTAGGGAGGAGTGCTCTAGACAATGTTCCAATAGCCAATTGAATCTACCTGCTAATTGTTCAATGTTGGCCCTGTAAAAGTCCGCCGGTATACCATCCGGCCCTGGGGCCTTATTGGGCGGAAAGGCGCATATTGCGGCCTCTATTTCTTTTTTTGTTATTTTAGCTTCCAGAATGTTGCAGTCCTCCTCCGATAATCTAGGTATCGGTAGATTTCGCATTACATTATCCAACTCCTCCCTGTCATAAGGAGGAATGGGAGAATACAACGACGAAAAAAAGTCCACAAATTCCTGCATGATAAGTACCGGATCACTGACCAGCTCTCCATTCCCATTTTTGATAATTGGGATGTAAGCCATCGGAGGGTGATCTGCTACCAGCATGGCCAGGAGCTTCCCATTTTTATCTCCCTCAGCGAAAATTTTATGTGCCCTCTGGGATTCCTCTATTTTTGTCATTCCTTTAACCTGCAGTGATAGACATCTTCTGACCTCAAGGAGGGATTCAAACAATTCCCTCGAAGGGGTTGCTGCATATGCCTTGGCCCGTTCATTTTCTTCCTGTTGGATATTTTTATATTCCTCATTTTCATTTACCCTGGCTGTCTTGATAGCCGATATGGATTCCCCTCTTACTATCGCCTTATAGGCGTCCCAGACCATTGGTGGCTCTGCCGAATCAACATTGCACTGCCAGTAGTTTTTTGTCGCTTCCTCCAGCTGGGCAGCAACCTGTTCGTGCTGCAACCATTCTGGAGACAGGCGCCAACTCCCTCTCTCCCCCTTCGTACCCACGGCTAAGGTGAGGAGGAGGGGATTGTGGTCCGACAGACCCCCAGCTATGTACTCTATACTAGACACATATTGTAACATGGTGTTATTACCAAAAGCTAAGTCTATTCTCGCTGAAGAGCCATGTGCTGTTGAAATATGGGAGAAACATTTTTCAGCCGGATGTTTCCATCTCCATATCTCCTCTAGTCCAACCGTGGTGGCCCAACTCTTCAGTTCTTCCGAGCTTGTCCTGCCTGGGTTGGAGGAGTCCAAGGCCGCATGTAACACAGCATTGAAATCCCCCATCACCACCAGGGGCAAGTGTAAAAATTGTGCCAGTCTTGTTACCATGTCATATAGAATTTGGACTTGGAAAGGTGGGGGCACATATACAGTTATTAATAACATTTGACTATTAAAAATATCTATTATCACTGCAGCATACCTGCCCTCTGGATCGGTAATTACATGGTGAATAGTGCAAGAAACAGATCTACTAATGAGAATGGACACTCCTCTTGCAAACGTGGAATATGTGGAATGGACTGCTCTTTGTATCCACCTTTTACGTAGGGCCAACACCCTACTTCCCTCTAGATGTGTCTCCTGCAGTACCACCACGTGAGGTTTGTAATGTTTTAAGTAACGAAAGACTGAGGCCCTCTTGAACTTGTTATTGAGTCCCCTGACATTCCAGGACACTATATTTATTTTATCTGTCATAAATTATCTTGTTTAAATGTCCAGTAATTTGGAACATCAGGGGACCCAATCTTCTCCTCCCAGCGGCGCTTCCCACATCCACACATATTAATAAATATCCATACCATTTAGAGAATTTGGACCCATGGGCTGTGACAAATGTACCTTCCCCCCCTGCTATTATACCAGAGAAAAGTCCCCAACTAAACTCAAAAACAGTTCTGGTAGGTAGCTTCATCCCAAAAAACATAAAAAAAAAACCTTCTTGTGGAATTTGGTCGTTGCGATCAACAGTTCTGCAGCTCAATGTCCACTCTTTCTGTTTCCTCTTCGCTCCTTTTTTTAAAAAATTTTTTGTTTGGAGCATCCAAAAAAAAAACGTAAAAATAATAACGTAGTAAAATAATATTATGTAGCATAGAAAAAGTACCTCTACACCTGACGGGAAAAAGGTCCTTCCTTCCTTGCCAAAATGTAGAGAATTTCCATGTAGCCGTCCCCCGTCTGGAATTATAGATTGTCAACGCGGTCTGTATCTGAAGCTTTTCACTGCCGTGTTGGCGCGTTGTCTTTGCTCTCCTCCTGATATTCTGTCCCGCTGGACTCCTGTATAGCTGGATGTTGGATCTATGTAGGGATTCTCAGGAGAATTGAGGATTCCTATGAGATCTGACTTTGTGCAGTTTGGAATGATTGCAATACTTCTTGCTCTTTATTCCCCTGTTTCCTGAGTGTTAAGGATATAAACATGTGCCACTCAACAACGCACAACAGGTGCAACTTGCAGCTCAATTACGGTTGAATTCAGTCTCATGCATTTTTAGGAAAGTTCCTTGTCTAGCCAGTCACTGGCCTCTCCAGGATCTTCAAAGAATTTCACGCTGCCCTTATGTTGAATCCTGAGCTTACTCGGGTATACCATACTGTATTGGATCTCTTTGTCTCTCAATCTTTTACGTATGTCGTTGAATGACCTGCGTTGCTGCTGTGTGGCTGCCGAAAAATCAGGAAAAAACATTACTCTTGTGTTTTCAAATTTCAGCTCCTGAACTTGTCTGGCCTTGGCCAAAATCATATCCCGGTCTCTATAATTCAGGAACCTGACCAGAAGGGGTCTCGGGAACGCTCCTGGCGGTCTGCGCCCTGTTGGTACTCTGTGGGCTCTTTCAACCACATAGGTTGGGGGCAAATCTTTCAGCGATAGGAGTTGTTTGAAGAAACCTTCAGCAAATAGTACAGGCTTGTCCCCCTCTGCCCCTTCAGGAAGGCCCACCACTCTGATGTTATTTCTCCTCTGGCGGTCTTCAGCATCTATGGCTCTACGCTGCAGGGCAAGCACCATATCTTTCAGTTCAGCTATATTTGTCCCCTGAGAGTGTGTAATGTCTTCCACATCTGAGACCCTCGTTTCTACCGTGGTAAGCCGCCCCCGGATCTTGTCTAGGTCGTGCCTTATCAGGGTACATTCAGAGGATAGATGATCTATTCTACCCATGAGTTCCGACTTACTGGCGTTTATGGCTTCTAGGATCGGACGAATTATGGCGTCTGTATCCACAGCTCCCTGAGACTCCTCTGCTTGATCCTCTGCAAGCTCCATCTCAGCAGTTTCACTTTCTGTCGCCATCTTTCCAGAAGTCAGCGTGGCGCGCTTTGCTGATGTCCGTGCTGGCAAGATGGCGGGGGCGGAGTCTTTCGTTCCGTCTTTCATAGACCGGGTATGGCGCTGTTCGTTCGCGGCTTTCTGGTGCTTCTTTGAGGACGCGGAATGCATCATTCTGCTCCAGACTCCTTCCCCCACCTGGTTTTTAAGTTTGGGTGGTAATAGGAATGCTCCAAAAGCACGGATTTTGTCAGGATAAACGGAGCCTCTGGGAAACACTTGCTGCCTCGATCACATCCGGCCACGCCCCCAGAAACCCTAATCCTAACCATAATCCCACTTCCTATAGTCCCAAACCCCTAACCCTAATCCCATTTCCTATAGTCCCAAACCCCTAACCCTAATCCCACCTCCTATAGTCCCAGAAACCCTAACCCTAATCCTACTTCCTATAGTCCCAAACCCCTAACCCTAATCCCACTTCCTATAGTCCCAAATCCCTAACCCTAATCCCACCTCCTATAGTCCCAAACCCCTAACCCTAATCCCACTTCCTAGAGTCCCAAGCCCCTAACCCTACTTCCTATAGTCCCAAACCCCTAACCCTAATCCCACCTCATATAGTCCCAGAAACCCTAACCCTAATCCCACCTCCTATAGTCCCAAACCCCTAATCCCACTTCCTATAGTCCCAAACCCCTAACCCTAATCCCACCTCCTATAGTCCCAGAAACCCTAACCCTAATCCCACTTCCTATAGTCCCAAACCCCAACCCTAATCCCACCGCCTATAGTCCCAGAAACCCTAACCCTAATCCCACTTCCTATAGTCCCAAACCCCTAACCCTAATCCCACCTCCTATAGTCCCAGAAACCCTAACCCCACTTCCTATAGTCCCAAACCCCTAACCCTAATCCCACCTCCTATAGTCCCAGAAACCCTAACCCTAACCCCACTTCCTATAGTCCCAAACCCCTAACCCTAATCCCACTTCCTATAGTCCCAAACCCCTAACCCTAATCCCACTTCCTATAGTCCCAAACCCCAACCCTAATCCCACCTCCTATAGTCCCAGAAACCCTAACCCTAATCCCACTTCCTATAGTCCCAAACCCCTAACCCTAATCCCACTTCCTATAGTCCCAAACCCCTAACCCTAATCCCACCTCCTATAGTCCCAGAAACCCTAACCCTAATCCCACCTCCTATAGTCCCAAACCCCTAACCCCACTTCCTATAGTCCCAAACCCCTAACCCTAATCCCACCTCCTATAGTCCCAGAAACCCTAACCCTAACCCCACTTCCTATAGTCTCAAACCCCTAACCCTAATCCCACTTCCTATAGTCCCAAACCCCTAACCCCACCTCCTATAGTCCCAAAAACCCTAACCATTAATCCCACTTCCTATAGTCCCAAACCCCTAACCCTAATCCCACTTTCTATAGTCCCAAACCCCTAACCCTAATCCCACCCCCTACAGTCCCAGAAACCCTAACCCTAATCCCATCTCCTATAGTCCCAAACCCCTAATCCCACTTCCTAGAGTCCCAAGCCCCTAACCCTAACCCCACTTCCTATAGTCCCAAACCCCTAACCCTAATCCCACCTCCTATAGTCCCAGAAACCCTAGCCCTAATCCCACCTCCTATAGTCCCAAACCCCTAACCCTAATCCCACTTCCTATAGTCCTAAACCCCTAACCCTAATCCCACCTCCTATAGTCCCAGAAACCCTAACCCCACTTCCTATAGTCCCAAACCCCTAACCCTAATCCCACCTCCTATAGTCCCAAACCTGTAAACCTAATCCCACTGCCTATAGTCCCAAACCCCTAACCCTAATCCCACCTCCTATAGTCCCAAACCCCTAACCCTAACCCCACTTCCTATAGTCCCAAACCCCTAACCCTAATCCCACCTCCTATAGTCCCAGAAACCCTAACCCCACTTCCTATAGTCCCTAACCCCTAACCCAAACCCCACTTCCTATAGTCCCAAGCCCCTAACCCTAATCCCACTTCCTATAGTCCCAAACCCCTAACCCTAATCCCACTTCCTATAGTCCCAAACCCCTAACCCCACCTCCTATAGTCCCAGTAACCCTAACCCCACCTCCTATAGTCCCAAACAACCAATCCTATAGTACCTAACTGATTGTAAAAAACCTGATTGTTAATAAAAATATGATTGTATTTATGTTATTAGATTGTATGTATGATGAATGGACTATTAATGATGCACAAAAAGATAATCAATTTTATTATAACATGCCTGCAGTACATTTAAACATCAATTATTAACAGAATCCTCTCTTCAGACTATATATAACCTGACATAGTACAAGCAGAGTATAAAAAAACATCAAAATTGGATTAGATCATATCCTCTTGCCAACTTAGTGCACCTACAGGGCTCAAGAAATAATCAGCAAATTCATTGCGTATTGTAAAACCCACTCTGGGACCACGAACATGAGGGAAAGCAGCGAGTTCCATATTATGTGTCAAAGTATCCTCAAAATTTATACCATCTCTCTCCCTTACCAAATGATGCAGCACACATGCTGCCTTTATAACTTTACAAGCATTCTCTACTTTTAGGTTTATTGGTTTATGGAAAATTTGCCATTTGTTGGCAAGTATGTCAAAAGAACATTTGACCAGTCTACGTGCCCGACAAAGACGGTAATTGAAAATCCTCTTCTGGGTGTCCAGATTTCTCTGCGAATAAGGCTTCATGAGATGTTTATTGATAGCAAATGCATCATCGGCCACAAAGACAAACGGCATGTTTGGACCATCGGTCCCAGGCAATGGTCTGTTAACCGGCAAATCGAGTTGATTTGAAAAAAGACGTTTTCCAAATTTTGAATTTTGGAATACGGTGGAGTCTGCACATCTCCCAAATGCTCCCAGATCAACAAAAATGAATTTATAGTCTGCGTCTCTACCACAGCCATCAAGACAACAGAAAAATATTTTTTGTAATTATAGTAATGACTACCATCATGACAGGGTTTTATCAACCTTATATGTTTGCCATCTATGGCCCCAAGACAGTTAGGAAAATTTGTCTTGATCAAGAACCGCTGAGCAACATCTTCCCATTTCCCTTTGTTTGGAATTGGAATTGGAATTGACAATATAAAGTTCAAGCTCCATCCATCCCGGTGGGCATGGAGAACAAGGACATGGAGAATGTTGCATTTGGCCATTAGATGGAGCTAATGCCTGTGATACTTAGTGCCATATAATAGCCAAATACGGTTTTCTCTGTATTACATTAATGGTTGGTATAATATTGCTCTTTTCATTATCTTATGTCCTTTAATGTGACAAGCATTCCCCCAGCTGTGCCAAATTCTGGCCGTATTTTCAATAACACAGCAATTTCCTATGACCGTCATCTCAATTATAGGGCAATAATGTGGTATTATTACTGCAGTGCCACATTATTGCCACTAGATGCAGCCAATGATCATAGGAAATCACTGAAATAAAATATGACCAATACTTGTCACGGCTGGGGGAATGCGCGTCACATTTGTTCTGGAATTTTATTGATAGGCAACTCCTATCCTCATATTGATTAGCGGTTCCAAATAAATAACTACTGCAGTAGAGAACAGACACAAAAGATATACTCCGCATCTTCCCAAATAACTGTTCTGTTTTATTATGACACAATTGAAGGTTTTTATACACATGATTACGTAGCTATCACATTAATATTACAATTGTACTTTTATGGTAACAAGGGGCGTAACATAGGCAGGCTAATTCTAATCAGGACTGGAAAGAATGCAAACATGTAATGAAAACATTAGTGCCGTGTGCAATACATACAAAATACAATACAATTCTATACAGAACTTACACATTTCCTTTACACATTCATTCTACAAAGTTTATAGAGACAGACCTGTAAGTGTTTGTGAAATCTTCCACCACAAAATGTACTCAGCCAATGAGAGGTAATGACTCCATTTTTATTTTTCTCCTGCTATCAATGGCCAACACGGTACAACACTTCATCCATGTCTTTGGTGATCTCTGATCTCCTTATCAGCTGTTTCTTCCATGATGAAGATCAGCCATGGAGTATATCTGAGGTGTATATCAGGGTGTGCTCCTTCCCCACATGTCCAGCAACATTCATATACAAGACATTTCCCGCACTCACTAATACACCTCGAGGGTTGTGTGGGACCCCTGATGTACAGGAAGACAAGACTTCACTGAGGAACAATTTCCTCACTCAGACCAGGAAAGTGGCTTCTACTTCGTGTGAGATCTCTGATGTCTGGAAAGATTGGACTTCTGTGAAAAACATTTCCCGCACTCAGGACAGGAATACGGCTTCTCCCCTGTGTGCGATCGATGATGTTTTGAAAGATGGGACTTCTGTGAAAAACATTTCCCACACTCAGGACAGGAATACGGCTTCTCCCCCATGTGCAATTTCTGATGCGTGGAAAGATTGGACTTCTGTAAAAAACATTTCCCGCACTCAGGACAGGAATGCGGCTTTTCTCCCGTGTGAGATCTCTGATGTGTGACAAGTTTTGATTTATCTATAAAACATTTCCCGCACTCAGGACAGGAATATGGCTTTTCCCCTGTGTGCAATCTCTGATGCGTGGAAAGATTGGACTTCTGTAAAAAACATTTCCCGCACTCAAGACAAGAATACGGCCTCTCCCCCGTATGCAATCTCTGATGATAGTAAAGATGGGGCTTCTCTGAAAAACATTTCCCGCACTCAGGACAGGAATATGGCTTCTCCCCCGTGTGCAATCTTTGATGCGTGGAAAGATTGGACTTCTGTAAAAAACATTTCCCGCACTCAGGACAGGAATACGGCTTCTCTCCCGTATGCAATCTCTGATGTATGGAAAGACTGGACTTACGTAAAAAACATTTCCCGCACTCAGGACAGTAATATGGCTTTTCCCCCGTGTGCAATCTTTGATGTGTGGAAAGATGGGACTTCCGTGAAAAACATTTCCCACACTCAGAACAGTAATATGGCTTTTCCCCCGTGTGCAATCTCTGATGCGTGGAAAGATGGGACTTCCGTGAAAAACATTTCCCGCACTCAGTACAGGAATGCGGCTTCTCCTCCGTGTGAGATCTCTGATGTGTGGAAAGAGCGGACTTCTGTGAAAAACATTTCCCGCACTCAGGACAGGAATGCGGCTTTTCCCCCGTGTGCAATCTCTGATGATAGGAAAGACTGGACTTCTGTGAAAAACATTTCCCGCACTCAGTACAGGAATATGGCTTCTCCCCCGTGTGAGATCTCTGATGTATGACAACCTCTGATTTTTCTCCAAAACATTTCCCGCACTCAGTACAGGAATACGGCTTCTCACCTACGTGAGATCTCTGATGTCTGGTAATATGGGACTTCTGTGAAAAATATTTCCCGCACTCAGAACATGAATACGGCTTTTCCCCCGTGTGAGTCCTCTGATGTCTGACTAGATCTGATTTTTGTACAAAACATTTCCCGCACTCAGGACAGGAATAAACCTTCTCTCCTGTGTGAGTTTTTTTATGCATATTAAGTTTGAATCTAAAATGGAAACACTTCCCGCAATCAGGACAGAAAAACCTTTTATCTGTTGGAAGGGCGGCACTGTCCCGCACAGTCTGAGGTTCCTCAGGATAAGAGAAATACGATGGTCCGGCACCGTCCCGCACAGTCTGAGGTTCCTCAGGATAAGAGGAATACGATGGTCCGGCACCGTCCCGCACAGTCTGAGGTTCCTCAGGATAAGAGGAATACGATGGTCCGGCACCGTCCCGCACAGTCTGAGGTTCCTCAGGATAAGAGGAATACGATGGTCCGGCACCGTCCCGCACAGTCTGAGGTTCCTCAGGATAAGAGGAATACAATAGTCCATCTACACTGTGTGGTGCCGGATGGACATTTGAGGTAGTCGGGTTTTCTCCTGGACTATACTGTGTGATGTCCTCATCTTCTACTTTACAGTCTGGAGACAAAGTGAGACAATCCTCTGAGGTTTTCCTCATCTCCCGTCCATCTACTAAAATAGAAATACAAAGATTATTACTAGACATGAGCAGATTGGTTCCCCTAAACCAGGACTCCGCCCACATCAGGCAGCTTTGTCTCTGAGGATCTTACAATTCCCCCCTCAAGGTAACTAGTAATTGGGTCCTCTGATCTCCTACCAGTTCATTTCTTTATTCATGGACCTTAGTCAGAGAGTGAGGAAACAACGAGAACTGTCTTTTATAGGAGTGACAGTGATGAGGGGATTATAGGACGAGTGTCCCCACCCCCTCTATCACTCATTGCCATCTTCCCAACACAAGAAGTCCTGCACTTCCTTATTTAGTCCATGATTTAGTCATGAATAACAGCGGGGCTGAGCCCCACCAGAGGTCAGAGAGTGAGGATGGGGGGAGAACAACCAAGATGAAGACTGGACTGATCCTGAAGACCACCATCATTGGGTTATTGACTCTTCCCTCATTATCACTTTCTGTTTGGGGTTCCAAAGTTCGAGGATGTAATCACATTATTATAAACATGTAAAAGTCTGTGCTCCAATCAAATCATCAGTAATAAAATGTCCAGCTGGTAGGAAATGGGTGTAACAGAAGAGAATACATATTGTGTGTATCAGTGGGTAGAGCAGAGAGAGCAGAAGTCAGGAGTATGTAATGTACAACAGAGAATATAGTGCAGGGGTCAGGAGTATGTAACATGCAATATATAATTACTGTATACGGTGTAATGGTCAGGAGGACTCATAATATTGGTGTTCAGTAATCATTAGAATCTGAAATGTTTACATGAGACAAGTTGCAGAGGTCCCACACCGCTGCCTCCCATCTCCTGAGACTGCACTCAGTGACTTGGGTCTGAGACTATACAGACATATCCCTCCACCCGGCACAGCCAGCAAATAACAGAGCAAGTAACCCCAGGGGAATTGTTCTGTCAGAGGTCTTACTAGACTTGGGCATGGATAGACGACTCAAGGTATATAATGCCAGCTGAACCCCAGAATCTCCATAAATTCAGTCTAGATACATAAATTGTGTTTGCAGCACAAAGGAAGATTATCCGAGAGAAATACAGGAATACAGGATGGGGAACACAGTTCAGGAAAGTGACCAGGGGATTACAGGCTGATATTACCCAGTCCCCGCCCTACTCTGGACCAATCAGTGAGCAGTATGGGTGGAGGAATGTATTTAGTGTTAATGACCCACCTGTGCTGATCTCTGTAGGAGTGTCCTCCTCTATAAATGTCCCCGTTATTCCATCCTCCTCCATAGACTGCTGATCATCCCTCACATACCTCTCTTCTTCTTCTGATTTAACCTCAAATTCTATATCGATTGGATCTCCACTCTAAACCATGAAAATGATAGAAAAATATTGTGACATCATATAGAAAAAAAAACACATTCTCTCCAGAAGTCCATGTTCTAGATGCTCCGATCCACCAACCTTGTAACAGTGGGGGATGGTGTGATCTTCCTGTGTGGAATCCCGGGAATACAGAGGACGGGGACATCTCTCTGGTGGGTTCCTGGTATTAGGTGGCTCCATCATATCCTTGTGTCCTTCTGAAAACTCCTCCATCACTCCATACTCCTCATTCTCCTCTTTAAACTCTTCTTTAACATCAATATGATCATTTCCACCCTGAATATATAATAAAACATTCATTGTAACAAACATGCTTCTGTATAACTCATAACTACCAATAATTGTCAATCATCTACCTGATTATGGCGGGGGATGGTGTGATCTTCCTGTGTGGAATCCCGGGAATACAGAGGACGGGGACATCTCTCTGGTGGGTTCCCATTACTGGATCCATCTGTAGGAAACACACACACTGACTGAATACATTGTTTCTATGTGTTTATCAGATGATGGGGGATCTAGGTGGAGCCTCCGTACTGCTCTCTCCTTTACAATAAAGTCTCCTCTTACCCGGTGATGTGAGGGGCGGCTGATTGTCCATCATGACGTCCTTCCCAACACCGCTCACCTCTCCTGTCAGCAGCTCAATGATCTCTCTGGTGGCTTCTAGAATCTTCTTTTTATTTCTCTATTCTATCAGGGAGGGAGGTGGAGGCAATGTGATGGTCAGATGATCTCCAGACTTCACAGGAGGAGAACTCTAGATTTGAACACGAATAATAAAATCAAATGACATTCCCAGAATCCTCCTCACCGGTCAGGTCCCCATTTTATTTAAACCCCACTTCATGCTGAGGTTTCTGATATTACATACAATGCAGGTCCAACACAGGCCTACTTTGAAAGTGAGGAGGCCAGGGGTCGGCCCACATCCTAAGAGCGTCAGAAAAAAAGAGTCGGATAGAGAGATATTAGGAGGAGGAGCTGTGAGGTCAGTGTGATGTCATAGGATTCTCTGACTCTGATTGGAGGGACATTGGGAGGAGGAGCTGTGGGAGGTGGTATGTGAGGTTTCTGTACACAGAATAATTTCTCCCGGGTGCGCCCCTCCTCTCCTAAACTGAAAGATGAACTTTATCCTTGGGCTTTGCCAGGACACATCATATTCCTGTGATCTCCGTGTACTCCGGAGACTTTACTGATCACATTTTAGGATGAATATCTGAGACTGGAATCATTATGGAAAAACATTTCCAGATATTTACTACAAATAAATTTTTCCCTCTTTCTTCTTATTTGAATCTTATAAAATAAAGAGACATACATATTCCAATTCCCCCTAAATAAACTGCCCATCCCCCACCACTAATAAAAGTAGTATAATCTGTTTGTCAGGAGTTTATTGTTGTCGGGGTTCGGCTTCTGCTATTACTAGCAGCTCTCTTCTCAGTGCAAAGAGGCTGCTCAGCTGTCGGTTAATTACCAGCCACTCATTGTTTCTACAGTGACTCACCTGGTTACCATTACTTGCCACATTAGTCCAGCCTACAGCCAGACCCTTTTTGCTATTTAAACTGCCTTGCTAATTCTCTCTGTGCCTTCGCCTGGTCAACATCTCCAGTGTGTCTCCGCTGTGTTCCTGTTATGACTTGGCCTGGCTGACGTCTCTTCTGATTTCTGATTTTTGGCTTCTGACAATGCTGATTTCTGAACCCGGCTTGTCTGATTACCCGCTCTGGCTTCCAAACCCTGGCTTCTGTTTTTTACACTGTTCCTGTTCTGTGTTATTTTTGCTATTACATTAAAGGAGTGATTTTAACTGCACTTTCTGTCTCTGTCTGGTTTATGGTTCCTGACAGTTGTGCTCCTGCTCCTCATTCCAGCACCCTGGTTTTGGCTGTGATGCATTCTTTCTGTCGGTCCCACCTGCAAGGCGATTGATGTGGTCAGTCTCTGGGTGGAGACCAAACCTGATTTAAGCCAGCCAAGCCTGCAGTCTCATGTTTGTGATATTGCATTTGTAACACATGCTCCAAGCTCTCTGTTTGTCTGCCCTGCTCTGCTGTTTCGATTCCCTCATTGAAGGCTTCGGTTCAGATATTGAATACTCTCTGAACTCTGCCTGCCTTT
Source organism: Lithobates septentrionalis (assembly GCA_037952835.1). Lineage (NCBI taxonomy): Eukaryota > Metazoa > Chordata > Amphibia > Anura > Ranidae > Lithobates > Lithobates septentrionalis. The sequence goes on along the minus strand of JBBDGP010001872.1, from coordinate 2,957,418 downwards.
TGACTATGGATTTGACCCTGACTATTCTTAACCTTGCCTGCCTTGTACCTAGACTGTCATTGAATCACTTTGCCTGTCTGCCAACCGCAAATACCCGGTTGCTGTGCAGAGTTTGCGCCTTCCTTGGCGTGGTGGCCAGGAACTATAGCATTGTGTATAAGTCCTGGGGGCAACTGAGTACCGGTAGGCCCGCTTGCCTTATGGGAAAGGGGGCTTCTGTAGGTGAAGAACAAAAAAGCCAGCTATAGTGTCTGACCACCTGCGTTAGGGGTAAGCGTGACATTGTTAGTATAGATGTAGAAATTCTACAATAGACTGATGAGGTGAGAAGGTCATTGGTGGAAAAGGTGACATCTCCAAAATGAAGGAAATGTTTAAGCCATGTAAGTGGGGAAATGTTCTGATCCTGAAGAGTTTAATCTACCATTCCACATTATATATGGCTGGGGGACACATGTCTGGGGTTCATTCTATAAATGGATTCTTTATTTAAGTGGGCGGACTTTGGTTCTTTACTTCAGTGATTTCATAAAGCTAGAATAAACAGCAAACTACTTTGAAAAACACCAGACTGTAGGTGACCTTATTTCCCTATTCAGCTCTCCTTCCTCTCTGTAACATGCGCTTTCTACTAATCCTTATTAGAGTTGTGTCCTCTCTACTTAATCTATCTTTCCCTCACCCCTCTTCTCCACCCCACAGCCTGTATATATCACCCTCACTTCTGTCCTCTCCCTATTACTGCACTCACCAACTCCTGATAATTCTAAACCCACATGCTAAAAAAACCTCCAGGACTCTGAGGCATGTCCCTTCATATATATCACACTCCCATATTACCTCCCTTACCCTTCTGCTTCTCCTAACCTCTCGAGATTAAACCGGCCTCCCCTTCTCTTGCGCCATTTGGAACGCCTGCTCCGTTTGTAACAAACTCACTTTTGTCCATGACCTCTTTATTACTAACTACTCACTGTTACTGAAACCTGGCTTCATGAATCTGACACTGCTTCTCTTGCTTCCCTCTCCCATGATGGGCTTCTCTGGACTCACTCCCCCAGACACAGTGGATGTAAGGGAGGTGGAGTGGGAATCCTTCTGACCCTACATAGCATCTTTCAAGTACTTCACCCTGCTACTCTTTAACTCTCCTCGTTTGAGGCACATTGTATTGTCCTACCTATACACTCCATGCAACCTCTTCAACAAACCATTTTCTCTCTCTGATCACCACCTTTTTAGTTTCACTTTCTCCCAGTCTTCCATCTCCTCTTTTTCCAACCACCTAACAGATACCCATAGAAACCTTTGCCACCTAACCCACCTTAATCCTTCTCCCCAATGCTACTGACCGCATCTATGACAAAATCTCATACTTGTCCTACCCCAACCTAGCCACTTCTGTCTACAAAAGATCCCTGTCCTCTGCCCTTGATGAGCTCACCCCCCCTCACTACGCACAGAATCAGGTCATAACCCCTACAACCTTGGCAGATAATACCAGATGTCACAAAAAACATAGCCGACTCTTGATCGCCTGTGGCGTAAGACTAAAACTTAGAAAGACTTCCACCAATATAAATCTGCCCTCCTAAAATACAATTCCTGCCTCCACACTGCCAAGCAAACATATTTTATCACTCTCAATAAAAACTTATCACCCCGTCTCTGTCAACTCTTCTCTACCTTCAACTTTGTCCTCCACTGACTAATTCACTCATTGCCCATGGAATCGCTAATCGCTTCAAAAACAAAATTGATACAATTCCTGATGAGATCTTTGGTGTCCAGATACCTTCCCCACTTAACACTCCGTGTCCACAGGAACGATCATTACTTTTCCTCATGGCTCTATCATACACTAACTCACATCTTCAATCTCTCCCTCTCTTTTGGCATCTTCCCTGTGACAGACGCAGATAGGACAGGGGCTTTTGGAGGGGACTATGGGCTAGCTTTCTACCCACTGATTATGACCATGGAGGATACCAGGGAATTTGTCTACTTCTCCCTGTCGGACGATGGAGGAGAGCCGGGTCCTGAAACCCTTTTCCGGGAGAATCTACAGGAACTATGCGGCCAGGAAGTCCCCAAAACAGTGGTGCATCTGCAGGAACATTGGGTCAAACAGATCGCGCAGATGCACCTTCACCAACCAGAGATATGGAACTCTTCTTGGACATATTCCTTTTTTTGTCCTGGCAGGTCCTCGAGAGCGGCATAATGCAGCATTTGCCCATTTTGCCCCAGATACTACCAATCTTATATTATTAACTTTTCATATTATTTCTGCCGATGTGCCACTTGGTAACCTAGATCCAAGCTAGATCTGGGGAGGGATGTTTAGAAACGATCGGTGTAATATACTTTGTGTATCCGGGGCTGTGAAAATGTTTCTGGGCATCCTGGTGGGCACGCCCTGGCTAATCAAGATTTATTGTTCCAGCACATAGACAAAGGAGGCAGGGTGGGGAATTCCTGTGACTACTAGCCATACTGATAAGACTTGTCTAGGTGCCTAGCTGTTAATTAGACCAATCATTAAAGGTTGCATTATCATGTTTTTACTGGTTGTAGTCTCACAATACCAACCAAATTGTTCTCTTCGTTCCTCCCAAGACCTCTTGTTTTCTAGCTCCCTCGTCACCTTATCCCATGCTTGCCTCCAGGACTTCTCCAGAGCCTCTGCCATCCTCTGGAACACCCTATCGCAATTTGTCTGTCTGTTTTCTACTGTCTCCACTTTTAGACTATCCCTGAAAACCCCTCTCCTCAGAGAAGCCTTTCCTGCCCCCACCTAACACCTGGACTTTCTCCACCAGCTCACCCCCCACAGTTATTGCCTTTTGTATCCTTTGACCCTCCCTCTTAGTTTGTAAGCTCTCCGGATCAGGGCCCTCTGATTCCTCCTGTATTATATTGTATTGTAACTGTACTGTCTGCCCTGTGCAAACTGTTGGCACAATATAAATCCTGAATAATATTATAGGACGGACATGACGGGGGGTTACTGAGTGTAAATAGAAAATAAGATCTTATTACCTCTTCTGCTGCCACTTCCACCAATGCCTCCTCTACCTCGTATCACAAGGAGTGTCCTATATGTACCTGACATCACTTCCTGTCTGTACCTGACATCACTTCCTGACTTCCATAGAGACTTCCTGTCTGGGTAGAAGTGAGATCACCACCTTGAGGATCTCAGACGAACTGCAGCCCCCAGAAACGTCTTGTAGTGTGAACACGGCCTTGTGCTGTGTGTGCAGTCGTGTTCCACAATGTGACAAAACACAAGTAGTCATCAATTGCTAGGACCCGCTGGCTCTGCCTTCCAGCCCCACCCCCCAACTCCTGGCTCCAGCTTTTTGCCTGCAGGCTGCTCCTGGTAAGATAAGAAAATTGCTTCCCGCCCGAGGCCGCTCCCGCCTGGCAGCCTACAAATGCCACAGTGTATTCCTGAGTCTGGAGGAACAGACATACCAAAGCACCTGAGCGTGTATAGCGTGGGACTACATGTCCTTCCGTCACACTGTCCCCATCACACTGGCTTCTCCCCATCACACTGTCCCCTTCCCATAACACTGCACCCCATAATACTGCTTCCTTATTGTCACGCTGCCCCCCTCCTGTCACACTGCCTCCTCATCATATTGCCCCCCTCCTGTCACACTGCCCCCCTATTGTCACAGCCTCTACTGTCATAATGCCCCCTCCTGTCACACTGCCTCCCTCCTGTCATACTGCTCCATCACACTGGCCCCTCCCCATAACACTGCCCCGTCATACTGTCTCCCTCCTGTCACACTGTCCCCCCCCACATCATAGTGCTCACCTACTATCACACTGCCCCCCTCCTGTCACAATGCCTAGGTTTCCCTCTACTGACACACTGCCCCCCTGCCTCTCATACTGCCACCCCGTCACCCTGCCCCCCTCTTGTCACACTGCCCCCCATCATACTGGCTTTTTCCCATCACACTGGCACCTCCTCCTTTGATACTGCCCCCCTCCTATAACACTGCTTCCCCATCATACTGCCCCCCTTCTGTCACACTGCCCCCTCCTATAACACTGCCTTCCCATCCTACTGCCCCCCTTCTGTCACACTGACCCCATCATACTACTCCCCCACTGTCACACTGCCTAGGTACCCTTCTCTTGTCACACTGCCCCCCTCCTGTCATACTGCCCCCCTCATATCATACTGCCATCCCAGTCACACTGCCCCATCATACCGCCTCCCTCCTATCACACTGCCCAAAATCATACTGCTCCCCTACTGTCACACTGCCTGGGTACCCTTTTCTTGTAATATTGCTCCCTCCTGTCATACTGCCTCCATCCCACTGTCCTCTCCCCATAACACTGCCCCCATCATACTGTCCCCCTCCTATCACACTGCCCCACACCTGTCACAATGCCTTGGTACCCTTCTCTTGTCACACTGCACCCCTCCTGTTATACTACCCTTCTACTATCACACTGCCCCCCTCCTATCATACTGCCACCCCCGTCATACTGCCTCCCTCCTAAAACACTCCTCCTCTCCTGTCACAATGCCTAGGTACCTTTCTACTTTTACACTGCCCCCCTCTTGCCATACTTCCCTTCTACCCAATCATACTGCCCCCCTCCTATCACACTGCCCCCATCATACTGCACCCCTTCTTTCACACTGCCTAGGTACGCTTCTCTTGTCACTCTGCCCCAGTTTTATTCATACTACCCTTCTACTGTCACACTGCCCCCTTCTGTCACACTGCCCCCCATGATACTGCTCCCCTCCTTTTACACTGCCCCCCTCCTATCATCCTGCCTCCCATGATGCTGCTCCCTTCTTCTCACACTCCCCCGTCATACTGCCCCCCTACTGTCACACTGCCCTGTCATACTGCCTCCCTCCTGTCATACCGCCCCTTCAAATAATCTATAAGGACTTAACAGTATATATGTATCTAAAAGGATTTATTCCTTTTGTATCAACGATCTCCCTTCTCTATACCGACCTGTGCCGCCCCCTCCATTCCTCACCGATCTCCCTTCTCTATACTAACCTGTGTCGGCCCCTCCGTTCCTTACCGATCTCCCTTCTCTCTACTGACCTGTGCCGGCCTCTCCGGTCCTCACCGATCTCCCTTCTCTATACTGACCTGTGCTGGCCCCTCTGTTCCTCACCAATCTCCCTTCTCTATACTGACCTGTGCCGGCCCCTCCGTTCCTCACAGATCTCCCTTCTCTACACTGACCTGTGCCAGTACCTCTGTTCCTCACCGATCTCCCTTCTCTATACTGACCTGTGCCGGTCCCTCCGTTCTTCACTGATCTCCCTTCTCTATACTGACCTGTGCCGGCCCCTCCGTTCCCCACCGATCTCCCTTCTCTTTACTGACCTGTGCCGGCCCCTCCATTCCTCACCGATCTCCCTTCTCTATACTGACCTGTGCCAGTCCCTCCGCTCCTCACCAATCTCCCTTCTCTATACTGACCTGTGCTGGCCCCTCCATTCCTCACCGATCTCCCTTCTCTATACTGACCTGTGCCGGCCCCTCCATTCCTCACGATCTCCCTTCTCTATACTGACCTGTGCCGGCCCCTCCGTTCCTCGCTGATCCTCCTTCTCTATACTGACCTGTGCCGGCCCCTCCGTTCCTCACCGATCCTCCTTCTCTATACTGACCTGTGCCGGCCCCTCCGTTCTTCACCGATCTCCCTTCTCTATACTGACCTGTGCCGGTCTCTCCGTTCCTCACCGATCTCCCTTCTCTATACTGACCTGTGCCGGTCTCTCCATTCCTCACCGATCTCCCTTCTCTATACTGAACTGTGCCGGCCCCTCCATTCCTCACCAATCTCCCTTCTCTATACTGACCTGTGCCGACCCCTCCGTTCCTCACCGATCTCCCTTCTCTATACTGACCTGTGCCGACCCCTCCGTTCCTCACCGATCTCCCTTCTCTATACTGACCTGTGCCGGCCCCTCCATTCCTCACCAATCTCCCTTCTCTATACTGACCTGTGCCGACCCCTCCGTTCCTCACCGATCTCCCTTCTCTATACTGACCTGTGCCGGCCCCTCCATTCCTCACCGATCTTCTGAAGTAATACAATCATAAAGCAGAACTTGTTTCATTTCCTCTTTTCAGCATCTTACATACACAAAACAGGAAACGTCTGGACGCTAATTTCTCTTTTAACCAATGGGAAAAACACCATTCCCCCACCCCCCCTCCCCCCCTCCCCATAATACACAACTAATAATAAAGCTTCTGTAACATTCTATAGACTAATGTATAATGTGTGATCAATAAAGCAATATCATGTTTGTCATAAAATATTCCATTACAAAGCAAGTTCCTTTTTTTCCACTGAAGCCTTTTTCCTAATAATTGCCCGATCGTTCTATTGTAATAATAAGCCAGTGGAAAGAACAAGTTACAAACTGATTTTAAGGGGGCACCCCAACCCCCCCTCCACTTTGATCCTAACAGGATCACTAATAAGGATCTAACTCATAATCCTCATCGTTCCTGCTGGACCTTCTAGATGAGAGCTATTGAATTACAATTCATGGAGGTCCGATCAGAAAACATTTCTGCCAAATCGCAAGTTTGTGCGATGACTCGGGTCCTTCACATCACAGCCCCCCCTTCTTATATTACAATTCCCTTCTTACATCAATATCCTCCATCTCCTTCATGTCACCCCCCACAGTAGTGTCCTCTGCCCCCCTTCATGTCACCCCCCACAGTGGTGTCATCTGCCCCCCTTTATGTCACCCCCCACAGTGGTGTCATCTGCCCCCCTTAATGTCACCCCCCACAGTGGTGTCATCTGCCCCCCTTAATGTCACCCCCCACAGTGGTGTCATCTGCCCCCCTTTATGTCACCCCCCACAGTGGTGTTATCTGCCCCCCTTTATGTCACCCCCCACAGTGGTGTCATCTGCCCCCCTTTATGTCACCCCCCACAGTGGTGTCATCTGCCCCCCTTTATGTCACCCCCACAGTGGTGTCCTCTGCCCCCCTTCATGTCACCCCCACAGTGGTGTCCTCTGCCCTCCTTTACAGCATCCCCTTCCCTTGCAGCTCTGCCCCCCCCCATTCACATTACAGCCCTTGCAGATCCCCCCCATTCACATTACAGCTCCTGCGGCTCTGTCCCCCCATCCACATTACAGCTCTTGCAGCTCTGCCCCCCCATTCACATTTCAGCCTTTGCAGCTCTGCCCCCCGATTCATATTACAGCGCGTGGCAGCCCCCCCCCCCCCGTTTACATTACAGCCCTTGCAGCTTTGCCCCCCCCCCCATTCACTTCACAGCCCCTCCATTCACATTACAGCCTCTGCAGCTCTATCCCCCTCATTCACATTACAGCCCTTGCAGCTCTGCCCCCCCCCCCCCATTCACATTACAGCTCCTGCAGCTCTGCCCCCCTCATTCACATTACAGCCCTTGCAGCTCTTACCCTCCCCCATTCACATTACAGCTCCTGCAGCTCCCCCATTCACATTACAGCCCCTGCAGCTCTGCCCCCCTCATTCACATTACAGCCCCTGCAGCTCTGCCCCCCCCATTCACATTACAGTCCCTGCAGCTCTGCCCCCCATTCACATTACAGCCCCTGCAGCTCTGCCCCCCCCCATTCACATTACAGCCCCTGCAGCTCTGCCCCTCCAATCACATTACAGTCCCTGCAGCTCTCCCCCTCCCCCTTTACATTACAGCCCCTGCAGCTCTGCCCCCCATTCACATTACAGCCCCTGCAGCTCTGCCCCCCCCATTCACATTACAGTCCCTGCATCTCTGCCCCCTCCATTCACATTACAGCCCCTGCAGCTCTGCCCCCCCCCCCATTCACATTACAGCCCCTGCAGCTCTCCCCCTCCAATCACATTACAGTCCCTGCAGCTCTGCCCCTCCAATCACATTACAGTCCCTGCAGCTCTGCCCCCCCCCATTTACATTACAGCCCCTGCAGCTCTGTCCGTTCACTCTCCTACCTTACTCGGGGACAGAGCAGAGAGCGGGAGTAAACACAGCTCTGGATGGAGGGCGGGATGGGCAGCTTCCGTAATTAACTTTTTTAAGTTAACCACCAAGGCCCTGCATCCTAACAACCAATCACCGGCTGGTTAACTCCGGCAGCTCCTGCACCAGCCCTCCATCCTAAACAGCTGTGCCTCCCAGTGATCTAGCCTGCCTCCCCCCTCGGCTGAGGCTCCTAAATATCGGGACCGCGGCCTGTTCTAGATCAGGACTTTGGAATCACACAAATAACAAGTTTCATTACAAAATATAAGAAAAAGGAAACAAAGTGTAAATTATAATGAGCGTAGCGACTTCCTTCCCCCGGGGTCAGGACACAGCGCGGGATCAGGAGAGGAGATACGTATTATATCTGCCTAGCAACAAAAAGGGGAAGTAGCGGGTCTTGTCTCTAAAAGGGGAAGGAGCGGGTCTTGTCTCCACTAGACAAGTTACACGATATAAATGTCTTTAACCATTTCAGCCCCGGAAGATTTACCCCCCTTAATGACAAGGGGGGTCATTAAGTGGGGTAATTTGATGTAAATTGATGTCCTTTTTTCTCAACAAATAGAGCTTTCTTTTGGTGGTATTTGATCACCTCTGCAGTTTTTATTTTTTGCACTATAAACAAAAAAAAAAACGAACATTTTGAAAAAAAAAAACAATATTTTTTATTTCCTGCTATAATAAAAAAAACACAATAAAAAAGTGGAAAAAAATCAAATTTCTTTATCAATTTAAGCCAATATGTATTCTGCTACATGTTTTTGGGTAAAAAAAAAAATACCAATAAGCATCTATTGATTGGTTTGCGCAAAAGTTATCACGTCTATAAACTACAGTATAGATTTATGGAATCTTTATTTTATTTATTTTTTTACTAGTAATGATGGGAAACAGCGATTTTTAGCGTGACTGCGTCATTGCAGCGGACAAATCGGACACCAATGCCCTGTACACACGGAAGGATTTTACGATGGAAAATGTGTGATAGGACGTTGTTGTCGGAAAATGTGTAGGCTCCATCACAAATTTTCCATAGGAATTTCCGACACACAAAGTTTGAGAGAAATCCGTTGTCGGAAATTCCGATCATGTGTACACAAATCCGACGCACAAAGTGCCACGCATGCTCAGGAAAAATTAAGAGACGAAAGCTATTGGCTACTGCCCCGTTTATAGTCCCGACTCCTCCCTCATTATCACAACAGCGATATGTCTCCTCCCCCAGTCAGACCCATCCCCCTACAGTAAGAAACACACACTCGGGAACACATTTAACCCCTTGATCGCCCCCTAGTGTTAACCCCTTCCCTGCCAATGACATTTACGCAGTAAATAGCACTGATCGCTGTATAAATGTCAATGGTCCTAAAAATATGTGTCCGATCTGTCCTCTGGTTAAAAATCGCGCCACTACTAGAAGGAAAAAAATTAATAAATAAAAATGCCATAAATCTTTCCCATAGTTTGTAGACACTATACATTTTGCACAAACCAATCAATATACGCTTATTGCTATTTTTTTTTACCAAAAATAAGTAGAAGAATATATATCGGCCTAAACTGATGAAGAAATTTGTTTTTTAAAAACATTTTTTGGGATATTTATTATAGCAAAAACTAAAAAATATTCATTTTTTTTTCAAAATTGGTCTCTTTTGTTTTGTTTATAGCACACAAAAAATATGCAGAGGAGATCAAATACCACCAAAAGAAAGCTCTATGTGTGGGAAAAAAAGGACGTCAATTTTGTTTGGGTACAACGTGACGCAGTGCCGTATCTGAAAAAATGGTCTGGTCATTAAGCAGGAAAATCTTCCAGTCTGTAGGTCTGTAAGCGGTTAAGCCAGCCAAGCCTGCAGTCTCATCCTTGTGATATTGCGTTTGGAACACATGCTCCAAACTCTGTTTGTCTGCCCTTCTCTGCTGTTTGGATTCCCTCGTTGATGACCTCGGATTGGATATCAACTACTCTCTGAACTCTGCCTGCCTTCTGACTATGGATTTGACCCTGACTATTCTGAACTTTGTCTGTCTTGTACCTGGACTGTCGTTGAACCACTCTGCCTGTCTGCCAACCGCAAGTACCTGGTTGTTGTACTCAGTTCGTTTCTGCCCTGGAGTGGTGGGCAGGAACTATAGCATTGTGTATAAGTCCTGGGGGCAACTGAGTACCAGGAGGCCTGCTTGCCTTATGGGAAAGGGGGCTTCTATTGGTGAAGAACACAGAAGCCAGCTATAGTGTCTGACCATCTGCATTAGTAGTAGGCGTGACATTGTTAGTATAGATGTAGAAATTCTACAATAGACGGATGAGGTGAGAGGTGAGTGCCATCTCTGCTGCCACTTCCAGCGATGTCTCCTCTCTACTTCCTCCTGGCACACCTCTCACCTGTAACTTCCTGTCTGTACCTGACATCACTTCCTGCCTGTACCTAATGTCACTTCCTGTCTTCCATAGAGACTTCCTGTCTCTATGGTAGATGTGAGAAGATCACCACCTTGTGGAGCTCAGAGATGCTGCAGCCCCAAGAAACTTCTCATAGTGTGAACACGGTTTTGTGCTGTGTGTGCAGTGGCGGCTGGTGCTAAAAAAATTTTTGGGGGGGAGCAAACAAACCCCTCCAGGTCCACACTCACCATGGTCACAGCTCCCCTGATACGGCTCTGCTCCGTGGCTTCCGTGTTATCTTTCCGGGTTCCAAATCTTCAGCCTTCTGATTGGCCGGGTTGAGAAGATGGAAACTGGAAGTGACGCAATGGCGATTATTAATTCACTAAAAGCCAAAGTGGGAGGGTTCGGGGCGGAGAGCTCTGTGCCCCGAGGACAATTTAAAACAAGCCAATTAGTGCCTCAGGCTCTGATCACGTGCTTGTCAAAAAATAGACTCCCATTAGTCCGGCGCCCTGCAATATCAGTCATATTATCATTTATTTAAAAATAAATCATTCTATAATTGGCTTTCCTATTTGTCTTATTTACTTATTCATTCCTTGATTATTTCCCGCCTTGACTACTCAACTCTCTCCTTAATGGCCTTACGCAGGCTATCCCCCCTTCAGTCTATTATGAATGCTGCTGCTAGACTAATACACCTCACTAACCGATCCGTGACTGCTGCCCCTCTCAGCCATTCCCTTCACTGGCTTCCTCTACCCCACCATATAAAATTCAAAATGCTAACCACAACATAAAAGGCCATCCACAACATCGCCCCCAGCTACATCACCAACCTCATCTGCAGATATCGCCCAAATCGTCCCCTCTGCTCCGCCCAGGACCTCCTGCTCTCTAGCTCCTTTGTTACCTCCTCTCATGCTCACCTTCAGGACTTCTCCAGAGCCTCTCCCATCCTCTGGAATTCCCTGCCCCGGTATATCCGATCAGCCCCCAACCTGTCCACCTTTAGGAGATCCCTGAAAACTCATTTATTCAGGGAAGCCTATCCCACACCCACCTAACAACTATCCCTGAGCCACACCCATCAAATCATTCCCTGCATCTATTACCTTTTGTACCACCACCCCCTCCCTTTAGAATGTAAGCTCTACAAGCCAGGCCCTCCTGTTCCTTCTGTATTGGACTGTACTGTAATTGTGCTGTCCCCCCTCTACATTGTAAACTGTTGGCGCTATATAAATCCTGTATATAATAATAATAATTTGTCAAAACATATGGACTGGCAGCCACTGTGTGTGTGTATGTACTGTATATCCTTATAGATGAGGTCATCTCCACTCCCACCAAGGGGGGGGAGAAATATATTACTGCCTAGTCAAGCCTTTCTCAGCCAGGGTTCCTCCAAAAGGTCTCTAGGGGTTCCAAAAGCAATGAACAATTTATGTCTCTCAGTAACAACTGACATCAATGATCAATAAGTGGGGCGGTCTTCTAACTGATGACAATGTTATGCCGTGTACACACGACCTGACTTTTCGTCGGACTGAACTCCGAAGGATTTTTCGACTGAGTTCCGACGAAACGGACTTGCCTACACACGATCACACCAAAGTCCGACTGATTCGAACGTGATGACGTACGACCGGACTAAAATAAGGAAGTTCATAGCCAGTAGCCAATAGCTGCCCTTGCGTCGTTTTTTGTCCATCGGACTAGCATACAGGCGAACGGATTTTTCGATAGGACTCGAGTCCATCGGAAAGATTTGAAACATGTTCTATTTCTAAAGTCCGTCAGATTTTGAGACAGAAAGCCCACACATCGAATTGTCCGATGGATTTGTTCCATCAGACCTTTGCTGTCGAAAAGTCCGGTCCTGTGTACACGTCATAAGAATGTCCTTCTCCTACTGACCACTAATATAAAGGGGTCCTTTTCCCATTGATCACCAACGTAAGGGACCTCTACACTGACCACTGATATAAGGAGGTTCTTCTCCCATTGTCACTCAGGCTTGCCCCCAGGAAAAAAACAACTTTGGCCCTGTATTGTACTGCCTGGAGAACATTGGTGGATCCCTTAGATCTGACAGTAAATCTGTGAGCGAGGCCAGAAATCTGCTTCATGATTGGACAAGATATGGATCCTTCCTAATCTCATTCTTGGTTATGGAAATCTATGATATTACCAATCTGGTATCAGAGTATCGGCAAACACGAGGATTAGAAATTTTACAGACATGGCCAATGGTGGAAATTGACAAACACCAAATTACGATGCTCAAGGAAACCTTCCCCCAACCTACCTACAATGATGGAATCATTTGTCACAGAGACCAGCAGTACCCTTCTGGAACATTCTGGTGAAGGATAAGTGCTCTCTCAGACATTGTCACAGGGTTGTAACCTCTATACAGCCGCTGGATGGCTTCCCCAGACCCCCCCCCCCCCACCATGTTTGCCTGGGCTCCGATATCCCACCTCCAGGCACCAGCATGGTAGAGGAGAGAGAAACCAGAGAACATCCGCTCCCTCATCACCCCTAGCTAAAATGAACCTGGAAGTGATGTATTACAACAAAATGCTATCACATAGGGGGCTATTTGTTTCTTATCTGGTAGCAATAAAGTTAACAAAAACAACTGAGTAACTCCCAAGCACTTAAGCCACCACTCCAAGGCTCACATAAACGACATGTCACGAGCACCTACATAGAAAAATGTTGATTGTGCTACTGCATGTTATATCTCACCATACACACCAGAGTTTGGATCGCCTTCAGAAGTAGCAGAAGGGGTCGCCCGCCCAAATCAACCGCCGCTCACCAGTGTTTCTCGTGCTTACCGTTCTCCTCGGTGAGCCTGGGAAATGATCTGGCGGTTCGCGCTGCTTGCCACAGAGGTGAGGAGAGACTAGATTGTCCCTCTATGATCTAGGAGGCCGGGAGCAATGTCATGAAGCTATCAGCCAAAACCCTGGGTTTTTTTCAGCCGGCGATTCTGTTTTTCATAAAAGCGATCTGAGTGGCTGATCAGCTGCTGGATCGCCAGGAGGAACTCCTGGGGCTGTACCCCTGCTGTGCTCATTATGAGGGGCACACACCATCCCTGTGCTGTGATGACTTCCTGGGTTTGTACCCCTGTTGTGCTTATTATGAGGGGCTCCCACCATCGCTGTGCTGTGCTGACTTCCTGGGTTTGTACCCCTGTTGTGCTCATTATGAGGGGCTCCCACCATCCCTGTGCTGACTCTTTCCTGGGGCTGTACCCCTGCTGTGCTCATTATGAGGGGCTCCCACCATCCCTGTGCTGTGCTGACTTCCTGGGGCTGTACCCCTGCTGTGCTCATTATGAGGGGCACACACCATCCCTGTGCTGTGATGACTTCCTGGGTTTGTACCCCTGTTGTGCTCATTATGAGGGGCTCCCACCATCCCTGTGCTGACTCTTTCCTGGGGCTGTACCCCTGCTGTGCTCATTATGAGGGGCTCCCACCATCCCTGTGCTGTGCTGACTTCCTGGGGCTGTACCCCTGCTGTGCTCATTATGAGGGTCTCCCACCATCCCTGTGCTGTGCTGACTTCCTCCTGGGGCTTTACCCCTGCTGTGCTCATTATGAGGGGCTCCCACCCTCCCTGTGCTGACTTCCTCCTGGGGCTGTACCCCTGCTGTGCTCATTATGAGGGGCTCCCACCATCCCTGTGCTGTGCTGACTTCCTGTATTTGTACCCCTGCTGTGCTTATTACTGTGCTGTGCGCATTATGAGGGGCTCCCACCATCCCTGTGCTGTGCTGACTTCCACGGGGAAGTCAGCATAGCACAGGGATGGTGGGAGCCCCTCATACTGAGCACAGCAGGGGTACAAACCCAGGAAGTCAGCACAGCACAGGGATGGTGGGAGCCCCTCATAATGAGCACAGCACAGGGATGGTGGGAGGCCCTCATAATGAGCACAGCAGGGGTACAAACCCAGGAAGTCAGCACAGCACAGGTATGGCGGGAGCCCCTCATAATGAGCACAGCAGGGGTACAAACCCAGGAAGTCAGCACAGCACAGGGATGGTGGGAGCCCCTCATAATGAGCACAGCACGGGGATGGTGGGAGGCCCTCATAATGAGCACAGCAGGGGTAGAGCCCCAGGAGGAAGTCAGCACAGCACAGGGATGGTGGGAGCCCCTCATAATGAGCACAGCACAGGGATGGGGGAGCCCCTCATAATGAGCACAGCACAGGGATGGTGGAAGCCCCTCATAATGAGTCTGACGACTGCCATATTGAGAAAGGTATTTTTTGCTTTTTAAATTCATCATAAAGAACGTTTGTAATTGTTACAAAAGTTAACAAACCTAACGAAAATTCTTATTTCGTACGAATCTAAATTGAATTTTGGACACAAATTACGAAATACGAATTAATGGCTAATACGAAAAGGAATGGAACAAAACTAAACAAATTTATTGACAGCGCACATGTCTATCCCTTATTTCTATCACAAGGGATGTTTACATTTCTTGTGATAGGAATAAAAATGTTTACAATGTTAACAAAAAAAATTTAAAGGGACAGTGTAAAAATAAAAGAAAATATTTTAAAGGGCCCCCATCCCTCCGTGCTCGCGTGTAGAAGCAAACGCATATGTAGGTTGCGCACATACGGTGTTCGCACCACACACATGAGGTATCGCCCGCAAACATTATAATGAGAGCAAAAATGCTATCACAAGACCTCCTCTGTAACTCTAAACTGATACCCTGTAAAATTCTTTAAAGTTTCGCCTATGGAGATTTTTAACCACCTCAATACCGGGCACTTTCACCCCCTTCCTGCCCAGACCAATTTTCAGTTTTCTGCCCTCTCACACTTTGGATGACAATTACTCAGTCATGTAACACTGAACCCAAACAATATTTTTATTTACACAAATTGAGCTTTCTTTTTGTGGTATATAATGACCACTGGGTATTTTTTTTTTATATTTTGCGATATAAGTAAAAAAAGAGCAAAAATTATGAAAATAAAACCCACTTTTTTTTAGTTTCTATTATAAAATTTGCAAATAAGTAATTTTTGTTCATTGATTTGGGCCAAATTTTATACTGCTACATATCTTTGGTAAAAATAACCCAAATTAGTGGATATTATTTGGTCTGTGTGAAAGTCAGAGAGTCTACAAGCTATCGTGCAAATCATTAAAAATTGATCACACCTGATGTACTGATGGCCGATTCTCATTTCTTGAGGCCCTGAAATGTCAGGAAAGTACAAATACCCCCCATATGACCCCTTTTTGGGAAGTATACAGTCCAAGGTATTTAGTAAGGGGCATGGCAAGTTTTTTGAAGTTGTAATTTTTTAACACAATTTTTGGGAAAATCAAGGTTTTTATTTATTTATTTTATTTTCACAAAATTGTCATAACAACATATTATTTCTCACACACAGCACATGCATACTTCCAATTACAGCTCAAAAATACATTCTGCTACTCCTCCTGAGTATTGGCAATACTCCATGTGTGAGACTTTTACACAGCCTGGCCACATAGAGAGGCCCAACATGCAGGGAGCACCTTCAGTCCTAGGAGCATAAATTACACATCTAATTTCCTGACAACCTATCACACTTTTGAAGGTCCTGGAGCACCAAGACAGTGGAAACACCCCCAAAATGACCCCATTTTGGAAAGAAAACACCCCAACGTATATTCTATGAGGCATGGGCTGGAGACAGATACTCTGATGGGCTGGAGACAGGTACTCTTTCTTTTGGGGCAATCAGTGTGTATTGGTGTATACTGTGATTGGTAACTAGCTTTTACCGCAATCACCTCCTCCTCCTTGGACACAGCCGGTCACGAGGTAAAGAGCCATTTTCATTGGCTCTTTACCCTAACTGGGTATGGTCCAAAGGGACACGCATCAACCCTGATCGCTGCGCTCCCCTGGGATGTCATATGACGCCCGGAGGGAGGGAAAGTTCCTGCCGGCGTCATTCATCTATACGTCAGTAGAGAAGTGGTTAAGTATCTTAGTTTGTCGCGAGCGTACGCAGTTTTAAAGCGTGACATGTTGGGTATCTATTTACTCGGCATAACATCATTTTTATATTTTAACAAAACATTGGATTATTTGTGTTCTTTTGCATTAAAATTAATTAAAGGTTATTTTTCAAAATAATTTGCGTTTAAAAAACTGCTGCGCAAAAACAGTGTGACATAAATAAATTGCAAACACTTCCATTTTATTTTCTAGGGTCAATGCTAAAAAAAAAAAAAAAAAAAAGATATATTTATATATTATACACACACACTGTTGTGAGTGTGGTATGGAATCTTAATTAAGATCTCAGTGTTTTGTTTTTCAGTGCCTCCAACCTTACAGTAAATTGGTGAACTTAGTTCAGATAATCAGTACATACCACAATCCTTTCCCGAGTTCATTAACTCATGGTGATTTCTTACCAATGTATAAATATCTCCCAACAAAATTAGTAAGTAAATAATTTGACTTTATTAATTAACAAGTATAGTTATACAATTTCAAACAGAACTGGAATTTCTGGTGATTGATATTTCACACACGCATTATCAAAACATCAACTCGGCAATGGAACAATATTTCTTAATATATTACAAATAACTCAGGGGAGCCCAAATTGTTCTGTTAGAAAAATATGTGTGGTAAACGCGCTTTACTTCCAAGAACACGATATCCCTTGTCGCTCGGGGAAACAGTCCTCTGAATTTGTCTGGCCGGAAGGAATCCAAAGTATGTCAACAGATTAATATTTCTTTCAAATTTGCAATATCCATCTAACAGAGCTTACTAAAATTGAATGGGGCAATAATACTCTCCCTTGGGACCACAGACATTGAAATTGATGTAATACAGGTTTGTGTCTGAATTTTTCCCAAACACGGCTTCAATAATACACAGCCTAGACAATCAATATGGGCAAACGATAATGATAAATTACCCTACACACTGTATATGATAATGTCAACACATAATCTACAATCTCTACAATTATGAGAGGAAAAGATAACTAATATTTGTATGGTCTGTATCTTATCAACAGTTTAAAAGGGGAAGATATCTGACAACATCTAAGTACATTGAGTGGTTCCAGTCACAAGGTCCAGCAAGATGGGGAGTGGTCAAATATCATCAGGCTTCTTGATCGTCTAGGGGGGTGTATTCGGCGTGTGGGTCTGTGATCCTCTCTCTATGGCTCTCACATCCCAGGGCTTTTTTTCTCAAACAGTAGGTGCTGGAACTTAACCACAGCCCCACAAAACCCCTCCCCCTACACACACCCTCCAAATCACATCAAATAGTGGGTGTGGTCAGTCAAATTTCACGAAAACAGTAGGAGGGTCTTAAAGGGGCATTAAATACCAGAATTGCATTAGATAAAGAGTGCAGAGCTGTCCTGTCACTTGTAAACACAGAAACCAGACTTCTGTGTTTACAAGGGATTGTGGTGAGCAGGCACCAAAGGGTCGGAGCCAGAGTTCCACCAAGTTCCCCCTGAAAAAAAAAAGCCCCTGCTTTATACCATCTGGGACAATAAGCTCATAAAATTATCATAAGCTCAGCCCAGAAGGTTGGCTTATTCTCCATTGGTTTGGAGAACTTTAATGATTTGCCTGGTAAGCTCAGGTAATATCATCTTCAGCCACTAGGTGTGTCTGAGGACAAAAAAAGTGTTCTAAACTATTTGTTAAAAGAAAATATATTCTCTATCATAACTGGCATCTGTCTATATATTGGGGCTGATGAATAAATATCTATATTGTTCAGGGACCCCGGCAATTGGTACAAAATACAATACACTTAGTATAAATTTGATTAATTAATATCACTCACAATGGATGTTTATATGGATAAATGCATGACTCCTGCATATCCTATGAAAACCTATTTGTCTTGGGACAACACATGTTATATGGGTATTTTCATGTAGATGCGGTCACGGTTTCTTATTCTTAGGTGCGCCCCTCTTCCTACGCTCGAGCTGGACTTCTAGTGGTCAAAGGAAAAACTCTCTGACCAGTCGGGTAATCAAGACACCATACACAGTGTGTGGATTATCAAGAAAATACAGTGGTTTATTCCGGCTTCACAAAATATATAGAAAACAGAAAAGGGGTTGTGTAAAGGAGACACCCCAATGAACAACCAATCCAACTTATACATGTGTTATACGAGCATAAAGATATTTCTAATATTTCTGCCTAGAGACAGACTCCGTGTCATAATTCTAAAAATGTCTTAACCTTATTTTCCTGGCATAGGGCGTTATGTTCGTTCTCTAAGGTCTAAAAGCATCTACATGTGTCAAATCCTAACAGCATGCGCATCCCGCCTCGAGCCTTAGTTCCAGTATGCAAGCTAGGTGTGAATGCAATGTGCAAACATAAGCTAGAAACATGTTATAGAAAAACATCTTTATAGGAGGTTCAAGGAGGCACTCTTGCTGAAACTTTTTAAAGAACGACCCTAGGTTCTATATTTCCTTACACTTATGTCTTTACAACAATGATGGGTATCTAAACACAGTTCTTCATTTGTTCTATATCAAAATTTATATTTCTATCTTATGGCAGATTACTCATGGGGTCAGTGGATATTAAAATTACGGTCGTATCTGTGACCTGGAATCTGATATAGCATTTTCATCACTTATGATCACATATATTTAAAAAAAACACATACATACAGGAATTGAATGTCTTCCTTGAAATGGACTTTGGACGGGCTTTACTGAGGGTTTAGAGAAAGGTTTAGCTGTACAAACAATTTCTCCTTATAGGCACTTTTAGTCAATATCATTATAGTCTGTTCATATATTTGGGACTGTTGTCGTTGTGGTGTAACATTAACCTCTCATCTCAGTCATTGTCTGAGGGAAAGCTTGAGTCAACATTGGGGTTGACTAGGAAGGCAATTTCAAACAATGGGGTTATTTACCCAAGCTTTTCCTTTAATTAAAGGTTTTGTAACGTGGTTTTGAAAACACAATTTTTTACCATAATCAGCTGGTTTCATATCAGATTCATGTTTACTTGGCTTCGGTTTTGTCTCTTAACATTAACTCTCCAATGGATGGCATAATTCTCCCCCCGTGTGAGATCTCTGATGTTTAGAAAGAGTGGACTTCTGTGAAAAACATTTCCCGCATTAAGAACAGGAATATGGCTTCTCCCCTGTATGCAATCTCTGATGTCTGTAAAAAGTGGACTTCTGTGAAAAACATTTTCCGCACCCAGAACAGGAATATGGCTTCTCCCCCTTGTGTAATCTCTGATGTCTGTAAAAAGTGGACTTCTGTGAAAAACATTTCCCGCACTACGGCTTCTCCCCCGTGTGCAATCTCTTATGCGTGGTAAGAGTGGACTTATGTGAAAAACATTTACCACACTCAGGACAGGAATAGGACTTTTCCCCCGTGTGCAATCTCTGATGATAGGAAAGAGAGGTCTTCTGTGAAAAACATTTCCCGCACTCAGGACAGGAATACGGCTTTTCCCCCGTGTGCAATCTCTGATGTTTGGAAAGTGTGGACTTCTCTGAAAAACATTTCCCGCACTCAGAACAGGAATATGGCTTTTCCCCCGTGTGAGATCTCTGATGTGTGGTAAGATTGAACTTATGTGAAAAACATTTCCCACACTCAGGACAGGAATACGATTTCTCCCCCGTGTGTAATCTCTGATGTTTGGCAAGTGTGGACTTCACTGAAAAACATTTCCCGCACTCAGAACAGGAATATGACTTTTCCCCCGTGTGCAATTTCTGATGATAGGAAAGAGAGGACTTCACTGAAAAACATTTCCCACACTCAGGGCAGGAATACGGCTTTTCCCCTGTGTGTAATCTCTGATGTTTGGCAAGTGTGGACTTCACTAAAAAACATTTCCCGCACTCAGAACAGGAATATGACTTTTCCCCCGTGTGCAATTTCTGATGATAGGAAAGAGAGGACTTCACTGAAAAACATTTCCCACACTCAGGACAGGAATACGGCTTTTCCCCCGTGTGCAATCTCTGATGTTTGGAAAGTGTGGACTTCTCTGAAAAATATTTCCCGTACTCAGGACAGGAATACGGCTTTTCCCCCGTGTGCAATTTCTGATGTGTGGAAAGACTAGACTTCCGTGAAAAACATTTCCCGCACTCAGGACAGAAATACGGCTTTTCCCCCATGTGCAATCTCTGATGATCGGAAAGATGGGACTGCTGTGAAAAGCATTTCCCACACACAGGACAAGAAAATGGCTTTTCCCCGGTGTGCAACTTCCGATGGTAGGAAAGAGCGTACTTATCTGAAAAACATTTCCCACACTCAGGACATGAATACGGCTTCTCACCTGTGTGAGTTCTTTTGTGTACATTAAGTTTGGATTTATAATAGAAGCACTTCCCGCACTCAGCACAGGGAAAGACCTTATCTGTTGGAAGGACGGCACCGTCCCTCACAGTCTGAGGTTCCTCAGGATAAGAGGAATACGATGGTCCGGCACCGTCCCGCACAG
Source organism: Lithobates septentrionalis (assembly GCA_037952835.1). NCBI lineage: Eukaryota > Metazoa > Chordata > Amphibia > Anura > Ranidae > Lithobates > Lithobates septentrionalis. The sequence continues at coordinate 2,936,449 of JBBDGP010001872.1, read as the reverse complement.
TCTGAGGTTCCTCAGGATAAGAGGAATACGATGGTCCGGCACCGTCCCGCACAGTCTGAGGTTCCTCAGGATAAGAGGAATACGATGGTCCGGCACCGTCCCGCACAATCTGAGGTTCCTCAGGATAAGAGGAATACGATGGTCCGGCACCGTCCCTCACAGTCTGAGGTTCCTCAGGATAAGAGGAATACGATGGTCCGGCACCGTCCCGCACAGTCTGAGGTTCCTCAGGATAAGAGGAATACGATGGTCCGGCACCGTCCCGCACAGTCTGAGGTTCCTCAGGATAAGAGGAATACGATGGTCCATCTACACTGTGTGGTGCCGGATGGACATTTGAGGTAGTCGGGTTTTCTCCTGGACTATACTGTGTGATGTCCTCATCTTCTACTTTACAGTCTGGAGACAAAGTGAGACAATCCTCTGAGGTTTTCCTCATCTCCCGTCCATCTACTAAAATAGAAATACAAAGATTATTACTAGACATGAGCTGATTGGTTCCCCTAAACCAGGACTCCGCCCACATCAGGCAGCTTTGTCTCTGAGGATCTTACAATTCCCCCCTCAAGGTAACTAGTAAATGGGTCCTCTGATCTCCTACCAGTTCATTTCTTTATTCAGGGACCTTAGTCAGAGAGTGAGGAAACAACGAGAACTGTCTTTTATAGGAGTGACAGTGATGAGGGGATTATAGGACGAGTGTCCCCTCCCCCTCTATCACTCATTGCCATCTTCCCAACACAAGAAGTACTGCACTTCCTTATTTAGTCCATGATTTAGTCATGAATAACAGCGGGGCTGAGCCCCACCAGAGGTCAGAGAGTGAGGATGGGGGAGAACAACCAAGATGAAGACTGGACTGATCCTGAAGACCACCATCATTGGGTTATTGACTCCTCCCTCATTGTCACTTTCTGTTGAAGGTTCCAACATTGAAGGATGTTATCACATTATTATCTCCATGTAAAAGTCTGTATGCAATGTACAATATAGAGTATATAGTGCAGAAGTCAGGAGTATGTAAGGTGCAACACAGGGTATATAGTGCAGAGGTCAGGAGTAGGGATGAGCTTCGAGTTCGAGTCGAACCCATGTTCCACCGTTCGTCGAATTTCGAACATTATGGGCCGTTCGCGCCAAATTCGAGTGGCGCGTCACGGCCCATAATTCACTGCGACATCGCAGTCCATTGCTGGCTGATGATTGGCCAAGCATGCACTATGACCCGCATGCTTGGCCAATCACAGCGCCGTCTGTACAGAGAGCCGTAATTGGCCAAATCCAGGGTGGCTTTGGCCAATTATGGCTCAGGGGTTTTAGTACACGCACTACACTATATAAGGCCGCCTGTGTGGTGGCCTTGTGTGGTGTGTTGCGGTGGCAGCGGAGAGATAGACAGAGAGACAGTGTCATTTGATTTAAGTTAGGTAGTGTAGCCAGGCGAGTCAGTTAGCTGCACTTACAGTGTATTGTGTATATATATATATATATGCATCCCAGGTGTTTTGTATATATATATATATATATATATATATATATATATATATATATATATATATATACACTGTATTCAGTTTAGCTAGATCCATTCCTGTTATTCTCTTCCTACTGACAGGTAGGCAGGTGTTTTTACAGTATTTACAGCTACCTGAAGAAAAATGCTGGTGTTCTTCTGATCCTATTAGTCCTATTAGCTACAGTATTTACAGTTAGTGTAGTGCGTCCTCTGCACAGTGTTCAGCTAAAGCTACCTAAACAAAATTAGTGGTGTTCTTCTGATCCTATTAGTACAGTACCGCAGGCAGCTGCAGTATTTACAAGTTAGTGTAGTGCGTCCTCTGCACAGTGTGCACCTAAAGCTACCTAAGGACAATTGCTGGTGTTCTCACTAATAATACAACAGGCAGGCAGTTGATTCTGCTAGCTGCAGTATAATCAGTATATATATACATCCCAGCTTTGTGCAGCTACATCTCACTGCAGGCCATTAGCAAGTCTGGAAGGCCAACAAGGAGAGGCAGACAGTCACAAGCCAATAAAAGAGGGCAAGCAGGCTCTGTGTCTAGAGGCAACAGTGCTGGTCGTGGACACGGTGCATCCTCATCAGCACGTGGCCGTTGGACACGCTTGTCCTTTTTTTCGGAAGCTGGCCATGTTGAGCCACAACATGCGGAAGACTTGGAAGAGTGGATTACCAAGCCGTCCTCATCCTCCTCATCCTCTCTCACCCATGCCCAGGGTACTTTGTCTGGCAAAGCAGCTGCCAACGCCTCTTCCCTCGGCTCAATGGCATCAGTCACTCCTTCCCTAGCCCCACCGTGTCCTCCTGAGGAGTCCCCCGAACTGTGACCACAGTGTTGGGTACATGCTCCAGGAGGATACCCAGCGTTTTGAAAGCTCCGATGATAGTAGTCAGCTAGAGGAAGGCAGTAACGTGAGCCCAGAGTGAGGGGGTGCCCAAGAAGGACAGCAATCTGGCAGTCATGTTCCCCCAGCTGCAGCATACTGCCAGATTTGCTCCAGTGATAAGGAGGGAGGGGATGATGAGGTCACTGACTCCACGTGGGTTCCTGATAGGAGAGAGGAGGAGGAGGCACATCTCCAAAGAGGCAGGATGCCCTCCAGGGGCCAGCCTAAGGGCAGCACGCTGACTGCATCACACCGCAGAGCTCCGCATGTGCAGAGCACTACTGTCTCTGTGCATTATTCCAAAAGTTCTTTGGTGTGGGCCTTTTTTGAGACGAGTGCATCAGATCGCACCGCTGCTATTTGCAACGTATGTCTCAAGCATATCTCGCGTGGCCAAAACATTACCCGCTTGGGCACCACATGCTTGACCAGACATATGTCAACCTGCCATGCAGTTCGTTGGTAAGCGTACCTAAAAGACCCACACCAAAGAACAAAGCGGACCTCTCCTTGCTCCTCTTCAGCTGGGATCTCCAACCGCACTATACCTTCAGTCCTCTCTGAGACCTGCACTGAGAGGAATGAAGGTGTAGAATTAGGTGTGTCACAGCCAAGTACTTGCGGGCAATCTGCTATCGGTACACCGACGTCAGATTGTACCAGGCAAATTTCCCTGCCCCAGCTGCTGCACCGCCGAAAGGAGTTCGCTCCCAGCCATCCACATGCCCAGTGGTTGAATGCTAGCTTGGCAAAATTGCTAGCACTTCAACTGCTGCCTTTTCAGTTGGTAGACTCTGCCCCCTTCCGTGAGTTTGTGGAATGTGCGGTTCCTCAGTGGCAGGTTCCCAAATGCCACTTTTTCTCATGGAAGGCGATTCCGGCTCTCTACCGGCATGTGGAAGGCAATGTCTTGGCCTTGCTGGACAGGGTGGTCAGCGGTAAGGTGCATATTACCGCTGACTCATGGTCCAGCAGGCATGGACAGGGATGTTACCTAAGTTTCACCGCGCACTGGGTGACTCTTTTGGCAGCTGGGAAGGATGCAGGACAGAGTGCAGTAGTGTTGGAGGTTGTTCCGCCACCACGCCTCCAAAATTCTACTAGTGGTGATTCTGCCACACCTCTCTCCTCCACCCCCTCCTCTTCTTCTTCCTCCTTGGCCTCTTTCCTGTGCTGATTTGTCCTCGGAACCACCGGTGCTCCGTAGGCGTTTAGGGGCTACGCAAGTACGCAGGCAAAAAGATGCCATGCTGTGCTTGAGCTGGTGTGCTTGGGGGACAGGAGCCACACTGGGGCAGAGATTCTGTCAGCTCTGCAGGGGCAGGTTCAGAGGTGGTTGATGCCACGCCAACTTAAGGCAGGAATGGTGGTTTGCGACAATGGCACCAACCTCCTCTCCGCCCTCCGACAGGGACAAATGACCCATGTGCCCTGTTTGGCTCATGTCCTTAACTTGGTGGTGCAGCGGTTCTTCGACAGGTACCCGGGCTTACAGGATGTCCTGAGGCAGGCCAGGAAAGTCTGTGTGCATTTCCGCCGGTCATATAATGCCAGTGCTCAGCTGGCAGACCTCCAAAAGGAATTTAACCTGCCCAAGAACCGCCTAATCTGTGATATGCCCATCAGGTGGAACTCAACGTTGGCCATACTGCAGCGGCTGCACACGCAGCAGAGGGCCATCAATGAGTACCTGTGCGACTATGGCACCAGGACAGGGTCAGGGGAGCTTGTTTTTTTTCCCACGCCTGTGGGCCATGATCAGGGATGCATGCACTGTCCTGTCATCATTTGAAAAATAGTGCTAAAATCTTGTGAGCCACAAATGGGTTAATGCCTTCAGTGTGAATAAATGAACCTAATTCAGCTGCACACACTAACCACGTTCCATACCGTGTATATGCCAAAAATAAATAAATATATGTGTATGCGCTAAAGGCTATGAATACGTGAACAAAGAATATAATAAATCTATACAATATTAAAAATTATTATAAATTATAAACAGTGTCACACACCTGTGAAGAAAGTGACTATAATCCACAATTGAATATATGAAAAATGGTAACAAAAAATCCTTTAAATGATTAAAAAAAAAAAAAAATATATATATATATATATATATATATATATATATATATATATATATATATATAAGTGCTACTTGATAAATAAAGTGTCCGAAACCAATTCTGGGGGATCTCCCAGATGAAGGCACGTATACCCTGTGCCGAAGACGTGTAGGGGAGGGGCAGGACGGAGCTTTCTACACACAGACAGGCAGAGGATTGAACACCGCACCGCACGCCACAGGATTCATCTGTATTGCATGTTTTGGATAGGATGGTGCACTGACGCACCCAAGCATTGTGAGTACCCTCCTGGAGGGATTGTTTTTAGGGCTTTTCAAATAAATTCCTGGCGGTATTATGCTATGAGTCTCCTTTCTTTCATATATGTCACCATTTGAGCGAGATACAGATCATCACCAGCAGACCCTGTGTGAGCCCTGGAGTGGGTCTAATGCGTGTTTTGACACTGTTTAGCTACTGTGTCACACGCTCTAAGGTGAGCGCATTATCCATTGGGGGTCACTGGAGAGCACTGCAGCATGCCTTAATGTGCACATCTCATAAGAAGAGCATGAGGAATATTTAGCACTTTTTCATAAAAACCAGCATGAGGATTGCCTGCTATTTGTTTGGACACTATTGTGCACTTTGATTTATATACTCTTATGAATGGCTTGGACTGAGATATATTCATTTGTATGAATTGGTTTCAGACACTTTATTTATCAAGTAGCACTTATATATATATATATATATATATATATTTTTTTTTTTTTTTTTTTTTAATCATTTAAAGGATTTTTTTTTTTCTCACATTTTTTTGCATGGTGCATGTTACCATTTTTTTATATATTCAATTGTGGATTATAGTCACTTTCATTACAGGTGTGTGACACTGTTTATAATTTATAATAATTTTTAATATTGTATAGATTTATTATATTCTTTGTTCACGTATTCATAGCCTTTAGCGCATACACATATATTTATTTATTTCTGTCATCATTTGAGGAGGCCACAAGGATGGTGAGCAGTGACAGTGCATGCATCAGTGACAATGTCCCTCTTGTCCACCTTTTGGAGCACACGCTGCGTGGAATAATGGACAGGGCACTTGAGGCAGAACAGAGGGAGGAGGAGGAGGACTTCCTTACCACTCAAGGCCCCCTTTATCTAGACAGTGTTCCTGCATGCCCACCGATCACATAGGAAGAGGACGAGGAGGAGGAGGATTGTGTGAGCATGGAGGTGGAGCCTGGCACTCAGCATCAGCAGCAGTCTTCAAGGGATCATTTACAGTCCAAAGAAACCCATGGACTTGTACGTGGCTGGGAGGAGGTGGCTGCGGATCATGTCGTCCTTAGTGACCCAGAGGACTCCGGACCGAATGCCTCAGCAAACCTACGCTGCATGGCCTCCCTGATACTGCAAAGCCTGCGGAAGGATCCTCGTATTCGTGGTATCAAGGGGAGGGATCATTACTGGCTGGCAACCCTCCTTGATCCATGTTACAAGGGTAAGGTTGTGGACCTTATCTTGCCATCTCAGAGGGAGCAGAGGAAGAAACATCTTCGGGAGGCCTTGCAGAAAGGTTTTGTGCAACGTGTTTCCAGAGCCTGGGAGGTTACAATTTCCTGGTCCCCCTGGACAACGTGTTGCTGAGGCTTCGGTCAGTCACAGAAGGAGCGGTGGAGAAGGTGGCCGTCTGACCGATGCATTCAGACAATTTTTTAGTCCGCAGCCCCAAGGTCTGATCGGTTCCAGCAACCATCGCCAGCGTCTGATTCACATGGTGCAGGTTTACCTAGGGGCAAGATCAGACTTGGACACCTTTCCCACCGAAAATCCTCTGGGTTACTGGGTCTTGAAGATGGATCACTTGCAGAGTATGCAATTGAGCTACTGGCCTGTCCTGCATCCAGCGTTCTTTCGGAACGCACATTCAGTGCTCCTGGAGGCTTTGTAACCGATCACAGGGTGCGTCTGTCCACCGAATCATTCGATTCGGTGGACAGGCTGACCTTCATAAAAATGAATCAGTCTTGGATCACCAGCTACCAAGCACCTAATGCTGATGTAACCGATTGATTTTTTTTTTAATGTGAGATCCCTTCAAGACTGCCTATGCTGATGCTGAGTGACTATCCTGTTATGCTGAGTCACAATCCTCTTCCTCCTCAATTTTCATGCTGATAGCTTGTGAGAACATTTTTGGTTCTAGGCACCGCCACCAGTGGCCAAGGCCCAATTTTCCTGCCCCTGTTTAAGAGGGGCGTGTAATTACAATTTTTGATGCAATACTTTGCAGCAGGGCTCATTCCTGCACTCCAACTATAGTATCTGTGAGAGGTTGTAGTGTTGTGGCACCAGCACCAGTGCCCAAGGCCTATTTTTCATCCCCTGTTCAACAGGGACATGTAATTACAATTTTTGATGCAATACTTTGCAGCAGGGCTTATTCCTGCGCTCCAACTACAGCATCTGTAAGGGGTTGCAGTGTTGTGGCACCAGTGCCTAAGGCCCAATTTTTCTGCCCCTGGTTAACAGGGGCATGTAATTACAATTCTTGATATAATATTTCACAGCAGGGCCCCTTCCAGCACCCACCAAGAGTAACTGTGAGGACTTACAGTGTTGTGGCACCAGCACCACCACCATCACCAAAGGCCAAATTTTTCTACCACTGTTCAACAATGACATGTAATTACAATTCTTGATCTAATATTTCACAGCAGGGCCCCTTCCAGCGCCCACCAAGAGTAACTGTGAGGGCTTACACCAACACCTAAGGCCCCAATTTCTGCAGAGTATATAGGGCAGGCCCCTACTTTCAAACATCCAACTTACAAACGACTCCTACTTGCAAACGGAGACAACAGGAAGTGAGATGAAATCTAGCCCTAGGAAGGGAAATTCTCTCCTGTAAGAGTTAATATGGGAAAAACGTTTCTCCTTTCCACTGATGCTTTATCACCAATCCTTGTTTCACAAAAAACCCCAAATTTTCAAGAAACATTTGTCATTGGGACAGAAAGTGAGGTGAAATCTTCTGAAGAGGAGCACAGACAGCAAAACAAATGTTACAGGGGTGATAACCCTTCCCTATGTTTTCCAAAAAGCTGAAAAATAGATTGTTTGGCTGGAGCTACACTTACAAAATGTACCAGTTCAAAATTACAAACAGATTCTACTTAACAACAAACCTACAGTCCCTGTCTTGTTTGCACCGCCTGTATACTGCTGTTCAGAATATATAGGGCCTGGGGGCCCCACACCTTTCCTTTTTTTAATTTGGGTGCAGGGTTCCCCTTAATATCCATACAAGACCCAAAGGGCCTGGTAATGGACAGGGGGGTACCCATGGCGTTTGTCTCACTGATTTTCATCCATATTGCCAGGACCCGACACTACATTAAAGCCGCAAGCAGTTTTAGATGACTTTTTTTCCTTTAAAAATGACATTTTGTGCAGGGACTGTTCTAAGCACGGGAAACACGCGCCACTTTACAGGCATTCTATAGACACCCCCCAGGTACGATATTTAAAGGAATATTTCACTTTTTTTTTTTCACTTTAAGCATCAACAAAATCACTGCTCCTGAAAAAACGGCCGTTTTTAAAACTTTTTTTGCATTGATACATGTCCCCTGGGGCAGGACCCGTGTCCCCAAACCCTTTTTAGGACAATAACTTGCATATTAGCCTTTAAAATTAGCACTTTTTATTTTGAACATTCGAGTCCCATAGACGTCAATGGGGTTCTAAAGTTCGCGTGAACTTTCGGTCCGTTCGCAGGTTCTGGTGCGAACCGAACTGGGGGGTGTTCGGCTCATCCCTAGTCCGGAGTATGTAATGTACAGAAGTAAGGAGTATGTAACGTACAATATAGAGTATATAGTGCAGAGTTCAGGAGTATGTAATGTACAATATAGAGTATATAGTGCAGAGGTCAGGAGTATGTAATGTACAATATAGAGTATATAGTGCAGGGGTCAGGGGTATGTAATAAGGATGAGCCCGATGTTCAAGTCCCCCCCCCCCTCCTGAACTGTACCAGTCCACATGCCCTCAACATAGGGAGGGTGCTTTGGGTTCCCCTTGTGCCCATGTTGATGGGGACAAGGGCCTCAACCCTCACAACCCTGCCTGGTGGTTGTGGGGGTCTGCGGGCGGGGGGGCTTATTGGATATTATCGGCCCCCAGATCCCCCCCCACCATGTGAATGGGTATCGGGTACATTGTACCCCTATTTATTCGCCAAATAAGTGTCAAAAAAGTAAAAACAACCGTTTTGGACAATTCCTTTATTAGAAAAAAAAAATGTCCCATGATGTAAATCCATCGTCAATCACGGCATCCGGTGGTCCCGAAAAATATAAAAAAAAAACTTGAAAAACTCCGCCTCCCCACGACTACCGTCTTTTCGCTTTGACAGCTGTTATATAGGCAAGGAAGGGGCCAACCGGTGACGTAAACGGGTGACCCCACCCCCCTCTGATGTCAAACGCCATCACAAGTTACTCTGCCAGAGATCTTGCTAGACCCGGGCATGGGGCAGAAGACTCAAGGTACATAACCCAGGTGTCTAGTCTAAGCAACGCCCATGGTGAAAATCAACATTGTGACTGCCAGCTGAACCCCAGAATCTCCATAAATCCAGTCTAGATACATAAATTGTGTCTGCAGCACAGAGAAGGAAGATTATCCGAGAGAAATACAGGAATACAGGACGGGGAACACAGCTCAGGAAAGTGACCAGGGGATTACAGGCTGATATCATCCAGTCCCCGCCCTACTCTGGACCAATCAGTGAGCAGTATGGGTGGAGGAATGTATTTAGTGTTAATGACCCACCTGTGCTGATCTCTGTAGGAGTGTCCTCCTCTATAAATGTCCCCGTTATTCCATCCTCCTCCATAGACTGCTGATCATCCCTCACATACGTCTCTTCTTCTTCTGCTTTAACCTCAAATTCTATATCGATTGGATCTCCACTCTGAATCAAGAAAATGAGAGAGAATATCATCTGTAAAATATAAGCTTTATTATTGTGACATCACATAAAAAAATTAAAAAAAACACATCCTCTCCAGAAGTCCATATTCTAGATGCTCCGATCCACCAACCTTGTAACAGTGAGGGGTGGTGTGATCTTCCTGTGTGGAATCCCGGGAATACAGAGGAAGGGGACATCTCTCTGGTGGGTTCCTGGTATTAGGTGGCTCCATCATATCCTTGTGTCCTTCTGATAACTCCTCCATCACTCCATACTCCTCATCCTCCTCTTTATACTCTTCATTAACATTAATATTATCATCCCCGAGGTTTCCACTCTGAATATATAATAAAACATTGATTGTAACAAACATGCTTGTGTATAAATCATAATTACCAATAATTGTCAATCATCTACCTGATGATGGTGAGGGATGGTGTGACCTTCCTGTGTGGAATCCCGGGAATACAGAGGACGGGGACATCTTTCTGGTGGGTTCCCATTACTGGATCCATCTGTAGGAAACACACACACTGACTGAATACATTGTTTCTATGTGTTTATCAGATGATGGGGGATCTAGGTGGACCCTCCGTACTGCTCTCTCCTTTACAATAAAGTCTCCTCTTACCCGGTGATGTGAGGGGCGGCTGATTCTCCATCATGACGTCCTTCCCAGCTCCGCTCACCTCTCCTGTCAGCAGCTCGATGATCTCTCTGGTGACTTCTAGAATCTTCTTTTTATCTCTCTATTCTATCAGGAAGGGAGGTGGAGGCAATGTGATGGTCATATGATCTCCAGACTTCACAGGAGGAAAACTCTAGATTTGAACACAAATAGTAAAATCAAATGACATTCCCAGAATCCTCCTCACCTCACTGGTCAGGTCTCTTTTTATTTAAACCCCACTTCATGCTGAGGAGCTGTGAGGTCAGTGTGATGTCATAGGATTCTCTGACTCTGGTTGGAGGGAAATTGGGAGAAGGAGCTGTGGAGGGAACCCTATGAGTTTTCTGTTCACAGAATCATTTTTCCCGGGTGCGTCCCACCACTCCTAAACCAAAAGATGAACTTTTTCTTTGGACTTTGCCAGGACACATCATATTCCTGTGATCTCCATGTACTCTGGAGACTTTACTGATCACATTTTAGGATGAATATCTGAGACTTGGACCATTATGGAAAAAAATTTCCGGACATTTGCTACCAAATACATTTTTCCCTTTTTCTTCTTTTTTAAATCTTATAAAATAAAGACATACATATCCCAATTCTCCCTAAATAAACCCATCCTACACCACTAATAAAAGTACTATAATGCATTTGTCAGGAGTGTGTTGCGCTCCTGCTCCTCATTTCAGCATCCTGGTTTTGGCTGTGATGCATTCTCCCTGTCTGTCTGTCCCACCTGCAAGGTGATTGATGTGGTCAGTCTGTAGGTGGAGACCAAACCTGATTTAAGCCAGCCAAGCCTGCAGTCTCATGCTTGTGATATTGCATTTGTAACATGTGCTCCAAGCTCTCTGTTTGTCTGCCCTCGTTGATGACCTTGGATTGGATATTGACTACTCTCTGAACTCTGCCTGCCTTTTGACTACGAATTTGACCCTGACTATTCTGAACTTTGCCTGCCTTGTACCTGAACGATCGTTGAACCACTCTGCCTGTCTGCCAACCGCAAGTACCAGGTTGCTGTACTCAGTTCCTGCTCAGGCGTGGTGGCCAGGCACTATAGCATTGTGTATAAGTCCTGGGGGCAACTGAGTACCAGGAGGCCTGCTTACCTTATGGGAAAGGGGGGCTTCTATAGGTGAAGAACACAGAAGCCAGCTATAGTGTGTGACCACCTTTGTTAGGGGTAAGCGTGACATACATTGTTAGTATAGATATAGAAATTCTACAATGGACTGATGAGGTGAGAAGGTGATTGGTGGAAAAGGTAACATCTCCTAAATTAAGGAAATGTTTCAGAACTTTAAGTGGGATAATGTTCTGACCCTGAGAGGGGTTCATCTACATTTCCACATTATATATGGCTGGGGGGCACATTGTCTTTCTATAAGTGGGTTTCCTTATTTAAGTGGGAGGACTTTGGCTCTGCGCTTCGGCAATCCTTCTGACAGTTGTGTCCTCTCTCCTTAATCTCTCTTTCCCTCACCCCTCTTCTCCACCCCACTGCCTGTATATATCACCCCCACTTCTGCCCTCTCCCGGTTACTGCACTCATCAACTTCTGCTAATTCTAAACCCACATTCTAAGAAAAACCTCCAGGACACTGGGATATGTCCCTTCTAATAAACCACACTCCCATATTACCTCCCCCACCCTTCTGCTTCTCCTCGGCCTCCATCGTTTAACTGTGCCCAACGCTCTCAACCCCCCTATGCCCTCTGGCAGCAGCTGCAGTCCACACAATTTTGTTTCTATTCCTCTTCTTCCCCAAACCAACCTCCTCTTCTCTTGCGCCCTTTGGAACGCCTGCTCTGTCTGTAACAAACTCACTTCTGTCCATGACCTCTTTATCACTAACTACTTGCTGTTACTGAAACCTGGCTTCATGAACCCGACACTGCTTCTCCTGCTTCCCTCTCCCATGATGGCCTTCTCTGGACCCTCTTCCCCAGACCCTGTGGATGTATTTTTGTTTGAATGAGGTGGAGTGGGAATCTTAGCTCCACATAACATCTTTCAGGTACTTCACCCACCTCCCTCTCTGTCGATCTCCTTCTTTGAGGCACAATGTATTTATATATTTTCTCCAGTTTCTTTAACCACGTACCCACTGGGCACTTAAACCCCCTTCCTAAAGAGGACCAATTTTCAGCTTTTGGTGCTCTCATGCTATGGGGCCAGTCATTAAAAATTGATCACACCTGATGTACTGATGGCCGATTCTCATTTCTTGAGACCCTAACAAGCCAGGAAAGTTCAAATAACCCCCAATTGACCCCTTTTTGGAAAGTAGTCATTCCTAGGTATTTAGTAAGAGCCATTGTGAGTTTTTTTGAAGTTTCTTTCCCACAATTCTTTGCAAAACCAAGATTTTTTTGTTCACAAAATTGTCATATTAGCATTTCTCACACACACAGCATATGCATAGCACAAATTACACCCCAAAACACATTCTACTCCTCCTCCTGAGTATGGCGATACCACATGTGTGAGACTTTTACACAGCCTGGCCACATACAGAGGTCCAACATGCAGGGAGCACCTTCAGGCATTCTAGGAGCTTAAATTACACATATCATTTTTTTACTACCTCTTGCACTTTTGAAGACTCTGAAGCACCAGGACAATGGAAACGCCCAAAAAATGACCCCATTGTGGAAAGAAAACACCCCAACGTATATTCTATGAGGCATAATGAGTCTTTTGAACAGGTCATTTTTTCCACAAGTTTTTGGAAAATGTGGAAAGAAAAGGAAAACGCATTTTTTTTACACAAAGTTGTCCATTTTATACAATATTTCAAACATATACATACCAACAATTACACATCAAAATACATTTTACTACTCCTCCTGAGTATGGTGATACCACATGTGGAAGACTTTCCACAGTATGGCTGGGGGTGACTGGGGATGACTGAGCATGGCAGAGTATGGCAGTGTATGGCAGAGTATGGCTGGGGATGATACAAAAAAGATACAAAAAAGACGCCACTTGCTCCCCTATAGCTGGCTATCACAGTAAGAAGCATTGGAAGGCTAACAGGGTACAAACAAGGCCAAGGATAAGTCCAAGTGAAAAACCAAGCTTAACTTACCACCAGCCCGCAGACAACCAAATAACCAATTTATCCTTGGCCTTGTTTGTACTTGTTGTTAGCCTTCCAATGCTTCTTACTACGATAGCCAGCTATAGATGGGGGCAAGTGGTGTCTTTTTTTGTATCACTGTCGTGTTTTATGGTCAGGCAACACACTGACACCTTTGCAGCCATTGTGCTATACGCTGGGTGTTCAGTGTGCCCCTGTACCTTTAAGAAGGGGTGGCTCCCCTTCAGTCCACCTGTTCTCACCTATCCATCAGAATGCACGTTTGCAAATGTGTGCAGACTAAACCCGTGCTTTTAACCCATACTGTTAGACAGGTTATTTGGTTATCTGCGGGCTGGTGGTAAGTTAAGCCTGTCATACTGCCAACCCGTCACCCTGCCCCCCTATTGTCACACTGCTCCCCATTACATACCTCCCAACAGTCCCGGATTGGGCGGGACTTTCCCGCTTTGACACCTCTGTCCCGCTATCCCGCCATACAGGTGATTTGTCCCGCATAATGCTGTTGACTACAAGCTAATTTTTCTCTCAATAGGACCTGCAGCAGTGTGTACATCCAGTACAGCCAGGGATTGCCTAACAAGTCAGCTGGATGTGCACTGTGCAGCCCCAATGAGAGACTTCACCTGTCAAAAAGAGAGTGTGATGTCGGGTAGGGCGGGACTGCTATCCAGACCCGCCCCTCTGTCAAACCAGTGCATAGCGAAAGAGCCGGTGACACAACACCGGCATTCATAGATTGCTGGCCGGGATCAGCTATCTATTCCTCTCCCCCAGAGTTTTTTCAGCCTCCATTAGCCCTGCACTCACAGGCAGCTCCCCACTTTCACCTAAATACATAAGCCTGACTTCTGCAGTTGAAAGTGAAAGTAACAGCTCAGCTCGGCTCCTTCAACAGGCTCTCTGCTCTGCAGTCTGCACTAAAGTCGGGACAAGTGAAAGTCTGACTGCAGCGTGTGTGAGGAGGGAGGAGGGAGGAGGGGGGAGGGGGGTGAGCTGCCCCCTAATCATTATCTCCTTCCTGCTCCAGGAGTCGAAGATACCCAGTGCACTGAAAGGAGAAGGAAGCTGTGGCTGCACTGGATAGAAGACATCTACAGAAAGGTGCTACTTTTACAAAAGTGTGTGTTATGTGTGTGTGGTGTGTGTTGTATGTGTGTGTGGTGTGGTGTGTGTTGTATGTGTGTGTGTGTTATGTGTGTGTGTGGTGTGGTGTGTGTTTGGTGTGGTGTGTGTTATATCTGTGTGTGTGTGGTGTGTGTTATATCTGTGTGTGTGTGTGGTGTGTGTTGTATGTGTGTGTGTGTTGTGTGTGTGGTGTGGTGTGTGTTATATCTGTGTGTGTGTGTGGTGCGTGTTGTATGTGTGTGTGTGTGTGTTATGTATGTGTGTGTGTGGTGTGGTGTGTGTTGTATGTGTGTGTGTGTGTTATGTATGTGTGTGTGTTATGTGTGTGTCGTGTGGTGTGTGTTATGTGTGTGTGTGGTGTGGTGTGTGTTATATCTGTGTGTGTGTGGTGTGGTGTGTGTTGTATGTGTGTGTGTGTGTTATGTATGTGTGTGTGTTATGTGTGTGTGGTGTGGTGTGTGTTATATCTGTGTGGGTGTGGTGTGGTGTGTGTGTGGTGTGGTGTGTGTTATATATATGTGTGTGTGTGTGTAGGGAGGGGGGTTTCAGATGTTATAGTTGAGGAGAAGGGCAATAGTGACATGTGGATGGATGACTGCACTCTGTACCTAGCACTCTTGAACCCTTGCACTCTGTACGTAACGCACTCCAGAACCATGCACTGTGCCTGCACTCTGTACATAACACATGTCAATACCCTGCACTCTATATGTAACTCCAGAACCCTGCACCTTGTGCATAACACACTCCAGAACCATGCACTCTGTATCTAGCCCTATCCTGAACCCTGCACTCTGTACATAATGCACTCCTGAATCCTTCCACACTTTGTGTAATGCACACTTCCATAGTTTATGCAAAATCATTTGTAATGGAAGCTTTTTATTCCTATTTTTTGAAATGACTGTGCTGGGGTTTTTGTATGCATTAGTGAGAATCTTTCTTTTTGCCGCAGTGCACATAGCGCGCGTTCAGTCGCCTCCTCCCATAAGTGTCCCTCTTTCTGAAGTTCAAAAGTTGGGAGGTATGCCATTATACTGCTCCCATCACACTGGCTTTTTCCCATCACACTGGCCCCTCCCCATACCACTGCCCCCATTATACTTTTCCCCTCCTATACCACTGCCTCCCCATCATACCAACCCCCTTCTGTCACACTGCCCCCCATCATACTACTCCCCCACTGTCACAATGCCTTGGTACCCTTCTCTTGTCACACTGCACCCCTCCTGTCACACTGCCCCCCTCATATCATACTGCCACCCCGTCATACTGCCTCCCTCCTAAAACACTCCTCCTCTCCTGTCACAATGCCTAGGTACCCCATCTAATGTCACACTGCCCCCCTCTTGTCATACTTCCCTTCTACCCAATCATATTGCCCCCCTCCTATCACATTGCCCCCCGTCATACTGCACCCCTCCTTTCACACTACCTAGGTATGCTTCTCTTGTCACACTGCCCCAGTCTTGTCATACTACCCTTCTACTGTCATACTACCCCCTTCTATCATACTGCCCCCTTCTGTCATACTGCCACCCCTGTCACACTGCCCACCATGATACTGCTCCCCTCCTTTTACACTGTCCCCCTCCTGTCACACTGCCCCCCTCCTACATCCTGCCCCCCCCCCCATGATGCTGCTCCCCTCTTCTGACACTGCCCCCCTACTGTCACACTGCCCCGTCATACTGTCTCCCTCCTGTCATACTGCCCACTTCAAATAATCTATAAGGACTTAATAATATATACGTATCTAAAAGGAATTATTCCTTTTGTATCACCGATCTCCCTTCTCTATACTGACCTGTGCCGGCCCCCCGGTTCCTCACCGATCTCCCTTCTCTATACTGACCTGTGCCGGCCCCCCGGTTCCTCACCGATCTCCCTTCTCTATACTGACCTGTGCCGGCCCCCCGGTTCCTCACCGATCTCCCTTCTCTATACTGACCTGTGCCGGTGTTCTGCCAAGAAAGTTCCCCTCGGTGGATAAGGACCCCTCCCTGTACTGCGCAGGTGCAGCGTATGTGCATCGCATGCGCAGTACGATCCGGCGGAAATAGCCGAAGCTGAATAGCTCTATATCAGCTGTACACGGCACCTGTAACAGGGCCCATCGCGGGCTCGTTTCGCTCGGCACGTTTCGCTCGGCACTTTTTTATTCTGCCTCTATGTCCACTTGGATGGTGGGGCTTGAACCTGGACTCAGGGCGCAGGCGCCGTGTACAGCTGACTGAAGGTTTTGAGCTTCAGCTATTTTCAGCGGCTCCTTAGTCGTTCGTACTGCGCAAGCGCTGTGCCTGCGCAGTACAGGGGGGTCCTTATCCGCCGGGGGAACTTTCTCGGCAAGACACCGGCCCCTCCGTTCCTCACCGATCTCCCTTCTCTATACTGACCTGTGCCGCCCCTCTATTCTTCACCGATCTCCCTTCTCTATACTGACCTGTGCCGCCCCCTCCGTTCCTCACCGATCTCCCTTCTCTATACTGACCTGTGCCGGCCCCTCCGTTCCTCACCGATCTCCCTTCTCTATACTGACCTGTGCCGCCCCTCTATTCTTCACCGATCTCCCTTCTCTATACTGACCTGTGCCGCCCCTCTATTCTTCACCGATCTCCCTTCTCTATACTGACCTGTGCCGCCCCTCAATTCTTCACCGATCTCCCTTCTCTATACTGACCTGTGCCGCCCCTCCGTTCTTCACCGATCTCCCTTCTCTATACTGACCTGTGCCAGCCCCTCCGTTCCTCACCGATCTCCCTTCTCTATACTGACCTGTGCCGCCCCTCCGTTCTTCACCGATCTCCCTTCTCTATACTGACCTGTGCCAGCCCCTCCGTTCCTCACCGATCTCCCTTCTCTATACTGACCTGTGCCGGTCCCTCCGTTCCTCACGATCTCCCTTCTCTATACTGACCTGTGCCGCCCCTCCGTTCTTCACCGATCTCCCTTCTCTATACTGACCTGTGCCAGCCCCTCCGTTGCTCACCGATCTCCCTTCTCTATACTGACCTGTGCCGGTCCCTCCATTCCTCACCGATCACCCTTCTCTATACTGAACTGTGCCGGCCCCTCCTCACCAATCTCCCTTCTCTATATTGACCTGTGCTGCCCCCCCCCCCGTTCCTCACCGATCTCCCTTCTCTATACTGACCTGTGCCGCCCCTCCGTTCTTCACCGATCTCCCTTCTCTATACTGACCTGTGCCGGCCCCTCCGTTCCTCACTGATCTCCCTTCTCTATACTGAACTGTCCCGGCCCCTCCTCACCAATCTCCGTTCTCTATATTGACCTGTGCTGGCCCCCCCGTTCCTCACCAATCTCTCTTCTCTATACTGACCTGTGCCGGCCCCTCCGTTCCTCAACTATCTCCCTTCTCTATACCGACCTGTGCCGGCCCCTCTGTTCCTCACCGATCTCCCTTCTCTATACTGACCTGTGCTGGCCCCTCCATTCCTCACCGATCTCCCTTCTCTATACTGACCTGTGCCGGTCCCTCCATTCCTCACCGATCTCCCTTTTCTATACTGACCTGTGCCGGTCCCTACATTCCTCACCGATCTCCCTTCTCTATTCTGACCTGTGCCGGACCCCCTGTTCTCCACCGATCTCCTTTCTCTATACTGACCTGTGCCGGCCCCTTCGTTCTTCACCGATCTCCCTTCTCTTTACTGACCTGTGCCGGCCCCTCCATTCCTCACCGATCTCCCTTCTCTATACTGACCTGTTCCGGTCCCTCCGTTCCTCACCAATCTCCCTTCTCTATACTGACCTGTGCCGGCCCCTCCGTTCCTCACCAATCTCCCTTCTCTATACTGACCTGTGCCGGCCCCTCTGTTCTTCATTGATCTCCCTTCTCTATACTGACCTGTGCTGGCCCCTCCGTTCTTCACTGATCTCCCTTCTCTATACTGACCTGTGCTGGCCCCTCCGTTCTTCACTGATCTCCCTTCTCTATACTGAACTGTCCCGGCCCCTCCTCACCAATCTCCGTTCTCTATATTGACCTGTGCTGGCCCCCCCGTTCCTCACCAATCTCTCTTCTCTATACTGACCTGTGCCGGCCCCTCCGTTCCTCAACTATCTCCCTTCTCTATACCGACCTGTGCCGGCCCCTCTGTTCCTCACCGATCTCCCTTCTCTATACTGACCTGTGCTGGCCCCTCCATTCCTCACCGATCTCCCTTCTCTATACTGACCTGTGCCGGTCCCTCCATTCCTCACCGATCTCCCTTTTCTATACTGACCTGTGCCGGTCCCTCCGTTCCTCACCGATCTCCCTTCTCTATTCTGACCTGTGCCGGACCCCCTGTTCTCCACCGATCTCCTTTCTCTATACTGACCTGTGCCGGCCCCTTCGTTCTTCACCGATCTCCCTTCTCTTTACTGACCTGTGCCGGCCCCTCCATTCCTCACCGATCTCCCTTCTCTATACTGACCTGTTCCGGTCCCTCCGTTCCTCACCAATCTCCCTTCTCTATACTGACCTGTGCCGGCCCCTCCGTTCCTCACCAATCTCCCTTCTCTATACTGACCTGTGCCGGCCCCTCTGTTCTTCATTGATCTCCCTTCTCTATACTGACCTGTGCTGGCCCCTCCGTTCTTCACTGATCTCCCTTCTCTATACTGACCTGTGCCGGCCCCTCCGTTCTTCACCGATCTCCCTTCTCTATACTGACCTGTGCCGGCCCCTCCGTTCTTCACCGATCTCCCTTCTCTAAACTGACCTGTGCCGGCCCCTCCGTTCCTCACCGATCTCCCTTCTCTATACTGACCTGTGCCGGTCCCTTCATTCCTCACCGATCTCCCTTCTCTATACTGACCTGTGCCGGCCCCTCCGTTCTTCATTGATCTCCCTTCTCTATACCGACCTGTGCTGGCCCCTCCGTTCTTCACTGATCTCCCTTCTCTATACTGACCTGTGCCGGCCCCTCCGTTCTTCACCGATCTCCCTTCTCTATACTGACCTGTGCCGGCCCCTCCGTTCTTCACCGATCTCCCTTCTCTAAACTGACCTGTGCCGGCCCCTCCGTTCCTCACCGATCTCCCTTCTCTATACTGACCTGTGCCGGCCCCTCCGTTCCTCACCGATCTCCCTTCTCTATACTGACCTGTGCCGGCCCCTCCGTTCCTCACCGATCTCCCTTCTCTATACTGACCTGTGCCGGCCCCTCTGTTCTTCACTGATCTCCCTTCTCTATACCGACCTGTGCTGGCCCATCCGTTCTTCACTGATCTCCCTTCTCTATACTGACCTGTGCCGGCCCCTCCGTTCCTCACCGATCTCCCTTCTCTATACTGACCTGTTCCGGCCCCTCCGTTCTTCACCGATCTCCCTTCTCTATACTGACCTGTGGCGGCCCCTCCGTTCCTCACCGATCTCCCTTCTCTATACTGACCTGTGGCGGCCCCTCCGTTCCTCACCGATCTCCCTTCTCTATACTGACCTGTGCCGGCCCCTCCGTTCCTCACCGATCTCCCTTCTCTATACTGACCTGTGCCGGCCCCTCCGTTCCTCACCGATTTCCCTTCTCTATACTGACCTGTTCCGGCCCCTCCGTTCCTCACAGATCTCCCTTCTCTATACTGACCTGTGCCGGCCCCTCCATTCCTCACCGATCTCCCTTCTCTATACTGACCTGTGCCGTCCCCTCCGTTCCTCACCGATCTTCCTTCTCTATACTGACCTGTGCCGTCCCCTCCATTCCTCACCGATCTCCCTTCTCTATACTGACCTGTGCCGTCCCCTCCGTTCCTCACCGATCTCCCTTCTCTATACTGACCTGTGTCGTCCCCTCCGTTCCTCACTGATCTCCCTTCTCTATACTGACCTGTGCCGGTCCCTCCATTCCTCACCAATCTCCCTTCTCTATACTGATCTGTGCCGTCCCCTCCATTCCTCAACGATCTTCCTTCTCTATACTGACCTGTGCCGTCCCCTCCATTCCTCACCGATCTCCCTTCTCTATACTGACCTGTGCCGTCCCCTCCGTTCCTCACCGATCTCCCTTCTCTATACTGACCTGTGTCGTCCCCTCCGTTCCTCACCGATCTCCCTTCTCTATACTGACCTGTGCCGGCCCCTCCATTCCTCACCGATCTCCCTTCTCTATACTGACCTGTGCTGTCCCCTCCGTTCCTCACCGATCTCCCTTCTCTATACTGACCTGTGCCGTCCCTTCCATTCCTCACCGATCTCCCTTCTCTATACTGACCTGTGCCGGCCCCTCCGTTCCTCACCGATCTCCCTTCTCTATACTGACCTGTGCCGACCCCTCCATTCCTCACCGATCTCCCTTCTCTATACTGACCTGTGCCGGCCCCTCTGTTCTTCACCGATCTCCCTTCTCTATACTGACCTGTGCCGGCCCCTCCGTTCCTCACCGATCTCCCTTCTCTATACTGACCTGTGCCGGCCCCTCCGTTCCTCACCGATCTCCCTTCTCTATACTGACCTGTGCCGGCCCCTCCGTTCCTCACCGATCTCCCTTCTCTATACTGACCTGCGCCGGCCCCTCCATTCCTCACTGATCTCCCTTCTCTATACTGACCTGTGCCGTCCCTTCCATTCCTCACCGATCTCCCTTCTCTATACTGACCTGTGCCGGCCCCTCCGTTCCTCACCGATCTCCCTTCTCTATACTGACCTGTGCCGGCCTCTCCGTTCTTCACCGATCTCTCTTCTCTATACTGACCTGTGCCGGCCCCTCCGTTCCTCACCGATCTCCCTTCTCTATACTGACCTGTGCCGGCCCCTCCGTTCCTCACCGATCTCCCTTCTCTATACTGACCTGTGCCGGCCCCTCCGTTCCTCACCGATCTCCCTTCTCTATACTGACCTGTGCCGGCCCCTCCATTCCTCACCGATCTCCCTTCTCTATACTGACCTGTGCCGGTCTCTCCGTTCCTCACCGATCTCCCTTCTCTATACTGACCTGTGCCGGCCCCTCTGTTCCTCACCGATCTCCCTTCTCTATACTGACCTGTGCCGGTCCCTCCATTCCACACCGATCTCCCTTCTCTATACTGACCTGTGCCGGTCCCTCCATTCCTCACCGATCTCCCTTCTCTATACTGACCTGTGCCGGTCCCTCCATTCCTCACCGATCTCCCTTTTCTATACTGACCTGTGCCGGTCCCTACATTCTTCACCGATCTCCCTTCTCTATACTGACCTGTGCCGGCCCCGCTGCTCTTCACCGATCTCCCTTCTCTATACTGACCTGTGCCGGCCCCTCCGTTCCTCACCGATCTCCCTTCTCTATACTGACCTGTGCCGGCCCCGCTGCTCTTCACCGATCTCCCTTCTCTATACTGACCTGTGCCGGCCCCTCCGTTCCTCACCGATCTCTCTTCTCTATACTGACCTGCGCCGGCCCCTCCATTCCTCACCGATCTCCCTTTTCTATACTGACCTGTGCCGGTCCCTACATTCTTCACCGATCTCCCTTCTCTATACTGACCTGTGCCGGCCCCTCCGTTCCTCACCGATCTCCCTTCTCTATACTGACCTGTGCCGGCCCCTCCGTTCCTCACCGATCTCTCTTCTCTATACTGACCTGCGCCGGCCCCTCCATTCCTCACCGATCTCCCTTTTCTATACTGACCTGTGCCGGTCCCTACATTCTTCACCGATCTCCCTTCTCTATACTGACCTGTGCCGGCCCCGCTGCTCTTCACCGATCTCCCTTCTCTATACTGACCTGTGCCGGCCCCTCCGTTCCTCACCGATCTCCCTTCTCTATACTGACCTGTGCCGGCCCCGCTGCTCTTCACCGATCTCCCTTCTCTATACTGACCTGTGCCGGCCCCTCCATTCCTCACCGATCTCTCTTCTCTATACTGACCTGCGCCGGCCCCTCCATTCCTCACCGATCTCCCTTTTCTATACTGACCTGTGCCGGTCCCTACATTCTTCACCGATCTCCCTTCTCTATACTGACCTGTGCCGGCCCCTCCGTTCCTCACCGATCTCCCTTCTCTATACTGACCTGTGCCGGCCCCTCCGTTCCTCACCGATCTCCCTTCTCTATACTGACCTGTGCCGGCCCCGCTGCTCTTCACCGATCTCCCTTCTCTATACTGACCTGTGCCGGCCCCTCCGTTCCTCACCGATCTCTCTTCTCTATACTGACCTGCGCCGGCCCCTCCATTCCTCACCGATCTCCCTTTTCTATACTGACCTGTGCCGGTCCCTCCATTCTTCACCGATCTCCCTTCTCTATACTGACCTGTGCCGGTCCCTACATTCCTCACCGATCTCCCTTCTCTATACTGACCTGTGCCGTCCCCTCCGTTCCTCACCGATCTCCCTTTTCTATACTGACCTGTGCCGGTCCCTCCATTCTTCACCGATCTCCCTTCTCTATACTGACCTGTGCCGGTCCCTACATTCTTCACCGATCTCCCTTCTCTATACTGACCTGTGCCGGCCCCTCCGTTCCTCACCGATCTCCCTTCTCTATACTGACCTGTGCCGTCCCCTCCGTTCCTCACCGATCTCCCTTCTCTATACTGACCTGCGCCGGCCCCTCCGTTCCTCACTGATCTCCCTTCTCTATACTGACCTGCGCCGGCCCCTCCGTTCCTCACCGATCTCCCTTCTCTATACTGACCTGTGCCGGCCCCTCCGTTCCTCACCGATCTCCCTTCTCTATACTGACCTGTGCTGGCCCCTCCGTTCCTCACCGATCTCCCTTCTCTATACTGACCTGTGCCGGCCCCTCCGTTCCTCACCGATCTTCTGAAGTAATACAATCATAAAGCAGAACTCGTTTCATTTCCTCTTTTCAGCATCTTACATACACAAAACAGGAAACGTCTGGACGCTAATTTCTCTTTTAACCAATGGGGAAAGCCCCATCCCCCCACCCCCCTCCCTATAATACACAAACAATAATAAAGCTCCTTTAACATTCTATAGACTAATGTATAATGTGTAATATTCCATTACAAAGCAAATTCCTCTTTTTCTACTGAAGCCTCTGGGCATAGTGCCCGGGACATTTCCTAATAATTGCCTCATCGTTCTAATATAATAATAAGCCAGAGGAAAGAACAAATTATAAACCCATATTAAGGGGGCACCCCAACCCCCCTCCACTTTGATCCTAACTCATAATCCTCATCGTTCCTGCTGGACCTTCTAGATGAGAACTATTGAATTACAACTCATGGAGGTCCAATCAGAAAACATTTCTGCCAAATCGCAAGTTTGTGCGATGACTCAGGTCCTTCACATCACAGCCCCCCTTCTTATATTACAATTCCCTTCTTACATCAATATCCTCCATCTCCTTCATGTCACCCCTCAAAGTGGTGTCCTCTGCCCTCCTTTACAGCATCCTCTTTCCACAGCAGTGTTCACTGACCCCCCTTCCCATCACGCCCCCCCCCGCAGCTCCATACCCTCATTTACATTGCAGCCCCTGCAGCTCTGTCCCCACATTCACATTACAGCCCCTGCAGCTCTGCCCCCTCCATTCACATTACAACTCCTGCAGCTCTGTCCCCCCCATTCACATTACAGCCCTTGCAGCTCTGCACCCCCATTCACATTACAGACCCTGCAGCTCTGCCCCCCTATTCACATTACACAACATTACAGCCCCTGCAGCTCTGTCCCCCCCATTCACATTACAGCCCTGCAGCTCTGTCCCCCCCCATTCACATTACAGCCCCTGCAGCTCTGTCCCCCCCATTCACATTACAGCCCTGCAGCTCTGTCCCCCCCCCATTCACATTACAGCCCCTGCAGCTCTGTCCCCCCCATTCACATTACAGCTCCTGCAGCTCTGTCCCCCCCATTCACATTACAGCCCCTGCAGCTCTGTCCCCCCCATTCACATTACAGCCCCTGCAGCTCTGTCCCCCCCATTCACATTACAGCTCCTGCAGCTCTGTCCCCCTTTTCACATTACAGCCCCTGCAGCTCTGCCCCCTCCATTCACATTACAACTCCTGCAGCTCTGCCCCCAATTCAAATTACAGCTCCTGCAGCTCTGCCCCCCCCCCCCCATTCACATTACAGCCCCTGCAGCTCTGTCCTTTCAATCTCCTACCTTACTCAGGGACGGAGCAGAGAGCGGGAGTAAACACAGCTCTGGATGGAGGGCGGGATCAGCAGCTTCCGGAATGAACTTTTTTAAGTTAACCACCAAGGCCCTGCATCCTAACAACCAATCACCGGCTGAGGCTCCTAAATGTCGGGACCGCGGCCTGTTCTAGATCAGGACTTTGGAATCACACAAATAACAAATTTCATTACAAAATATAAGAAAAAGGAAACAAAGTGTCATTTATAATGAGCGTAGCGGCTTCCTCCCCCCGGGGTCAGGACACAGCGCGGGATCAGGAGAGGAGATACGTATTATATCTGCCTAGCAACAAAAAGGGGAAGTAGCGGGTCTTGTCTCCTAAATGTCTTTAACCACTTCAGCTCCAGAAGATTTACCCCCCATAATGACCAGGCCATTTTTTGCGATACAGTACTGCGTTGCTTTGCGGCACTGACAATTGTGCGGTTGTACCCAGTTAAAATTGATGTCCTTTTTTCTCAACAAATAGACCTTTCTTTTGGTGGTATTTGATCACCTTTGCGGTTTTTATTTTTTGCGCTATAAACAAAAAAAACGAACATTTTGAAAAAAAAAACAATATTTTTTATTTTCTGCTATAATAAAAAAAAAAAAAAAAATCAAATTTCTTTATCAATTTAGGCCAATATGTATTCTGCTACATGTTTTTGGGTAAAAAAAATCCCAATAAGCTTCTATTAATTGGTTTGCGCAAAAGTTATCGCGTCTACATACTATGGGATAGATTTATGGAATTTTTATTTTATTTTTTACTAGTAATGACGTGATCAGGGATTTTTAGCGAGACTGCGACATTGCAGTGGACAAATCGGACACTAAGGGGTTTATTTATTAAAGCTAGAGAGGGGAAAACTAGTCACAATTCTGCAGAGAAACCAATCAGCTTCCAGGTCCTAAGGAACCTCAGACTGTGAGGGACGGTGCCGGACCATCGTATTCCTCTTATCCTGAGGAACCTCAGACTGTGCGGGACGGTGCCGGACCATCGTATTCCTCTTATCCTGAGGAACCTCAGACTGTGCGGGACGGTGCCGGACCATCGTATTCCTCTTATCCTGAGGAACCTCAGACTGTGCGGGACGGTGCCGGACCATCGTATTCCTCTTATCCTGAGGAACCTCAGACTGTGCGGGACGGTGCCGGACCATCGTATTCCTCTTATCCTGAGGAACCTCAGACTGTGAGGGACGGTACCGGACCATCGTATTCCTCTTATCCTGAGGAACCTCAGACTGTGCGGGACGGTGCCGGACCATCGTATTCCTCTTATCCTGAGGAACCTCAGACTGTGAGGGACGGTGCCGGACCATCATATTCCTCTTATCCTGAGGAACCTCAGACTGTGCGGGACGGTGTCGGACCATCGTATTCCTCTTATCCTGAGGAACCTCAGACTGTGCGGGACGGTGTCGGACCATCGTATTCCTCTTATCCTGAGGAACCTCAGACTGTGCGGGACGGTGTCGGACCATCGTATTCCTCTTATCCTGAGGAACCTCAGACTGTGATGGACGGTGCCGGACCATCATATTCCTCTTATCCTGAGGAACCTCAGACTGTGCGGGACGGTGTCGGACCATCGTATTCCTCTTATCCTGAGGAACCTCAGACTGTGCGGGACGGTGTCGGACCATCGTATTCCTCTTATCCTGAGGAACCTCAGACTGTGCGGGACGGTGTCGGACCATCGTATTCCTCTTATCCTGAGGAACCTCAGACTGTGATGGACGGTGCCGGACCATCATATTCCTCTTATCCTGAGGAACCTCAGACTGTGAGGGATGGTGCCGGACCATCGTATTCCTCTTATCCTGAGGAACCTCAGACTGTGCGGGACGGTGCCGGACTATCGTATTCCTCTTATCCTGAGGAACCTCAGACTGTGCGGGACGGTGTCGGACCATCGTATTCCTCTTATCCTGAGGAACCTCAGACTGTGCGGGACGGTGTCGGACCATCGTATTCCTCTTATCCTGAGGAACCTCAGACTGTGCGGGACGGTGTCGGACCATCGTATTCCTCTTATCCTGAGGAACCTCAGACTGTGAGGGACGGTGTCGGACTATCGTATTCCTCTTATCCTGAGGAACCTCAGACAGCGATCACAGAGCGTGCCACCCACACGCTGCAGTAATCACTGGAGGATGTCATATGACGGTCTTCCAAAACTGGCCGCTGTCATTCGGCTATAGCGCGGTCAGCAATTGGTTAATGAAAGGATAGTCTAACTCTAAACCCTCGCTGCCCTCTTTCTGAAGAGTTTTAGACCCTCACAGCTGAGGACTATGAGTCTCTTTGTGGCATCCGGTTACCCGGCACAATGGCACAGTTATTGGCATCCAGTGCAATCTCAGGAACCCCGCACAGTGCAGGAGGGAGACCTTCTTTTAGCTCACAGATGAGATTCTTGCTGAGGACCGGGGAATGGCCGGTATCTGAACCCCCTCAGTGGTCTCAGTCCAAGCAGCCTCTGGCACCCAGTGCCCAGGGCGAAGATAGCAAATTGTGCCCCCTCCGAAAGGGGGAGGGGCTAATAGCGGCATGCAGAGCACAATGAATGTAATGTTTGTGGCATGGGCAAAATAGTGGTACATTGCAGCAAACTGAAGAGTTTGCATTGCACGCAGTTGCAGTGTGACCCCATTTCATTTAATTTTTGCCATGACCATGAAGTAAAGCATCAGGCCATGGCAGGTGTACAGAACAGCTGTACCTCTTTGTTCATTTGGGGGTCTGAGGAGGAAGGTATGGGGGGTGGTCTGAGGAGCAGGGGGTCGGAGAAGGACAGGGGGTCTGAAGAGGAGAGTAGAAGTCTGGCAGGGGTCTGAGAAGGATAGAGTAGGTCTGAGGAGGAGAAGGGGCTAAAGAGGAGAGGAGTAGGGGGGTCTGAGGAGAGGGGAGCTCTGGGGCTGAATTTCCCCCCTTGAACCCACAGATCATCGGGAATTTAGTGGCATCTTCTTCTTTTCCTCTCCAGTCATGTGCCACCACGCCTCTGTAGGTCATGGGGATGCTACATGTATAAGAAGAGTGGAGATCTCCACTTTCCTTTGAGAAAGCCTACGTGGACAAAACACGCGGGGGGCAAGGTTTTAACGTCCTTGCGCATTGCGTGCCAGGATGGGTGGCATGCTGTATTGTATTTGCGATTGTTTATTACTCACAAAGTGCATGTATTCAAACAGTTTTATCCTCTTCTTTTTTGTGGTAACACGGGGCTTCTTATGAGAATGTGACCTTGCTTCGGATACCCCTATTGGCAGCAATTAACCATTGCATTCCCGGAAGCAGAGTTGTGTATGCGGTGGCTTGATCTTGTGACTGCTGGGCTGAACCTAATTTTAAGTGCTTTAGACCTCTAGAAAATGGGCATTTTCAATTTGACAGACTTGGCTGAATGGGGGTTCAGGTTTGGTGTCTGAGCTTCTTTGAAGTTTGCAGAATCCTGCTAAAAAAATTAAATATGAGTACATTTCGGCTCATCCCTATTAGAGAGTCAGTGACCACAGGCATCCTGACAACCAGTGACACATCTCCACCCGTCCCATTCAGCCGGACATTCCCGGCATAGAGATGAGTGTAAACAAAGGGGGTAAGAAACCAATCCTTTCCGAAGTGACCCGATTCCCATAGACTGCTCATTCTGTTCATGGACAGGGGATGTTCTGTAAGTCTTCCCAGAAGGTGATGGTGAAATGGAGGAGAGCCAAGTGATGTAACGCCAAGGATTTTGCAGACAGATGTAATGAGCTTTTCAATGTTAGCAAGCATGTTGTGTGAAGTTCCTTCTTCATCATAATGACAATGTGGGGGAGGGAAATCCTCCGCACCTTCCTCCAGTACGGCATCCATATCCTCTCCATCCCCTCCTGTCTCTGCCTCCTCTAGGACCGGCATATCGGGATCTGACTCCAGTTGGGAAGAGGCGGGGAGTTTTAGAGCTCTGGACAAAGATGGCCGTAAGACCGTAATTTCTCTATGGAATAGTGGCAGAAAATTCTGCTTTTGTCAGGTAGGCCACAAGTTGTGTGTCTGAGAACCGGATACTTACATATTGTGTGAAGGTCCTTCTTCATCATAATGACAATGTGGGGGAGGGAAATCCTCCGCACCTTCCTCCAGTACGGCATCCATATCCTCTCCAATCCCTCCTGCCTCTGCATCCTCTATCGGGATCTGACTCCAATTGGGAAGAAGTGGGGGGTTTTAGAGCTCTGGACAAAGATGGCCGTATTAAGGCCGCAATCTGTCCAAGGAATGGTGACAGAAAATCCTGCATTCGTCAGGTAGGCCACATGTTGTGTGCCTGAAATAGAGCTAGAACCGGATACAGATATTGGTGGTTAAACCGGGACCTACTCCAGTACAAGAGACACATTGTCACTCTGAGGCTGAGTATTGAAAGGACCATCGGCAGAGCGAATGTTCCCCTGTGATTTAGAATTTGCTCCCTTTCTCCTGGTCTCCACCATAGATACAAGTGAGGGTACTCATGGAGTAGGGTGCAGGAGATAAATGTGTCTGGAAGGAGTACGCGGTAACTCAGGTGTCCTGTGATGAATCCTACTTGGTGGCAGGAAGCACCTGAGTACCTTAATGCCGCGTACACACGGTCGGACTTTTCGTCTACAAAAGTCAGACAGCCTGTCCGACAGACTTCCGGCAGACTTTCGGCGGACTTTCGACGGACTTGCGGCGGACTTTCTAACGAACAGACTTGCCTACACACGATCACACAAAAGTCCGTCGAATTCTTACGTGATGACGTACACCGGACTAAAATAAGGAAGTTCCTAGCCAGTAGCCAATAGGTGCCCTAGCGTGGCTTTTTGTCCGTCGGACTAGCACACAGACGAGCGGATTTCGGGGTCCGTCGTAGTTACGAAGTAAAGATTTGAAGCATGTTTCAAATCTAAAGTACGTCGGATTTGAGGCTAAAAAAGTATGTTGAAAGTCCGGAGAAGCCCACACACGATCGGATTACCAGCCAGCTTTAGTCCGTCAGACTTTTGTAGACGAAAAGTCCGACCGTGTGTACGCGGCATTAAAGGGCTCCAGGTGGAAGTGGCTTTAAAAGGGTGTGACCAATGGTGTGATGTAACACCTGAGACTGAGCTCTGGTTGAATTTTTGAAAAGTTTGCACTGTGAAGTGAATACATTCCAGACATAGTCCTGTTTAAAAGAGTGATGGTCGGAGGTAGAGGGTGACCCTCTCTTACCTGTCCAATATGGTGGTTTATATATAAAGTCCAAGCTTCATCCATCACAGTGGGCATACCCCTCAAAGGGTTCTTCAGGGACTGGGTTCCATAGTGATGGACCACCACCCTGGACCTGTATAGCAACCTGCAGCTAACTCGAGTTCCATCAAATGCCAGTGTGAGCGCCCCACGCAGGATCCAGTGCCTGAAGCAACATTACAGGCCGTCCTCACAGCATGGGGTCCAGGTACGGCTGAAAGGGGAATTGCATATTACATATTAGTTAAAGTTGTCTAGTGGTCCCACAAATATTGAAGTATGCCTACAAGCCTCGGCTAAGGATTATACAAGGACAAAGTCTGGTTACTTTTGCTGATCTTATACCAAAGGAATCCGATTGTAAACTGACTCTGGACAAGCCAGCCCACTTTCAGGAATGTAAGGTTATTCTACTCCAGGGGGGGATTGGTTGGATATACCTCTATAAAAACCAAACAATGCTTGTAATAAGTGTTTCGTCTTCAGAGCTTGCAATCATGCATGGGTCTGTGGTCACCTGCACCATGCCATTTAATGGGGGGACCCATGGCGGAAACAGCATCTTTAGTTAAGTATTCTTGTTATATTTTCTTTATCTGTATCTCTCATAACTTTTAATAAATGTTATACTTATGTGATCTCTCTTTGCACATATCGAATAAAAACCCTAAAAGAACGTAAACTATCACGTGACCGTGATACAACAAATGGCGACGAGGATGGGATTCGATTTGTGTGAACAAGAGATCCAAATAACGATGCAGAATTGTGCTAGATTGTTTCTGTTGGGTTTAATGTCGTGTTCTTGTATTGTAAGTCATAGTCCATTCAGAAAGCGTAGGAAATGTATCAGATCCTGAGCTGGTTTATTGAGATGCCTTTAGGTGATCCGATGCAAGACCATTTTTATTTTGGTGCCCACGACTGGACACCGGCTTGCGATTTTTGTTTTGGTTCCATAAATTGGGCGAGAGACTGATATGTAAACGACACTTTTGTATCTTCAGGGAGCCTCAATTTGTAATAGTAAAAATGTGTCTGTGGTCACCTGAGCCACGCCATTTAATGGGGAGATCCATGGCGGAAACAGCATCTTCAGTTAAGTATTTTTGTTATATTTTCTTTATCTGTCATTACTTTTAATAAATGTTATACCTGTAAGTATTTGTGTGATCTCTCTTTGCACATATCGAATAAAAACCCTAAACGAACCTAAACGATCACGTGACCACGATACAACAACGGCTCCCAATCAAGGTTGCTCTGATCCGGACACATTGCTTCTGTATAGGTGCTGGAAGATGGCGAAATTACAAATAAGAAACCAGTCAAGCTGATTTCTCCGTGAGGGAGAAGAGGTCCATCACCTTCAGACACCAGCAGGACTGAGTGGGGGAGGGTTACGAGGAAGGTGCCCCAGAGGGGGCGTGTCCTCAAAAACCCGCCAGTGTCCAATCTCATTACAATACCTTTAATTTACTTTTTTTTTTTAAAGTAATGCTTCAGAAATTGTTGAACTACCATCATCAGACATAAAACATCGGAACTTCCACCATTTTATTCTCCAGGACCTTTGCTTACAGAAAATATATATTTGGGGTTTTAGCTAATCTTCAGACCCAAATTGTGTATGTAACATGAGTGCAAAAAAAAAAAAATAATAATGCAAATATCAACTAACAGAGAGAGATTTAATGTGAGCGAGATGGAACCACTCTCCTGTGGTCACACTCTAAACATTAGAGCTCCCCCTAGCTGCAGCCTGGTAAATAACATTGCTAGGAGGTCTATTCATTTATCTGCTACATATTTCCCATCTTTATATAAACATCTCCTGACATTTAGCGATCTATTCATAAAAAATGTCAGGGCCCAATGAAAGCGTACTATTCGTCTCTGTGAATTGGGGTAACAAATTAATGTTATTAGACCCTTTGATCTGCTGTTTGAATGTTTTCCTTTGATTTAAAATGGAGAATGTTGCATTTGGCCACTAGATGGAGTTAATGCCTACGATACTTTGTGCCATATAATAGCCAAAAGTAGTTTTCTCTGTATTACATTAATGATTGGTATAATATTGCTAGTTTAATTATCTTATGTCCTTTAATGTGACAAGCATTCGCCCAGCTGTGCCAAATTCTGGCCGTATTTTCATTACTACAGCAATTTTCTATGACCGTCATCTCAATTATGGGACAATAATGCGGTATTAATACTGCAGTGCCACATTATTGCCACTAGATGGAGCCAATGATCATAGGAAATCACTGAAATAAAATATGACCAATACTGGTCACGGCTGGGGAAATTTTATTGATAGGCAACTCCTATCCTCATATTAATTAGCGGTTCCAAATAAATAACTACTGCAGTAGGGAACAGACACAAGAGATACACTCCGCATCTTCCCAAATAACTGTTCTGTTTTATTATGACACAATTGAAGGTTTTTATACACATGATTACGTAGCTATCACATTAATATTACAATTGTACTTTTATGGTAACAAGGGGCATAACATAGGCAGGCTAATTCTAATCAGGACTGGAAAGAATGCAAACATGCCATGAAAACATTATTAGTGCCGTGTGCAATACATACAAAATACAATACAATTCTATACAGAACTTACACATTTCCTTTACACATTCATTCTACAAAGGTTTTAGAAACAGACCTGTAAGTGTTTGTGAAATCTTCCACCACAAAATGTACTCAGCCAATGAGAGGTAATGACTCCATTTTTATTTTTCTCCTATGAATGGCCAACACAGTACAACACTTCATCCATGTCTTTGGTGATCTCTGATCTCCTTATCAACTGTTTCTTGCTGTTTCTTATGTTGTTGCCTTTTTATTTGGAAAGTTTTATTATTCCTCACATGGGTGTGGCCCCTTTCTCAATACTATGTTTCAATGGGAGAAACATTTACCAATCCAACCTCTAGATGGCACTGTTGTATCATTCATTCCATAGGACACCTTTTTAAAAGGTCAGGCTATGCTTGAGGTCTATGAACTGTTTCTTACATGATGAAGATCAGCCATGGAGTATATCTGAGGTGTATATCAGGGTGTGCTTCTTCCCCACATGTCCAGCAACATTCATATACAAGACATTTCCCACACTCACTAATACACCTTGAGGGTTGTGTGGGACCCCTGATGTACAGCAAGACAGGACTTCATTGAGGAGCAATTCCCTCACTCAGGACAGGAAATTGGCTTCTACTTCGAGTGAGATCTCTGATGTCTGGAAAGATTGGACTTATCTGAAAAACATTTCCCGCACTCAGCACAGGAATACGGCTTCTCCCCCGTGTGCACTTTCTGATGATTGGAAAGATGGGACTTGTGTGAAAAACATTTCCTGCACTCAGGACAGGAATATGGCTTCTCCCCCGTGTGCACTTTCTGATGATCGGAAAGATGGCACTTCTGTGAAAAACATTTCCCGCACTCAGGACAGGAATATGGCTTCTCCCCCGTGTGCAATCTCTGATGTGTGGTAAGACTGGACTTCACTGAAAAACATTTCCCGCACTCAGGACAGGAATACGAATTTTGTCCCGTGTGTGCTTTCTGATGAACCGAAAGAGAGAACTTCACTGTAAAACATTTCCCGCACTCAGGACAGGAATATGGCTTCTCCCCCGTGTGCAATTTCTGATGATTGGAAAGATGGGACTTCTGTGAAAAACATTTCCCGCACTCAGTACAGGAATATGGCTTCTCCCCCGTGTGCAATTTCTGATGATTGGAAAGATGGGACTTCTGTGAAAAACATTTCCCGCACTCAGTACAGGAATACGGCTTCTCACCTGTGTGAGATCTTTCATGTACATTAAGATTGAATTTATAATAGAAACACTTCCCACACTCAGCACAGGAAAACCTCTTATCTGTTGGAAGGACGGCACCATCCCTCACAGTCTGAGGTTCCTCAGGATAAGAGGAATACGATGGTCCGGCACCGTCCCACACAGTCTGAGGTTCCTCAGGATAAGAGGAATACGATGGTCCGGCACCGTCCCTCACAGTCTGAGGTTCCTCAGGATAAGAGGAATACGATGGTCCGGCACCGTCCCGCACAGTCTGAGGTTCCTCAGGATAAGAGGAATACGATGGTCCATCTACACTGTGTGGTGCCGGATGGACATTTGAGGTAGTCGGGTTTTCTCCTGGACTATACTGTGTGATGTCTTCATCTTCTACTTTACAGTCTGGAGACAAAGTGAGACAATCCTCTGAGGTTTTCCTCATCTCCCGTCCATCTACTAAAATAGAAATACAAAGATTATTACTAGACATGAGCAGATTGGTTCCCCTAAACCAGGACTCCGCCCACATCAGGCAGCTTTGTCTCTGAGGATCTTACAATTCCCCCCTCAAGGTAACTAGTAAATGGGTCCTCTAATCTCCTACCAGTTCATTTCTTTATTCATGGACCTTAGTCAGAGAGTGAGGAAACAACGAGAACTGTCTTTTATAGGAGTGACAGTGATGAGGGGATTATAGGACAAGTGTCCCCACCCCCTCTATCACTCATTGCCATCTTCCCAACACAAGAAGTCCTGCACTTCCTTATTTAGTCCATGATTTAGTCATGAATAACAGTGGGGCTGAACCCCACCAGAGGTCAGAGAGTGAGGATGGGGGGAGAACAACCAAGATGAAGACTGGACTGATCCTGAAGACCACCATCATTGGGTTATCGACTCCTCCCTCATTATCACTTTCTGTTTAATGGTCCAAAGTTGAAGAATGTTATCACATTATTATCAACATGTAAAAGTCTGTGCTCCAATCAAATCATCAGATATAAAATGTCCAGCTGGTAGGAAATGGGTGTAAAAAAAGAGAAGACATATTATGTGTATATATAGCAGTGGGTAGAGAGCAGAAGTCAGGACTATGTAATGTACAACATAGAGTATACACTGTTAGTGTCAGGACTCATAATATTGGTATTCAGTGGTGGATTAAATATGTACTGGAGACAAGTTGCAAAGGTCCCACACCGCTGCCTTCCATCTCCTGAGACTTCACTCAGTGACTTGGGTCTGAGACTATACAGACATATCCCTCCACCCGGCACAGCCAGGAGACAACAGAACAAGTAACCCCAGGGGAATTGTTCTGTCAGAGATCTTACTAGACCCAGGCATGGGGCAGAAGACCCAAGGTATATACCCCATTTAGTGTTAATGACCCACCTGTACTGATCTCTGTAGGAGTGTCCTCCTCTATAAATGTCCCCGTTATTCCATCCTCCTCCATAGACTGCTGATCATCCCTCACATACCTCTCTTCTTCTTCTGATTTAACCTCAAATTCTATATCGATTGGATCTCCACTCTAAACCAAGAAAATGATAGAGAAATATTGTGACATCATATAGAAAAAAAAACACATCCTCTCCACAAGTCCATGTTCTAGATGCTCCGATCCACCAACCTTGTAACAGTGAGGGATGGTGTGACCTTCCTGTGTGGAATCCCGGGAATACAGAGGACGGGGACATCTCTCTGGTGGGTTCCTGGTATTAGGTGGCTCCATCATATCCTTGTGTCCTTCCGAAAACTCCTCCATCACTCCATACTCCTCATCCTCCTCTTTGTACTCTTCTTTAACCACAATCTGAATATAAAAAAACATTCATTGTGACAAACATGCTTGTGTATAAATCACAAGTACAAGTATTATTTAATCATCTACCCGATCATGTTTTGCGTAGCTGTGACCATCCTGTGTGGAATCCCGGGAATATAGAGGACGGGGACATCTCTCTGGTGGGTTCCTGGTATTAGGTGTCTCCATCATATCCTTGTGTCCTTCTGAAAAGTCCCTCATCACTCCATACTCCTCATCCTCCTCTTTATACTCTTCTTTAAAATCAATATTATCATCCCCGAGGTTTCCACTCTGAATATATAATAAAAACATTCATAGTAACAAACGTGCTTCTGTATAAATCATAACTACCAATAATTGTCAATCTCTTACCTGATGATGGTGAGGGATGGTGTGATCTTCCTGTGTGGAATCCCGGGAATACAGAGGACAGGGACATCTCTCTGGTGGGTTCCTGGTATTAGGTGGCTCCATTTTGACATCCTTGTGTCCTTCTGAAAACTCCTCTGTCACAACATCCTCCTCTTTGCACTCTTCTTTAACCACACTCTGAATATATAATAAAACATTAATTATGACAAACATGCTTCTGTATAAATCACAAGTAAAAGTATTATTTAATCATCTACCTGATCATGTTTTGCATAGCTGGGATCTTCCTGTGTGGAATCCCGGGAATACAGAGGACGGGGACATCTCTCTGGTGGGTTCCCATTACTGGATCCATCTGTAGGAAACACACACACTGACTGAATACATTGTTTCTATGTGTTTATCAGATGATGGGGGATCTAGGTGGACCCTCCGTACTGCTCTCTCCTTTACAATAAAGTCTCCTCTTACCCGGTGATGTGAGGGGCGGCTGATTGTCCATCATGATGTCCTTCAGCAGCTCGATGATCTCTCTGGTGACTTCTAGAATCTTCTGTTTATTTCTCTATTCTATCAGGGAGGGAGGTGGAGGCAATGTGATGGTCAGATGATCTCCAGACTTCACAGGAGGAAAACCCTAGTTCAGAACACAAATAGTAAAATCAAATTACATTCCCAGAATCCTCCTCACCTCACTGGTCAGGTCTCTTTTTATTTAAACACCACTTCATGATGAGGTTTCTGATATTACATACAGTGCAGGTCCAACAGCCCTACTTTGAAAGTGAGGAGGCCAGGGGCCAGCCCACATCCTAAGAGCATCAGAAAAGAGTCGGATAGAGATTTTAAGAGGAGGCGCTGTGAGGTCAGTGTGATGTCATAGGATTCTCTGACTCTGATTGGAGCGACATTGGGGGGTAGCTGGGGAGAACGCTCTGTGAGGTTTCTGTACACAGAATAATTTCTCCCGGGTGCGTCCCTCCTCTCCTAAACTGAAACATGAACTTTTTCTTTGGGCTTTGCCAGGACACATCATATTCCTGTGATCTCCGTGTACTCCGTAGACTTTACTGATCACATTTTAGGATTAATATCTGAGACTGGGATCATTATAGGAAAAAATTTCCGGATATCTACTACAAATTAAATTTTTCCCTCTTTCTTCTTCTTTGAATCTTATAAAATAAAAGACACACATCTTCGAATCCTCCCTAAATAAACGGCCCATCCCCCGCCACTAATAAAAGTACTATAATCTGTTTGTCAGGAGTGCGTTTCACTCCTGCTCCTCATTCCAGCATCCTGGTTATGGCTGTGATGCATTCTTTCTGTCTGTCTGTCCACCTGCAAGGTGATCGATGTGGTCAGTCCCTGGGTGGAGACCAAACCGTATGTAGAAGAATACATATCGGCCTAAACTGATGAAGAAATTTGTTTTTTAAAATTGTCTCTCTTGTTTTGTTTATATCAGAAATAATAAAAACCGCAGAGGTGATCAAATACCACCAAAAGAAAGCTCTGTGGGAAAAAAAAGGACGTCAATTTTGTTTGGGTACCACATCGCACGACCGCGCAGTTAAAGCGATGCAGTGCTGTATCTCAAAAAAATGGACTGGTCATTAAGCAGGAAAATATTCTGGTCTGTAAGCGGTTAAGCCAGCCAAGCCTGCAGTCTCATGCTTGTGATATTGCGTTTGTAACATGTGCTCCAAACTCTGTTTGTCTGCCCTTCTCTGCTGTTTGGATTCCCTCGTTGATGACCTTGGATTGGATATTGATTACTCTCTGAACTCTGTCTGCCTTCTGACTACGGATTTGACCCTGACTATTCTGAAGCTTGCCTACCTTGTACCTGGACTGTCGTTGGAACCACTCTGCCTGTCTGCCAACTGCAAGTACCTGATTGCTGTGCTCAGTTTGTTCCTGCCCTGATGTGGTGGCCAGGCACTATAGCATTGTGTATAAGTCCTGGGGGCAACTGAGTACTGGTAGGCCTGCTTGCCTTATGGGAAAGGGGGCTTCTATAGGTGAAGAACACAGAAGCCAGCTATAGTGTCTGACCACCTGTGTTAGGAGTAAGCGTGACATTGTTAGTATAGATATTCTACAATAGACTGATGAGGTGAGAAGGTGATTGGTGGAAAAGGTGACATCTCCAAAATGAAGGAAATGTTTCAGCCCTGTAATTGGGGGAATGTTTTGATCCTGAAGGGGTAATCTAGGTTTCTACACTATATGTGTGTGTATCATCTTCTGCTGGAGATAAAAGACGTCACAGTGACTATGGAGGAAGAGGACGGACATGACGGGGGGTTACTGGGTATGAATAGAAAATAAGATCTTATTACCTCCTCTGCGGTCACTTCCAGAAATGTCTCCTCTACTTCCTCCCAACTTACCTCTCACCCGGAACATCCTGCCTGTACCTGACATCACTTCCTGTCTTCCATAGAGACTTCCTGTGTGGTAAGAAGAGAGCTCACCATCTTGAGGAGCTCAGAGGAACTGCAGATCAGAGAAAGGTGTAGCGGGCACCTACGTTTGATAGGTGACCTTTCTTGGTAGTTTTCATGCCAGGTAAATTTAGACAGGCTTGTGCTATTGCAGCAGGCCTGTCTGTTGTCAATTTCCATTTTGAATGGCAGGTAGCTTGTATGCTAGTCTCGGCCAATCATTAACCTGCTTGGGAACACCCGGGACTCTCGTATAAAAGGGGGTCACGTGGTGTCCGCGGGGGTTCGTTTGCAGTCCTTCTCTGAGGAGCGGAGGAGGCCAGCCTGGTTCCCAGAGGGGGGAGGGAGGTTTTCCCCTCCGGGGAACCAATGGAGCTTTTCCCTTACAGTAGAGGGGGAATGGAGAACTGGTCCTCCATGAAGGAACAGACAACACGCCACAGCATGTGATCGCTGGTGTCGTTGGCCGCCCCTGCGGGGAGGGGAGCGGGCCACAAAGAAGAAAAGGAGCTAAGAACCATTGCAGGAGAAGTAGCAACAAAGCGGAAGGAAACTGGGCGATCGATCGTTTAGGAGTGGCACATGGACTGTTGATCACATGAGTGAAAGCCCAAAGGGAAATGGTACTACCAGAGACTGAGGGTTGTTAGTGCACAAGTCAGTGAGATGGGCAGTGATGGCCTATGACTTTGGGTTCAGCAATACCCCGGGGATTCCAATCAGTCAAGCGGGAAAAGTTATTCAGAGTGACTCTTCTTTAGCTCAACTTGGAAGTATCATGCAGATGGGAAGTAGTGGCAAACAGGTAGCGGTGAAGCTGCGAGCACATATATAGAGATATGGACAGTTCTTCGAAAGTCACATAGATGAGGAAGTTATTCAGAGTGACTCTTTATCAACTTTTCTCTATAAAAATCTACTTCCATCTTCCCCGATTTAAGAGATCATTTGAGGATGATTTCTTGACAATCCGCAATTGATCAGTATTGATAGTATTCCTGCAAGATTCACTTAAAAGATGATAATGTAACAAAAGAGCATCTCAGAGGAAGTCCTTCTCCTATCCCAGTTTGTGTTGTTGAATAAAGCAAGTGAAAAAAAGCACTAAGGACTGTGACTTGTAAATCTATGGGCTGCGAGGGTCCGGTGGTAGATGTGAATTACAGATATAACATTTAATCAGCCACTCCTACGGGAGTATGCGCTACAAACGTCTCGTAGTGTGAACACGGCCTTGTGCTGTGTGTGTATGTACTGTATATCCTTATAGATGTGTAGTGCTCCCCCCGCAGGAGCCACTGATGATAACTGGTTCTTTCCCACACAGTACAGAGGCCCCCCCCCAGTCACCCAAGCAACGGTCCATTCACTCCGGCTCCAATAAACTCAGGGTTTGTCTTTTTGTAATGAATTGCTTGTAGAACTCGGGGTTTGGGATACGCAAACTGCTAGCAACATTAACCCCTTGCCTACCGGGCAATTTTACCCCCTTCCTGCCCAGGACAATTTTTTAGTTTTCAGCGCTGTCGCACTTTGAATGACAATTGCGCGGTCATGCTACACTGTACTAGAGCTGGGCGATTTTCTCCAAAAAAACAAATCTGCAATTTTAAAAAAAAAAAAAACTTGATTCACGATTCGAATCGAGGTTTTTTTTTTTTTTTTTTTGTGATGTAAACCGCGCCGGTCCTGAGGAGCTGCGGGCAGGAGTTTTAAGGCGAGGTCGCGGCTTCGGCCTAGTCCGCGGCGTCCAGTGAAAAAAAAAAAAAATCTAAAAAATTGATTTACTGAAAATTTGAATCGATTTTTTCCCCGATTTTTTCCCCAGCCCTACACTGTACCCAAATGAAGTAGCAATGACCATAGTTCAGGATAATTGGCTTGTTTTGAAAATTAGTGTGTTTGTACTACCCATATGCCTCCCTTTCCTGTGATTAATGGTAAACGCGATCATCCTATGACCGATAGATCCCAAGTTATCACATATCTCCACATCTGAGATCAGACTTGGATCGTTCGTAGTTTATAGATCTAGCAGGGCATTCTTTCTAGTTGGGGAATCCACCATTTGGGACATGAAGTTGTCCTGTAAAACATTCATGAAATGACGGCCTTTAGTGAGTGAGCTGTTCCCTCGATATCGGGATAATTGAAGTCCCCCATTATGATTACATTTCCCCGTTTCCCCATTTCTATCTGAGATAGTAATTCCACATTGGGTGGCCTATAGCATACCCCCATTATTCATTTCCCACTCACTTCCTCTCTTTGATGTTCTACCCATACAGATTCCACCTCCCCCCAGGTCCCATACATAATGTTACTCCTCTCTAGCACCCTTACGTCACTTTTGACATATAGACACACCCCTCCCCCTCTTCTACATTCCCTGTCCTTTCGCTACAAGGAATACCCCTGTGTATTGGCCAGCCAATCGTGTGAGCTGTCAAGCCAAGTTTCAGTTATTCCCACAAAGTCCAAGTCCTCCTCGTGTAATGGCAGCTCCAGATCCGCTATTTTGTTAGCTAGACTCCTAGCATTTGTGTATACTCCTCCCTATAGTTGTATGAGTGACTATCGTTTTACTCCTTTGTTTATCCTGGCTTTTTTTTTTAATTTGAATTTCCCACTCACAATACCCCGTGATTAGTTGTTATGGTTGTATTTTCACTGCTATTACTACTGCTGACTCTCAGGGCCGTCTTTAATATGGTTTGGGCCCTGGGCAAACATTTTTCTTGCCCCCCCCCCCCCCCCAATGCAATTTTGCTCTTCACCCCAACATCTCAAAAAACAGACACACACATATAGTTATCTAAATAAAACTTTGCAGACCCCCTTCACAGCAGTCCTACAGTGTCCTCAGTTCCCATTCATGTAACAGCACTCCATTACACTGCAGACATTTTCACATTATAGTGCCCCTTTACACGTCACAGCACCCCCATTACATTAGAGTCCCCTTCATGTCATAGTGCCCATTTACACATCACAGCCCCCCATTACATTGCAGCCATTGTCACATCACACATTCACATGTAGGTGTTTTGGCCCACATTTGCGCAGGCACAGCAGCCCATTCATTTGAATGGGCTGCCATGTCTTTGTTTCCTGCAGAAAAAAAAGGTGCATGCAGCATTTTAAAAATGCAGTGGCCTTGAAATCCATTCTGCTTCTGCACCATGCGACTTACCTGCAGTTCCTGCACACAGAGAAACGCACCGTGTTTTTAAAAGTGTGGCCTAAACATCTAAAAATGCAGCAAGTTTGCCGGTGCAGGAACTGCAGGCAAGTCACATGGTGCAAAAGCAGAATGGACAGACAGTGCTGTATTTCACTGCTTGATGGGCAGAGGTGTGCGCAGCGTATTACATGAGGCATGCACATTTTTCTTGCAGAAAACGCAGGTATGGCAGCCCATTCAAACGAATAGGCTGCTGTGCCTGCGCAAATGTGGGCCGCCAAAACACATACGTGTGAACCAGCCAGGCCCAAAAAAAGGCCATCAAGCAGTTAAATACACTAATGCTATCTATGTGCTGTAATGCTGTGTGTTCTGTAATAAAAAATACAGCCACAGACTCACTCAGCCTCAATGGTGGCTGGTGCTCAAAATTATTTTGGGAGGGGCGCAAAAAATTTTTGAAAAAAAATCATCATTTGCAGCCGCTGTGCCATCAAATGCTGCCACTGTGCCCATCAAACGCTGCCACTGTGCCCATCAAATGCTGCCACTGTGCCCATCAAACGCTGCCACTGTGCCCATCAAACGCTGCCACTGTGCCCATCAAACGCTGCCACTGTGCCCATCAAACGCTGCCACTGTGCCCTTAAAACGCTGCCACTGTGCCATCAATTGCAGCCACTGTGCTATCAATTGCAGCCACTGTGCCAAACGCTGTCACTGTGCCCATTAAACGCTGCCACTGTGCCCATTAAACGCTGCCACTATGCCATCAAGCACTGCCACTGTGCCCATCAAACGCAGCCACTGTGCCCATCAAAAAACACTGTCGGTGTGCCATCAAACGCTGACAGTGTGCCCATCAAATGCTGCCAGTGTGCCCTTGATTGCCCCCAGTGTGACCCCCCCCCGCCCGCCGTCTGCCCGGCACTTACCCTGTCTTGGTGAGGCAGCGGCTGACAGCGATGAGCCGGGTCCTTCATGCGTCTCCTGCCGTCCTCATCTCCCGTCCTCTCCTGCTGATAGGCGTCCAATAGCGGTGCCTGTCGTTTCAGCCAATCAGGTGACAGGTAACAGACCTGATTGGCGGAGAGGCGGTTTAGTGTTAGGAAAGTGAATATTCATTCGCTTTTCCAACACAGCTGAGTGACCTGCGAGCGCCCAGCATGGCGCTCGCAGGTAACTTTTTTTTTACACCTATTAGAGCCTATGGCTCTAATCAGGTGCTTAAAAACACCCCCCGCCGCTGTAATTCGGGCGCCCAAAAAGGGGCCTAGCGCCTGAATAGGGGGTGGCAGTGGCAGCCATAGATAGATTCATGCAATGCATGAATCTATCTATTGGTGCTAGAGGGGGTGGCAGGTTTTTAAAATTCCTACTGTTCTACACATGGGGTGCGGGAGCCAGGGGAGGAGAAAGAAGACCTACCTTGTCCTACTGGCCAGCTCAGCTCCGAACCCGATCAATTCCTCCACACTGCTAGTCTGCTGCTATTGCTAGTTTCACTCCAGGCACCAGAACTCTCTCTGACAGAACTCCACAGCCTCCACTCCACGCTGCCGTCTGACTCCTCCTACCGAGGCCTCGGCAGCCGTTCCTCCGAGTCTGATCACATACACGCTTGCAGGCAGCATAACAAGGGGCGGGGCTAGAGCGTCAGGGGAGCTCAAGGCCCCGCCCACCCACAGCTCTCTCCTTCATCGACACTAATGCAGCTCTGGCATTGCTGCACAGTACTGTGTGCGTGCCTGCTGATGCCGGCTGATAACTGTCTGTGACAGACAGACACAGGGCCGTCTTTACCGCAGACAGTGGGCATTTTCAGCGCCGATTTGCGGGCACGGCATGGGCTGAAGGGGCAGCTCTGCTTTGGGCCCCAAACAGTGAAAGGGCCCTGGGCAGCTGCCCCATTTGCCCCGCGGTAAAGACGGCCCTGCTGACTCTCCTATCACCCTCTGTCACCAGCTCCCTGTCAGGTATCACTTTCTCTGATCCCCCCCCAACACCTAGTTTAAAAGCGCCTCCAGCTTTGTGGTCATCTTACTTTCCAATAGAACTGTACCGTCCCCATTAGGGTGCAGCCCCTCCTTACTAAAGAGCCAGTAATCGACTGAGAAAACAGCCCAGTTCTCCAGGAACCCAAATCCCTCTTTCCTGCACCAGTTCCTCGGCCACTTGTTCAGTTCCCTAAGCTCCTGCTGCCTATTTCAGAGAAAACTACCTTGGAGGTCCTTTTCCTCAATTTATTCCCCAAGTCCCTGAAATAATTTTTTAGCACTCTCCACCTTCCTGTGACTTGGTCATTGGTACCAACATGTATAATGACCGCTAGGTCCTCCCCATCCCCTCCCAATAATCTGTCCACCCGATCTGTGATGTGCCGAACCCGAGCGCCCGGTAAACACCAGACTTCTTCGGCAACCCCGGTCTTTCTGACAGATTGTCCTCTCTGTCCTCCTAATAATTGAGTCTCCCACTAGCAGCACTTGTCTGGCCTTACCTGTATCACCGCTCCCCTCCTTACTGAAGCTGTCACTTCACCGGCAGCTAGGGGAGGGCGCCTGCTCCAACACTGCCACCCCTGAGCTTGTATCCCCATCATCATGCAACTTGGCATATTTGTTGGGGTGTACCAACTCAGTACTGGCCTCCCTAACACTCTTCCCTCTACCCCTCCTCCTTTCTGTCACCCAGCTACCTACCTCTGGTTCCTGTGCTTCCATCTCTCCAACCTCCTCTAGGCTGGCCCCCTGCCAGCACCTGCTGGGTAATGCCCAAGCTCCTCTCCGAGTTGCTAATGCTTCTCAGTGTTGCTACTTAATTCTTCAGATCCAGGATCTGGACTTCCAAAGAAACAAATCGCTCACATCTCCCACAGCAGTATGCGCCCTCGATTGGCTCATCAAGGAACCCATACATGGTGCAGGATGTGCACTGAGTGGCATCACCAGTCCTGTTGGACATTTTACCCTCTATTCTATTGGGGAAATTGAGTAAGACTAACGATTTGAAACCTACCCAATTCCCAGCTCTCTACTCCTAGTGCACCCACAATACACGGGCACTCGCAGCACACGGGCACTCGTTATATTGTATTGTAACTGTACTGTCTGCACTCATGTTGTAAAGCATTGTGCAAACTGTTGGCACTATATAAATACTGTATAAAAATAATAATAATAACATATGTACCATCATCTGCTGGAGATAAAAGACATCACAGTGACTATGGAGGAAGAGGACGGACATGACGGGGGGTTACTGGGTGTAAATAGAGAATAAGATCTTATTACCTCTTCTGCTGCTGCTTCCAACAATGTCTCCTCTCTTATTCGTACCTCATGGAACTTCCTGTCTTTCTCTAACATCACTTCCTGTTTGTTCCTGACATCACTTCCTGTTTGTTCCTGACATCACTTCCTGTCTTCCATAGAGACTTCCTGTCTGGGTACAAGTGAGAAGATCACCACCTTGTGGATCTCAGAGGAACTGCAGCCCCGAGAAACGTCTCGTAGTGTGAACACGGCCTTGTGCTGTGTGTATATGTACTGTATATCCTTATAGATGTGTAGT
Source organism: Lithobates septentrionalis (assembly GCA_037952835.1). Taxonomy (NCBI): domain Eukaryota; kingdom Metazoa; phylum Chordata; class Amphibia; order Anura; family Ranidae; genus Lithobates; species Lithobates septentrionalis. The sequence goes on along the minus strand of JBBDGP010001872.1, from coordinate 2,891,506 downwards.
GCTCCCCCCCCCCCGCAGGAGCCACTGATGATAACTGGTTCTTTCCCACACATTACAGAGGCCCCCAGTCACCCAAGCAACAGTCCATTCACTCCGGCTCCAATAAACAGTTTTAGGGTTTGTCTTTTGTAGTGAATTGCTTGTAGAACTCGGGGTGTGGGATACTCCAAAACTGCTAGCAACATTAACCCCTTGCCGACCGGGCAATTTCACCCCCTTCCTACCCAGGACAATTTTTAGCTTTCAGCGCTGTCACACTTTGAATGACAATTGCGCAAGTCAAGCAACACTGTACACATAGGACATTTTTATAATTTTGTTGCCACAAATAGAGATTTCTTTTGGTTTTTAATCACCAATGGGGTTGTTATATTTTACTAAATAAAAAAAAAAAAGGTTGATAATTTTGAAAAAAAACCAAAAATTTTTTTTGGGGGGGGGGGGCGCAAACAAACCTCTCCAACTACACACTCACCACGGTCACAGCTCCCCTGATACGACTTCCCACCGTGGCTTCAGTGTTAACTTTCCGGGTTTCAAATATTCAGTCTTCTGATTGGCCGGGTTGGAAAGATGGAAACTGGAAGTGACGCGACGGCGATTATTGATTCACTAAAAGCCAAAGTGGGAGGGTTCGGGGCGGAGAGCTCTGTGCCCCGAGGACAATTTAAAACAAGCCAATTAGAGCCTCAGGCTCTGATCACGTGCTTGTCAAAAAATAGACTCCCATTAGTCCGGCGCCCTGCACAGTGCACACACATAAAATGATTTCTTTAAATAAATGATAAAATGACTAACATTTTTTAACTTTAAGAAGTTAAAAAATATTAGTCATTATTATTTATTTAAAATGAAATCATTCTATGATTGGCTTTCCTATTTGTCAAAACATATGGACCGGGCGCCACTGTGTGTATGTACTGTATATCCTTATAGATGGGGTCATCTCCACTCCCACCAAGGGGGAGAGAAATATATTACTGCCTAGTCCAGCCTTTCTCAGCCAGGGTTCCTCCACAGGTTTCTAGGGGTTCCACAAGCAATGAACAATTTCTGTCTCTCAGTGACAACTGACATCAATGATCAGTAAGTGTGGCGGTCTTCCCACTGATGACGATGTAAGAATGTCCTTCTCCTACTGACCACTGATATAAGGGGGTCCTTCTCCTACTGACCACTAATATAAAGGGGTCCTTCTCCCATTGGTCACCAATGTAAGGGACCACTACACTGACATCTGATATAAGGGGGTTCTTTTCCCATTGGTCACCAATGTAAGGGACCACTAAACTGACCAGTGATATAAGGGGATTCTTCTCCCACAGGCTTACCCCCCAGGAAAAAAACAATGTTGGCCCTGTATTGTACTGCCTGGAGAACATTAGTGGATCCCTTAGATCTGACAGTAAAGCTGTGAGAGAGGCAGAAATCTGCTTCATGATTGGACACGATATGGATCTTGCCTAATCTCATTCTTGGTTATGGAAATCTATGATATTACCAATCCGGTATCAGAGTCTCAGCAAACATGAGAATTAGATATTTTACAGACATGGCCAATGGTGGAAATTGCCAAACACCAATTTATGATGCTCAGGGAAACCTTCCCCCAACCTAGCTACAATGAAGGAATCATTTGTCACAGAGACCAGCAATACCCTTGTGGAACATTCTGGAGAAGAATAAGTGCGCTCTCAGACATCGCCACAGGTTTGTAACCTCTATACAGCCACTGGATGGCTTCCCCAGACCCCCCCCACCACCACCACCACCATGTTTGCCTGGGCTCTGATATCCCGCTGTTATGGAAATGATTAAGAGCTCCAATCGAGCTCAAGGTTATCTGCTGTTGTCTCTAATTGGAAAGTGTGGATATGCATGCATATAAAAGTAAACACTCTGAGACACGCTCAGCTCCGTTACTTCTTACACTTCTAATTTATTCAAGGCGGTGCTAATGTTTTATACACACAAATACGTCATTGGTATGTTAGTCTAATAGGTACATCTCATTGGTTAGGATAGAAAAGAAGATGGAGAATCTTCATAACGAGGTTTGGCTGTCCTTGGTTTTATCTTCAGTTCCGCGTTCTTCTGATGTGTGGGATGTAGGGGGTACACGCCATTTTGAGAAAATATAGGAACAGAGCAAACCTGTATACTTATATAATGAGTAAGGAGAAAAATATGTATGCACATAAGAAAATAGACATTTTCAGATTATTATTATTATCTACATCACATTCCTTCACAATCCCCCCTAAAATGACTATTTTCTCTTTTCTGTCCCTAATACTAAAGGTCCCACTTTGGCCTGGCCCTTCTCCTCAGCAACTCTTTTAGGCTGTATATAGAATTGGGCAGCAACTGTTCACTTCCCTCCTCGATACAGCTGGAGAGGTGCAGTCAGGCGCTATCTATCCCTAAAACCCTATAGGATTGTGAGATTATGGACAGGGAGTGACTGTAGAGGAGTGAAGGGTTTGTCATCTTCCATCATAAGGGGGTCCTCTTCTTCTTGGTGGAGAAATGTAGGTGTGCTATTGTCTACAGCCTTGCTCATTAACTTTTTTACAAAAGGTAGAATACAGCATACAATCAGGACTAAAAGAACCAGGATTATTAATACCCTTACCCGTATCTGGACGAGCACCTTCTGCCACCCACTCATCCAGCTAAAGTATTGATCCCATGGGTCTGTGATACCTGAGTTCTTCAACTCCAATGACAGATCTTCTAATTTCTTTATAGCTAAAGTAACCTTACCATTTGGGCCAGTATTATCAGGAATGTATGTACAACAGGTTCCCGTTTTTTTCTATGATTTTACAAAACACCTCCTTTCCCAGCTAGCACCATGTTTAAGGCCATCCGGTCCTGGAATGTCATGTAGGAAGTGGGGGCTAACTGGTCAGCAATTCCCTGGAGGGCATCTTTAGTGTAATTTACAAATCTCTGTTGGTTATAATATGTGTAGTGTCAGGTCACCTTGAGGCTGGGTGACAGATGCACACCGTTGGGATCAGGAGTGCACCGCAAGGTAGTGGACCCTACGGCTGACTGCTGCGGATTGAACCCTGGGAGGTTCAGGAAGCAGGTCTATTGGATCACTGACACAGATCCCACTGGGAGCTAGAGCATAGATTCCCCAGGGCGCGGAGTCTAAGAGCCAGCAGGTGTTCACCAGAGCCTCTAGTGGTGAGGATGGACTGCGCTGCAGTCTGGCTCCAGGTCGCGGCCCCCAGGGTCTCACAGCTCACGCTCACAGTAGACTACAGGAGAAGAGGAAGGAGGCAGCAGGCTGGAACAACAAGGAAAGTAAGGGACAAGCCAAGGTCGGTAACAGGAATCAGATGTAGGAAACACAGCAAGTACACACAGAGGCTAACACACAATGGTTGATCAGCACTGCTGGCTTGCAGTGCACAGGTTAATATAGGGTTCCCTGATAGGGCCTGGGGTGGGGCCATGCTTAGAGGAGAGGTTACAAAAGCAGTCAGGTGAGGGTCAGCTGGTCTCTAGAGATGAACACATGGAGACAGGTATGCTGATCGACAAACTCTATTGCATAACCATGACATGTAGTTAATCCAATCTACATTCTTGCTGACAGTTGTTATGGGGATCAAAGACTCAAAACCAGCTTTTACCTGATCCCTGGCTTTAAACTCATCAGGGACCCCCCTTGTAACCCTTATGACATCTATGTATACATGAGGATCAAAGCTTCCGGAGAGAGCTGCTCGCTTCCTCCTCTGACTGTGTGCTGGGTTAGTGTATGTATCAGGGGTATCTTCGGTTAGGATATGGGGGGGGGGGCATAATGACCTTTGCAAGGGCACATTCACTGATCCAGATTCCCTCTAGATCAAACAGAAAAAGGATATGCAGCACCCGAAAACACGCTCTCCTGCAGTGATAAGCGTGCATTCAGGTGTTCTTCTTGGCCAACTTGATTGAGGTGGCTGTGGTCAGCAAAACTTGGAATGGACCATCATAACTTGGCTCAAGGATCTCCAGACAGTAGTTGGTGTGTTCCTGTATCTAATTCAGGATCTGGAATGGAAGAAAACACCTGGACATGCATTCAGGTTAATTCTCGTGATAATGTGGTTACATAATTAGTCAACACATCAGACTGCAACTGTAACTGTTGTGGAAAGTAACAACCAAGTCTGGGAGCTGAACCAAACAAAATTTCATAATGGGATAGGGCATGTTTCCCCCGGGGGGGTGTCTGACACTGAACAGGGCAATGGGCTAACTGTCTGGCCAACTCATGTTAGTCTCTTGGGCCATCTTTAACATCCTTTTTTTAGTGTCCCATTCATCCTTTCTACCTTCCCGCTACTTTGAGGGTGGTATGGGATGTGTAGTGCCAACTGAACCCCCAGTGCTGCCCAAATCTCTTTAGTAAGGGTTGCTGTTAAGGCTGGGCCCTGATCTCTCAATATCACCTCTGGGACCCCAAATCTACATACTATCTCACTCAGTAGTTTCTTAGCTGTGGTCCTGGCAGTCATGACCACTTCCACTAGGGCGTATTCGAATCTGCCACTTCTTGGCACTTGAGAATGATCAATTTGCATCCTCTGGAATGGGGTATAGGGCTTTTGCCAGGTGCTTCTTCTGTGTATCCTGGGTTACATTTGGTGCAGATAATGCATGATCTGCAGAAGTTGTCGGTCAGTGGAGTAACTCTTGGTGCAACACTTGTTGATAAGAGAGTTCATAAAAGTCTTTGTCAAGTGGGCAGCTCCATGTGCCCATTACACCACGGCTGGGTACATACTCCTGGGTAGACAAGGCTTCTTGTTGCACTCGAATAGTCCATTTCTGAGAGTTGCTCCTCTCCGTTTCAAGCTTTCCTTCTTATCCGGACTTGTTGTTTCCTGTAGTTCTTTTAGATAAACTCTGTCCACTGGGAAAGTCTGTAAGGTAAGCACGGGGTGGTCTTCTTCTACCACCCTGCTGTCCACTTCCCGTGGACCACCAGCTGTCTGTTTGGCATCTGAATTGGCTAGATGATTGCCTCAAGCTTCCTTTGAGTTCATTTTGTCGTGTGCTTTACTCAGAATAGTCACTTGGGTTGGGAGAAGCAAGGCATCAATTTTTCACAGGTGTTCCTGCAGCCGTCAGGAATCCTCTGTCCTGGATATCACCTTAATCATGGGCAATGCTGAAAGCATATCTTGAGTCCATATGAATGTTGGCTTCTCCTCCTTTCCCCCCTCGAGAAGTGGAAGAAGGGTGGTAGGGTTCAGTGTTTGACAACTTAATAGAGTAATGCTGTCCAGTAGGAGGGAACACAGGAGTCTCAAGTGTCTGGTAGTGGACAAGTGTTTCGGCTGGATCCTGGTTGAACATGGCAACAACGGCATGGGGAGCAAGCAGAACGAGGCAGTGTCCGAGGACCAAGTTCAAAGTTTTGTCAAGCAAGGCTTGTGTAGCAAAGCCAGCTCACAGACACAATAGGGCTCCTCTTACTACCGCATCCAGCCGACAGGAATAATATCCTATGGGGCGTAGGCTGATGCCGTGTGATTGGGTGAGTACACCTGCAGCATGTCCCAGACGTTCGGATACAAAGAGCTTGAGCGTTTTGTCGTAGGCTGGGTGCCCTAGCGCCGGAGGTGGCGCACTTAAGGGCCTCAAACTTAGATATTTCTTCAGGAGACATCTGGAAGGGTCTGATTGCAGAGCATCAGTAGGAAGGCTTCTGGAATCCATGCTCCACACTAGGAAATTAGTCCAAGGAAGGCATGAAGGGATTTCTGGCCTTGTGGCAGTGGGATATCAGAGATTACTTGCACCCTGTCTTCAGTGGGGTGTCTTGTCCCATGGGACAAACAGTGTCCAAGGAAAATGACAGGTGTTGAGCACCACTGCAATTTGGGCTTTGAGACTTTGCAGCCCTGGTTGGAAAGATAGCACAACAGGCTTTCTGAGGTGACTTCAACAGGGGGTAAGTCAGCTGCACAAAGGAGAAGGTCATCAACATGTTGGAAGAGAATCATTTCTGGGTGTTCCTCTTGTCATGTGTCAAGGATGATAGCCATAGCTTTTGCAAACTGGCTTGGAAAGTTCTGTGCCCCTTGCGGCACAACTGTTTAGGTATATTGCTGTTTCTTTCCGTGGATGAATGCAAAAAGGTACCAGCAGGAGGGGTGAGGGTGGACACGGAAGAAAGCGTTTGTAAGGTCCACCTCTGTGAGGTATTTTGCAGTCAAAGGCATCCACAGCAGGTACCTGGTTCTCTTTTAGGATTCTCTTCTTGGGGTTATTGTGGTTTCCGGGGCAATGATGCGCCCTCTTTTAGCTTGACTGAAACTGGTGGCACCTTTAAGTGACCGTTGTCTTCCGGTCCTGTGGACCTTAGGCACGCAGGGATTCTGTCAAGTACTTCCTGCAGTATTGAGCTTGAAGTTTTTGCTTCATTAAGTGTCATCAGGAGAGGCAGAGAACACAAGGCAGATGAGTCTTCTAAAGATAGGGGAGTATGTAACTTCATCCCCCCTTCAGGCGTGTCCTGATTGAGGCCTGTAGTCCGGACAACACATCAGCTCCTAGTAGATTTAAGGAACATGTAGAGGACACCACAAATCTGGCAAGCAAATCAGGAAATGTCCCCACTTGGAGTGGCTCTACAAATGGACTGGAGCGGGGCACCCCACCCACTCCCTCGCAGGAAACGTGTGTGTCTCTTTTCATAGTGGGAGAAACTCAGATCATCAAAGGCCTGTACGAGTCTAGCATGATACTTCTTCAGACTCCCCTTTATCTTGGGTAATATCTTGGATTGCGGTGGTCTGATCCGTCAACTTCTCCTTTGCCCAGTCGTGGAGTTGTGCACAGAACTCCACGCCTGAGTTGTAGGAAGTGGCACTTGTCAGGCTGGCATCATTGAAGGCCGGCTGCATGACTGGCCAAAAGACATGTCCTGCTTTGATTCGGCATAGGCTGATGAAGTCTCTCCAGGCAGCTGAGTAAGTTTCTTGTATCTGCACTATCCTGTGGTAGAAGGGAATTGGCTGCTTCTCTGGGTCAGGCAGACTTGTCACTAAGGCCTCTGCTTGTGATGGAGTAAAAGCGACATACATCACTGGTGCCCCTTCTGGTAACCGAGACTGTTGTTGGGGCGGGGGCTGGCAAGAGGCACTGTTCCTTACGGTTGCCAGCATGTGTTTGAGATCCTCTCAGAACTGTGAGTCCGGAGCAGGATTGGGGGTTAAATCAGTGGGTGGCCTTGCTGCCTGTTGTTGGGCTTCCCACTCAGACGCTTCTTCATCATTAACATATCCGGCCTGGGAATGTGATGCTTCCGTATTGAGGAAGACAGATGTGTGGTACGAACCATCCTGGTTTAAAACAGGGAGTGCTGGGTACAGGCTGTTTAAGCTTACTGGGTGTACCAAGATGGCCCCCAGCAGGAAGTGCACTGGGCTGGGTAGAAAGTGAAGGCATGGGTGCACTAAGATGGCCGCCGGGCTTAGTTGTCACAGTGGGTTGTGCTTGGGTGGTGAGAAAGGAGTGGTTGTTAGACGCAGTGCCGTCCCTCCCCTCCTTTTGTTTCAAATTCCAACATAGCGTGGTAATTTCACATACTGTATCATCAACTCTGTGATACACATACATAATACAATCGCCATCTTTCTTAACTTCCTTTATCCAATTTTCTTTTTCACACAGGATTTTTCTCCCTGTTTCTTTAGCAACATAACTTTCGCCACTTCTTTCAACTTTTTCAACATCTTCTTCTCTCCTTCTTTACAATATCACATTCTTTTCTCTCTCTGTTTCTTGGCTAACGGCTTGAGAGGAGAATACGTACAACCAAGGGGTTAATATTCTTTTTCACTGCTCCTTATCAACAAATTCCTTCGGTGGGGGCACATAAGGCTGCGCTCCTAGCTGTAATGTACGGTTAATCTCAGAACAAGAACAAACACATCAGGGGTAATGGGGAGCTACGGCCCGCGACCCAACAGATCACCCGGGTAGCCCCCCCTCCGACCTTAACCAGCCCCCACCCCAACCCCTCTCGTGTATAGCAAACAATAAACCACAAATACACTCAGGACAGGACATTACACCTGCCACTCTCTGAACCGTAAAGCCTCAGCAGGCTAAGATAACCACAAGGGCAGACCACCCTGCAAAAATAAACCCGTTTATAGACGTCTATTACAGCTCTACACCAAGAGGCCGACAACTCGTCTTGGGGTGAGACATCTGTAACACTTTCAGACTGCAAAGCCAGCAGCTGAGATAACCCTCAAAGGTTCGACGAACCCAGAGTAACCCGTCTATAAACGTTTGCTACAAGGGAAAAAATCTCATTCCAGAGGCCGACAGCTCATCTGGAGATGAGATCACACATTCACACATGTAGCACTTTTAGACTGCTAAGTTTCGTAGCCCAAAGAATGGCAGACAGTGAACAAAAAATACAGACAGCAGAAACCCATTGGCAGGTTCGTTAAAACAACCTCAGGCGAGGAGATACCTGCCTCTAAGACAGTCTCAGCATACCGACAGAATCCAGCGGTCAACCGAAAGATAAGAAAGTCGTACAGTGGTAAGAATATAAATCAACTCACCGGTACTGTTAGGGCTGCGCAAACCCCACTCTTATCAATCAATTAACGCTCGAATCCTTATCGCGGTCTGGCTTCGACTGTAGCCTGAGGTCCCGGGTTTCGGCACCAGCTGTTATGGAAATGATTAAGAGCTCCAATCGAGCTCAAGGTTATCTGCTGTTGTCTCTAATTGGAAAGTGTGGATATGCATGCATATAAAAGTAAACACTCTGAGACACGCTCAGCTCCGTTACTTCTTACACTTCTAATTTATTCAAGGCGGTGCTAATGTTTTATACACACAAATACATCATTGCTATGTTAGTCTAATAGGTACATCTCATTGGTTAGGATAGAAAAGAAGATGGAGAATCTTCATAACGAGGTTTGGCTGTCCTTGGTTTTATCTTCAGTTCCGCGTTCTTCTGATGTGTGGGATGTAGGGGGTACCCGCCATTTTGAGAAAATATAGGAACAGAGCAAACCTGTATACTTATATAATGAGTAAGGAGAAAAATATGTATGCACATAAGAAAATAGACATTTTCAGATTACTATTATTATTATCTACATCACATTCCTTCACACCTCCTCCAGGCACCAGCATAGTAGAGGAGAGAGAGACCAGAGAACATCCGCTCCCTCATCACCCCTAGCTAGAATGAACCCGGAAGTGATGTGGATTAGGCCACTTCTGGGTTCAGTGCCATCATTCCTGATCTCGATGACCGGAGAAGCTGTGAATAGACATGTGTAAAATGAAAACATTTTTGTTTCAATCCAAAATTTTAATAATTTTCTTTAGTTAAATTAGGTAACTTTGTTTATTCATTGAAATTCGATCCTAATTTTCTGAATTCGGATGAATTGAATTAAATTCGATCGAATTTGGAAAATTCTAATCGACATTCAAATTAGAATTTATTCTACATTATTCAAAATTTTAATTTCGGAAGACGGTTATATTCTATTTTGTTCAATTGTTTTTTTCATTCTATTCGTTTCTGTTCTATTCTTTTATTTTCTATTTTACCTGTCACAACAAAATGCTATCACATAGGGGGCTATTGGTCCCTTATCTGATAGCAATAAAGTTAACTAAAAAACAAACTGAAAGTTACTCCCAAGCTCTTAAGCCACCCCTCCAAGGCTCACATAGACGACATGTCACGAGCTCCTACATAGAAAAATGTTGATTGTGCTACTACTCGTTACATCTCACCGTGCACACCAGAGTGTGGATCGCCTTTAGAAGTAGCAGGAGGGGTCGCCTGCCCAACCCCAACCGCCGCTCGCCAGTGTTTCTCGTGCTTACCGTTCTCCCCGGTGAGCCTGGGAAATGATTCGGTTGTTTGCGCAGTTTGCCACAGAGGTGATGAGAGACCAGATTGTCCCTCCTTACCTCTATGATCTAGGACAAGGGTCTCCAAACTATGGTCATTCAGTTGTTTAAGAACTACAATTCCCATCATGCCTAGTCATGTCTGTGAATGTCAGTTTCACAATGCATCATGAGACGTGTAGTTCCGCAATATCTGGAGCTCTGTAGTTTGGAGATCCCTGATCTAGGAGGCCGGGAGCATCAGCCATAACCCCATTTTTTTTTCAGGCCTGCAGTTCTTTAGATGTTGTTCTGGGTTCTTTTATGACCTCCTGGATGTGTCGTCGTCATGCTCTTGGAGTAATTTTTGGTTGGCCGGCCCCTCCTGGGAAGGTTCACCACTGTTCCAAGTTATCTCCATTTGTGGATAACGGCTCTCCCCGTGGTTTACTGGAGTTCCAAAGCCTTAGAAATGGCTTTAAAGCCCTTCCTAGACCAATGCATGTACATTACTTTGTTTCTAATCTGTTCTTGAATTTTGTTAGATTGTGACACGATGTGTGGCTTTTTGTGATCTGTTAGCGTGCTTCACTTTGTCAGACAGCTTCTATTCATGTGATTTCTTGATTCAACAGCTCTGGCAGTAATCAGGCTTGGGCGTGGCAAGTGAAATTTGAATCAGCTTTCCAAAAAATTGTGGTTAATCACAGTTTATTCATGATTCAGCATGGGAGGGGGCAATTACTTTTTCACACACGGCCAGGCAGGTTTAAACAGCTTTTTTCCCCTTAATAAATGAAATAATAATTTAGAAACTGCATCTTGGATTTACTCGGGTTATAATATTAAAATTTGTTGGATGATCTGAATAATTTACATGTGAGAAATATGCAATCAAAAAAATTAAAAAAAAATCAGGAAGGGGCAAACACTTTTTCACAGCACTATATATATACACAGTATATATACGGCATATAATGTTTGGGGGTTCTAAGTAATTTTCTAGCAAAAAAAATACTGATTTTAACTTGTAAACAAAAAGCGTCAGAAAAGTGCGGGCCTAGGATGTCCATCCATAAAAAATGTGGCGTAGCCGTTCTCCAGGTGAAAGTGCATGTACATTCCTTCTGTGTGAATGGGGGGAAAAGATGAATGTTACAATAATTTCCTAGCCGTGCCGAATTCTGCCCCCGATTCAATAAAAACCAATAATTTTCTGAAAATCGTCCGCAACATCTAGCGGCCATGATTTTTTTCTGAACAACCTTCATTCCTAAAAATAACTAACACATTATGGCCACTAGATGGAGCCGATGATTGTAAAAAAAAACAATCACTGTATTATATAAAATATGGTGAATATTTGTCACGGCTGGAGGAATGCGCGTCACATTCATTCAACAAAGTTTTTAGAAACAGACCTGTAAATTTGAGAAATCTTCCACCACAAAATGTACTCAGCCAATGAGAGGTAATGTCTCCATTTTTATTTTTCTTCTGCTACAAAATGGCCAACACGGTACAACACTTCATCAATGTCTTTGGTGATCTCTGATCTCCGTATCAACTGTTTCTTGCTGTTTCTTATGTTGTTGCCTTTTTATTTAGAAAGTTTTATTATACCCCACATGGGTGTGGCCCATTTCTCACTACTATGTTTCAATGGGAGAAACATTTATCAATCCAACCTCTAGATGGCACTGTTGTATCATCCATTCCATAGGACATCTCTTTCAAAAGGTCAGGCTATGCTTGAGGTCTATGAAATGTTTCTTCTATGATGAAGATCAGCCATGGAGTATATCTGAGGTGTATATCAGGGTGTGCTTCTTCCCCACATGTCCAGCAACATTCATATACAAGACATTTCCCGCACTGACTAATACACCTCGAGGGTTGTGTGGGACCCCTGATGTACAGGAAGACAGGACTTCAGTGAGGAACAATTCCCTCACTCAGGATAGGAAAGTGGCTTCTACTTCGTGTGAGATCTTTGATGACTGGAAAGATTGGACTTATCTGAAAAACATTTCCCGCAATCAGCACAGGAATACGGCTTCTCCCCCGTGTGCGATCTCTGATGTTTGGAAAGATCGGACTTCTGTGAAAAACATTTCTCGCACTCAGCACAGGAATACGGCTTCTCCCCTGTGTGCAATTTCTGATGTTTGGAAAGTGTAGACTTATCTGAAAAACATTTACTGCACTCAGGACAGGAATATGGCTTCTCCCCCGTGTGTAATCTCTGATGAGATGAAAGAGTGGACTTCTGTGAAAAACATTTCCCGCACTCAGTACAGGAATACGGCTTCTCCCCAGTGTGTAATCTCTGATGTCTGGAAAAAGTGGACTTCTGTGAAAAACATTTCCCGCACTCAGGACAGAAATACGACTTTTCCCCCGTGTGCCATTTCTGATGATCGGAAAGAGAGGACTTCCCTGTAAAACATTTCCCGCACTCAGTACAGGAATACGGCTTCTCCCCAGTGTGCAATTTCTGATGATTGAAAAGATTGGACTTATGTGAAAAACATTTCCCGCACTCAGGACAGGAATATGGCTTCTCCCCCGTGTGCAATCTCTGATGCATGGTGAGACTGAACTTCCGTGAAAAACATTTCCTGCACTCAGCACAGGAATACGACTTCTCCCCCGTGTGCAATTGGTGATGATTGAAAAGAGAGGACTTCATGGTAAAACATTTCCCGCATTCAGAACAGGAATTGGGCTTCTCCCCCATGTGCAATCTCTGATGATCGGAAGGAGAGGACTTCATTGTAAAACATTTCCCGCATTCAGAACAGGAATATGGCTTCTCCCCCGTGTGCAACTTCTGATGGTGGAAAAGAGCGTACCTCTGTGAAAAACATTTCCCACACTTAAGACAGGAATATGGCTTCTCCCCTGTGTGCAATCTCTGATGTGTGGTAAGACTGGACTTCACTGAAAAACATTTCCCGCACTCAGGACAGGAATACGGCTTCTCACCTGTGTGAGTTCTTTTGTGTACATTAAGTTTGGATTTATAATAGAAGCACTTCCCGCACTCAGCACAGGGAAAGACCTTATCTGTTGGAAGGGCGGCACCGTCCCTTACAGTCTGAGGTTCCTCAGGATAAGAGGAATACGATGGTCCGGCACCGTCCCGCACAGTCTGAGGTTCCTCAGGATAAGAGGAATACGATGGTCCGGCACCGTCCCTCACAGTCTGAGGTTCCTCAGGATAAGAGGAATACGATGGTCCGGCACCGTCCCTCACAGTCTGAGGTTCCTCAGGATAAGAGGAATACGATGGTCCGGCACCGTCCCTCACAGTCTGAGATTCCTCAGGATAAGAGGAATACGATGGTCCGGCACCGTCCCGCACAGTCTGAGGTTCCTCAGGATAAGAGGAATACGATGGTCCGGCACCGTCCCGCACAGTCTGAGGTTCCTCAGGATAAGAGGAATACCATGGTCCGGCACCGTCCCGCACAGTCTGAGGTTCCTCAGGATAAGAGGAATACGATGGTCCATCTACACTGTGTGGTGCCGGATGGACATTTGAGGTAGTCGGGTTTTCTCCTGGACTATACTGTGTGATGTCCTCATCTTCTACTTTACAGTCTGGAGACAAAGTGAGACAATCCTCTGAGGTTTTCCTCATCTCCCATCCATCTACTAAAAAAGAAATACAAAGATTATTACTAGACATGAGCAGATTGGTTCCCCTAAACCAGGACTCCGCCCACATCAGGCAGCTTTGTCTCTGAGGATCTTACAATTCCCCCCTCAAGGTAACTAGTAAATGGGTCCTCTGATCTCCTACCAGTTCATTTCTTTATTCATGGACCTTAGTCAGAGAGTGAGGAAACAACGAGAACTGTCTTTTATAGGAGTGACAGTGATGAGGGGATTATAGGACGAGTGTCCCCTCCCCCTCTATCACTCCGTGCCATCTTCCCAACACAAGAAGTCCTGCACTTCCTTATTTAGTCCATGATTTAGTCATGAATAACAGCGGGGCTGAGCCCCACCAGAGGTCAGAGAGGGAGGATGTGGGAGAACAACCAAGATGAAGACTGAACTGATCCTGAAGACCACCATCATTGGGTTATTGACTCCTCCCTCATCATCACTTTCTGTTTAAGTTGGAGGATGTTATCACATTACTATCAACATGTAAAAGTCTGTGCTTCAATCAAATCCTCAGATATAAAATGTTCAGCTGGTAGGAAATGGGTGTAACAAAAGAGAATACATATTACGTGTATATATAGCAGTGAGTAGAGGGGAGAGAGCAGAAGTCAGGAGTATGTAATGTACAACGAATTGTATATAGTGCAGGGGTCAGGAGGACTCATAATATTGGTGTTCAGTAATCAGTGGAAGCTGAAATATTTACTGGAGACAAGTTGCAGAGGGTCCCACACCGCTGCCTCCCATCTCCTGAGACTGCACTCAGTGACTTGGGTCTGAGACTATACAGACATATCCCTCCACCTGGCACAGACAGCAAATAACAGAGCAAGTAACCCCAGGAGAATTACTTTGCCAGAGATCTTGCTAGACCCAAGCATGGGGAAGAAGCCTCAAGGTACATACCCCAGGTGCCTATGGTGAAAATCAGGCCGATATCACTCAGTTCCCGCAATACTCTGGACCAATCAGTGAGCAGTATGGGTGGAGGAATGTATTTAGTGTTAATGACCCACCTGTGCTGATCTCTGTAGGAGTGTCCTCCTCTATAAATGTCCCCGTTATTCCATCCTCCTCCATAGACTGCTGATCATCCCTCACATACCTCTCTTCTTCTTCTGATTTAACCTCAAATTCTATATCGATTGGATCTCCACTCTAAAGCAAGAAAATTATAGAGAAATATTGTGACATCATATAGAAAAAAAAACACATCCCCTCCAGAAGTCCATGTTCTAGATGCTCCGATCCACCAACCTTGTAACAGTGAGGGATGGTGTGACTTTCCTGTGTGGAATCCCAGGAATACAGAGGACGGGGACATCTCTCTGGTGGGTTCCTGGTATTAGGTGGCTCCATCATATCCTTGTGTCCTTCTGAAAACTCCTCCATCACTCCATACTCCTCCTCTTTGTACTCTTCTTTAACCACAATCTGAACATATAATAAAACATTCATTGTGACAAACATGCTTGTGTATAAATCACAAGTACAAGTATTATTTAATCATCTACCTGATGATGGTGAGGGATGGTGTGACCTTCCTGTGTGGAATCCCGGGAATACAGAGGACGGGGACATCTCTCTGGTGGGTTCCCATTACTGGATCCATCTGTAGGAAACACACACACTGACTGAATACATTGTTTCTATGTGTTTATCAGATGATGGGGGATCTAGGTGGACCCTCCGTACTGCTCTCTCCTTTACAATAAAGTCTCCTCTTACCCGGTGATGTGAGGGGCGGCCGATTGTTCATTGTGACGTCCTTCCCAGCACCGCTCACCTCTCCTGTCAGCAGCTCGATGATCTCTCTGGTGACTTCTAGAATCTTCTTTTTACGTCTCTATTCTATCAGGGAGGGAGGTGGAGGCAATGTGATGGTCAGATGATCTCCAGACTTCACAGGAGGAAAACTCTAGATTTGAACACAAATAGTAAAATCAAATGACATTCCCAGAATCCTCCTCACCTCACTGGTCAGGTCTATTTTTATTTAAACCCCACTACATACTGAGGTTTCTGATATTACATACAATGCAGGTCCAACAGCCCTACTTTGAAAGTGAGGAGGCCAGGGGTCGGCCCACATCCTAAGAGCATCAGAAAAGAGTCGGATAGAGATTTTAAGAGGAGGCGCTGTGAGGTCAGTGTGATGTCATAAGATTCTCTGACTCTGATTGGAGGGACATTGGGAGGAGGAACTGTGGGGGGTGCTGTGTGAGGTTTCTGTACACAGAATCATTTCTCCTGGGTGCGTCCTTCCTCTCCTAAACTGAAACATGAACTTTTTCTTTGGGCTTTGCCAGGACACATCATATTCCTGTGATCTCCGTGTACTCCGGAGACTTTACAAATCACATTTTAGGATGAATATCTGAGATCGGGATCATTATGGAAAAAAACATTCCGGACATTTACTGCAAGTTACATTTTTCCCTTTTTCTTCTTAGTTGAATCTTATAAAATAAAGACATACATATTCCAATTCCCCCTAAATAAACTGCCCATCCCCCGCCAATAATAAAAGTACTATAATCTGTTTGTCAGGAGTGCGTTTCACTCCTGCTCCTCATTCCAGCATCCTGGTCTTGGCTGTGATGCATAGGAACAGCGATATGTCTCCTCTCCCAGTCAGCCCCATCCCCCTACAGTAAGAAACACACACGAGGGAACACCTTTAACCCCTTGATCGCCCCCTAGTGTTAACCCCTTCCCTGCCAATGACATTTCCGCAGTAATTAGTGCATTTTTATAGCACTGATCGCTGTATAAATGTCAATGGACCTAAAAATGTGTCAATAGTGTCCGATCTGTCCTCCGCAATGTCGCAGTACCGCTAAAAATCACCGCCACTACTAGTAGGGAAAAAAATAAATAAATAAAAATGCCATAAATCTTTCCCCTATTTTGTAGACGCTATAAATTTTGCACAAACCAATCAATATACGCTTATTGCAATTTTTTTTACCAAAAATATGTAGAAGAATACATATCGGCCTAAACTGATGAAGAAATTGGTTTTTTAAAAACATTTTTGGGATATTTATTATAGCAAAAAGCGAAAAATAAAAAATATTCTTTTTTTTTTCAAAATTGTCTCTCTTGTTTTGTTTATAGCAGAAAAAAAAAAAAACGCAGAGGTGATCAAATACCACCAAAAGAAAGCTCTATTAGTGGGGAAAAAAGGACGTCAATTTTGTTTGGGTACAACGTCGCACGTCCGCGCAATTGGCATTTAAAGCGACGCAGTGCCGGATCTCAAAAAAATGGACTGGTCATTAAGCAGGAAAATATTCGGGTCTGTAAGCGGTTAAGCCAGCCAAGCCTGCAGTCTCATGCTTGTGATATTGCGTTTGTAACACGTGCTCCAAACTCTGTTTGTCTGCCCTTCTCTGCTGTTTGGATTCCCTCGTTGATGACCTCGGATTGGATATCAACTACTCTCTGAACTCTGCCTTCCTTCTGACTATGGATTTGACCCTGACTATTCTGAACTTTGCCTGCCTTGTACCTGGACTGTCATTGAACCACTCTGCCTGTCTGCCAACCGCAAGTACCTGGTTGCTGTACTCAGTTTGTTCCTGCTCAGGCGTGGTGGCCAGGCACTATAGCATTGTGTATAAGTCCTGGGAGCAACTGTGTACTGGTAGGCCTGCTTTCCTTATGGGAAAGGGGGCTTCTATAGGTGAAGAACACAGAAGCCAGCTATAGTGTCTGACCGCCTGTATTAGGGGTAAGTGTGACATTGTTAGTATAGATGTAGAAATTCTACAATAGACAGATGAGGTGAGAAGGTCATTGGTGGAAAAGGTGACATCTCCAAAATGAAGGAAATGTTTCAGCCCTGTAAGTGGGGGAAATGTTCTGACCCTGAAGGGGTTAATTTAGGTTTTCACACTATATATGTGTGTATCATCATCTGCTGGAGATAAAAGACATCACAGTGACTATGGAGGAAGAGGACGGACATGACGGGGGGGGGGGTTACTGGGTGTAAATAGAAAATAAGATCTTATTACCTCCTCTGCCGGGATAATTGAAGTCCCCCATTATGATTACATTTCCCTGTCTCCCTGCCATTTCTATCTGAGATAGTAATTCCAGATCCTCCTCCTCCTTCACCTTGGGTGGCCTATAGCATACCCCCACTATTCATTTTCCACTCACTTCCTCTCTTTGATGTTCTACCCATACAGATTTCACCTCCCCCCTGGTCCCATACATAATGTCGCTCCTCTCTAGCACCCTTATATAACTTTTGACATATAGACACACCCCTCCCCCTCTTCTACATTCCCTGTCCTTTCAATACAAGTATATTGGCCAGCCAACCGTGTGAGCTGTCAAACCAAGTTTCAGTTATTCCCACAAAGTCCAAGTCCTCCTCGTGTAATGGCAGCTCCAGATCCACTATTTTGTTAGCTAGACTCCTAGCATTTGTGTATACTCCTCTTATAGTTGTATGAGTGCCTATCGTTTTCCCCCCTTTGTTTCTGCTGGCTTTGTTTTTTAATTTGAATTGCCCACTCACAATACCTCGTGATTAGTTGTTATGGTTGTATTTTCACTGCTATTACTACTGCTGACTCTCCTATCACCCTCTGTCACCAGCTCCTTGTCCTTGTCGGCTATCACTTTCTCTGACCCCCCCCCCCCCCCCAACACCTAGTTTAAAAGCCCCTCTAGCTTTGTGGCCATCTTACTTCCCAATAGGGCTGTACCATCCCCATTAAGGTGCAGCCCCTCCTTACTAAAGACCCGGTAACTGACTGAGGAGTCAGCCCAGTTCTCCAGGAACCCAAATCCCTCTTTCCTGCACCAGTTCCTCGGCCACTTGTTCAGTTCCCTAAGCTCCTGCTGCCTCTCTGGTCAGGCTCGAGGTACAGGTAGTATTTCAGAGAAAACTACCTTGGAGGTCCCTTTCCTCAATCTATTCCCCAAGTCCCTGAAATTGTTTTTTAGCACTCTCCACCTTCCTGTGACTTGGTCATTGGTACCAACATGTATAATGACCGCTGGGTCCTCCCAATAATCTGTCCACCCGATCCGTGATGTGCCAAACCCGAGCGCCTGGTAAACACCACACCTCTTCGGCAACCCCGGTCTTTCTGACAGATTGTCCTCTCTGTCCTCCTAATAATTGAGTCTCCCACTACCAGCACTTGTCTGGCCTTACCTGTATCACCGCTCCCCTCCTTACTGGAGCCGTCACTCCACCGGCAGCTAGGGAAGGGCGCCTGCTCCAGCACTGCCACCCCTGAGCTTATATCCCCATCATCATGCAACTTGGCATATCTGTTGGGGTGTACCAACTCAGGACTGGCCTCCCTAACACTCTTCCCTCTACCCCTCCTCCTTTCTGTCACCCAGCTACCTACCTCTGGATCTTGTGCTTCCATCTCCTCTCCTCTCTGGCCCCCGCCAGCACATGCTGGGTAATGCCCAAGTTCCTCTCAAGGTTGCTAATGCTTTTCAGTCTTGATACTTAATTCTTCAGATCCAGAATCTGGACTTCCAGAAAAACAACTCGCTTACACCTCCCACAGCAGTATGCGCCCTCGATTGGCTCATAAGGGAACCCATACATGGTGCAGGATGTGCACTGAGTGGCATCACCAGTCCTGTTGGACATTTTACCCTCTATTCTATTGGGGAAATTGAGTAAGACTAACTATTTGTAACCTACCCAATTCCCAGCTCTCTACCCCTAGTGCACCCACAATACACGGGCACTCGCAGCACACGGGCACTCGTTATATTGTATTGTAACTGTACTGTCTGCACTCATGTTGTAAAGCTTTGTGCAAACTGTTGGCACTATATAAATCCTGTATAAATATAATAATAATAATATATGTATCATCATCTGCTGGAGATAAAAGTCATCACAGTGACTATGGAGGAAGAGGACGGACATGACGGGGGGGTTACTGGGTGTAAATAGAAAATAAGATCTTATTACCTCCTCTGCTGCTGCTTCCAACAATGTCTCCTCTGTTATTCTTACCTCATGGAACTTCCTGTCTTTATCTAACATCACTTCCTGTTTGTTCCTGACATCACTTCCTGTCTTCCATAGAGACTTCCTGTCTCGGTAGAAGTGAGATCATCACCTTGTGGATCTCAGAGGAACTGCAGCCCCGAGAAACGTCTCGTCGTGTGAACACGGCCTTGTGCTGTGTGTGTATGTACTGTATATCCTTATAGATGTGTAGTGCTCCACCCGCAGGAGCCACTGATGATATCTGGTTCTTTCCCAAACATTACAGAGGCCCCCAGTCACCCAAGCCAACTGTCCATTCACTCCGGCTCCAATAAACAGTCTCAGGGTTTGTCTTTTGTAATGAATTGCTTGTAGAACTCGGGGTTTGGGATACTCCAAAACTGCTAGCAACATTAACCCCTTGCCTACCGGGCAATTTCACCCCCTTCCTACCCAGGACAATTTTTTCGTTTTCAGCGCTGTCACACTTTGAATGACAATTGCGCGGTCATGTAACACTGTACACATAGGATATTTTTATAATTTTGTTGTCACAAATAGAGATTTCTTTTGGTGGTTTTTAATCACCATGGGGGGTGTTATTTTTTTACTAAATAAACAAAAAAAATTCGATAATTTTGAGAAAAAACTAAAATTTGGGGGGCATACAAACCTCTCCAACTACACACTCACCACGGTCACAGCTCCCCTGATACGGCTCTCCATCGTGGCTTCAGTGTTAACTTTCCGGGTTTCAAATATTCGGCCTTCTGATTGGCCGGGTTGGGAAGATGGAAACTGGAAGTGACGCGACGGCGATTATTGATCCACTAAAAGCCAAAGTGGGAGGGTTTGGGGGCGGAGAGCTCTGTGCCCTGAGGACAATTTAAAACAAGCCAATTAGAGCCTCAGGCTCTGATCACGTGCTTGTCAAAAAATAGACTCCCATTAGTCCGGCGCCCTGCACAGTGCACACACATAGAACGATTTCTTTAAATAAATGATAAAATGACTAACATTTTTTAACTTTAAGATGTTAAAAAATATTAGTCATTATCATTTATTTAAAATGAAATCATTCTATGATTGGCTTTACTATTTGTCAAAACATATGGACCGGGCGCCACTGTGTGTGTGTATGTACTGTATATCCTTATAGATGGGGTCATCTCCACTCCCACCCAGGGGGAGAGAAATATATTACTGCCTAGTCCAGCCTTTCTCAGCCAGGGTTCCTCCAAAGGTTTCTAGGGGTTCCACAAGCAATGAACATTTTCTGTCTCCCGGTAACAACTGACATCAATGATCAGTAAGTGGGGCGGTCTTCCCACTGATGACGTATGTAAGAATGTCCTTCTCCTACTGACCACTAATATAAAGGGGTCCTTCTCCTACTGACCACTAATATAAAGGGGTCCTTCTCCCATTGGTCACCAATGTAAGGGACCACTACACTGACCACTGATATAAGGGGGTCCTTCTCCCATTGGTCACCAATGTAAGGGTGCCACTACACTGACCACTGATATAAGGAGGTCCTTCTCCCATTGGTCACCAATGTAAGAGACCTCTACACTGACCACTGATATAAGGGGGTTCTTTTCCCATTGGTCACCAATGTAAGGGACCACTACACTGACCTCTGATATAAGGGGGTTCTTCTCCCATTGGTCACCAATGTAAGGGGACCACTACACTGACCTCTGATATAAGGGGGTTCTTTTCCCATTGGTCACCAATGTAAGGGGACCACTACACTGACAACTGATATAAGGGGGTTCTTCTCCCTTCGGTCACCAATGTAAGGGACCACTAAACTGACCAGTGATATAAGGGGATTCTTCTCCCACAGGCTTACCCCCCAGGAAAAAAAAAAAAAAAACAATTTTGGCCCTGTATTGTACTGCCTGGAGAACATTGGTGGATCCCTTCGATCTGACAGCTGTGATCTAAAGCTGTGAACGAGGCCAGAAATCTGCTTCATGATTGGACACAATATGGATCCTTCCTAATCGCATTCTTGGTTATGGAAATCTATGATATTACCAATCCGGTATCAGAGTATCGGAAAACACGAGGATTAGATATTTTACAGACATGGCCAATGGTGGAAGTTGCCAAACACCAAATTATGAAGCTCAGGGAAACCTTCCCCCCAACCTACCTACAATTAAGGAATCAATTGTCACAGAGACCAGCGGTACCCTTCTGGAACATTCTGGTGAAGGATAAGTGCATTCTCAGACATTGTCACAGGTTTGTAACCTCTATACAGCCACTGGATAGCTTCCCCAGACCCCCCCCCCACCACCACCACCACCACCACCATGTTTGCCTGGGCTCCGATATCCCACCTCCAGGCACCAGCATAGTAGAGGAGAGAGAGACCAAGAGACCAGAGAACATCCGCTCCCTCATCACCCCTAGCTAGAATGAACCCGGAAGTGATGTGGATTAGGTCACTTCTGGGTTCAGTGCCATCATTCCTGATCTCTGTGGCCGGAGAAGCTGTGAATAGACATGTGTAAAATGAAAACATTTTTGTTTTGATTTGTAATTTAAATTATTTTCTTTAGTTAAATTAGGTAACTTTGTTTAATTCATTGAAATTTGATTCTAATTTTCTGAATATGGATGAAATGAATTCAATTCGACCGAATTTGGAAAACTCTAATCGACATTCAAATTAGAATTTATTCTACAGTATTCAAAATTCGAAATTCGAATTTCAGAAGACGGTTATATTCTTTCTATTTTGTTCAATTGTTTTTTTCTATTCTTTTCATTTCTGTTCAATTCTATTCTTTTATTTTCTATTCTATTTTACCTGTCACAACAAAATGCTATCACATAGGGGGCTATTGGTCCCTTATCTGATAGCAATAAAGTTAACTAAAAAAAAAAAAACTTAAAGTTACTCCCAAGCACTTAAGCCACCCCTCCAAGGCTCACATAGACGACATGTCACGAGCTCCTACATAGTAAAATGTTGATTGTGCTACTATACGTTACATCTCACCGTGCACACCAGAGTGTGGATTGCCTTTAGAAGTAGCGGGAGAGGTCCCCCGCCCAACCCCGCCGCCGCTCGCCAGTGTTTCTCGTGCTTACCGTTCTCCCTGGCGAGCCTGGGAAACGATCCGGCGATTCGCGCGGCTTGCCACATAGGTGATAAGAGACCAGATTGTCCCTCCTTACCTCTATGATCTAGGACAAGGGCCCTCCAGTTGTTCAGGAACTAAAATTCCCATCATGCCTAGTCATGTCTGTGAATGTCAGTTTCACAATGCATCATGGGACATGTGGTTTCGCAATATCTGGAGGGCCGTAGTTTGGAGATCCCTGATCTAGGAGGCCGGGAGCGACGTCATGAAGCTATCAGCCATAACCCAATTTTTTTTTTCAGCCGGCGATTCTGTTTCTCATAAAAGTGATCTGAGTGGCTGATTAGCTGCTGGATCACCTTTAGGAGCAGGGGGTCTCCTTCCCCCTCCCGCTGCTCGGCAGTGTTTCTCGGGCTTACCGTTCTTACGGGCGAGCCCAGGAAATGATCCAACGGTTTGTGTGGCTGGCCATAGAGGTGAACAGAGACCAGATCATCTCTGATTACCTCTATGATCTAGGAGGACCATGACATCACTTCCGTTCTAGGGCGGAAGATCTATTTTTTTTCCTTTTAAAAGGTAGAGGAGAGATTTGGTATCTTATAGACCCCAGATGTCTCCATAAAGAGGACCTGTCATCCCTTATTTCTATCACAAGGGATGTTTACATTTCTTGTGATAGGAAAAAAAGTGTTAAATAATTTTTTAAAGGGACAGTGTAAAAATAAAAGAAAATATTTTAAAGTGCCCCCATCCCTCCGTGCTCGCGTGTAGAAGCAAACGCATATGTAGGTTGCGCACATACGGTGTTCGCACCACACGCGTGAGGTATCGCCCGCAAACATTATAATGAGAGCAATAATTCACAAGACCTCCTCTGTAATTCTAAACTGATAACCTGTAAAATTCGTTAAAGTGTCGCCTATGGAGATTTTTATCCACCTCAATACCGGGCACTTTCACCCCCTTCCTGCCCAGACCAATTTTCAGCTTTTAGCGCTCTCACACTTTGAATGACAATTACTCAGTCATGTAACACTGAACCCAAACAACATAAATATCTTTTTCTTTTTTCTTTTTTTTACACAAATTGAGCTTTTTTTTGGTGGTATTTAATCACCACTGGGGTTTTTTTTTTAATTTTGCGATGCAAGTAAAAAAAAAAGAGCGAAAATTATGAAAATAAAACCCACTTTTTTTAAGTTTCTATTATAAAATTTGCAAATAAGTAAGTTTTGTTCATTAATTTGGGCCAAAATTTATACTGCTACATATCTTTGGTAAAAATAACCCAAATTAGTGGATATTATTTGGTTTGTGTGAAGGTCATAGAGTCTACAAGCTATGGTGCAAATCATTAAAAATGGATCATACCTGATGTACTGACGGCCGATTCTCATTTCTTGAGGCCCTGAAATGTCAGGAAAGTACAAATACCCCTCAAATGACCCCTTTTTGGAAAGTAGACAGTCCAAGGTATTTAGTGGGAAACATGGCAAGTTTTTTGAAGTTGTAATTTTTTACCACAATTTTTGGGAAAATCAAGGTTTTTACTTATTTTTTACACAAAATTGTCATAACAACAGGTTATTTTTCACACACAGCATATGCATACTTCCAATTACAGACCAAAATACATTCTGCTACTCCTCCCGAGTATGGCGATACCCCATGTGTGAGACTTTTACACAGCCTGGCCACATATTGAGGCCCAACATGCAGGGAGCACCTTCAGTTCTAGGAGCATAAATTACACATCTAATTTCCTGACAGCCTATCACACTTTTGAAGGTCCTGGGGCACCAGGACAATGGTTACACCCACAAAATGACCCTATTTTGGAAAGTAAACACCCCAACGTATATTCTATGAGGCATGGGCTGGAGAAAGGTACTCTGATGGGCTGGAGACAGATACTCTGTCGGCCTGGAGACAGGTACCCGGGTACTCAGATAACCCGAGTAAATACAAAATGCAGTTTTTAAAATGATGGTTTCATTTAATAAGGCAAAAGCTGTCCAAACCTGCCTGGCTTTATGTGAAAAAGTAATTACCCCTAAACCTAATAACTGGTTGTGCCACCCTTGGCGGCAACAACTGCAATCAATCGTTTGCGGTAACTGGCAATGAGTCTTTCACATCGCTGTGGAGCAATTTTGGCCCACTCTTCTTTGCAGAATTGGTTTAATTCAGCCACATTGGAGGGTTTTCGAGCATGAACGGCCTGTGAAAGGTCATGATACAGCATCTCAATTGGATTCAGGCTTTGACTAGGCCACTCCAAAACCTACATTTTGCTTTGTCTGAACCATTTGGAGGTGGACATGCTGTTGTGTTTCAGATCATTGTTCCGCTGCATAACCCAAGTGCACTTGAGCTTGAGGTCACAAACTGATGGCCGGACATTCTCATTTAGGATTTTCTCAGAGAAAATTGAGTACTGTCCGTGATACTTTTTTTATTTGCACTAACATACAATTTTTCAGGACAAGCTTTCGGGGTATGTCTCCTTCTTCAAGGTTCTTCCCTTGAAGAAGGGGACATACCCCGAAAGCTTGTCCTGAAAAATTGTATGTTAGTGCAAATAAAAAAAGTATCATGGACAGTACTCAATTTTCTCTGTCACAACTGCACTAATACGGCTACAATCAAATCAAGTAGGATTTTCTCAGAATTCATGGTTCCATCAATTATGGCAAGTCGTCCAGGTTCTGAAGCTTCAAAAGCAGCCCTAGACCACAACGCTAACACCACCATGTCTGACTGTTGGTATGATGTTGCTGTTATGAAATGCTATATTCGTTTTAGGCCAGATGTAACGGGACGCACACCTTCCAAAAAGTCAATTTTTGGTCTCATAAGACCACAGAATATTTGCCTAAAAGTCTTGGGGATAATCAAGATGTTTTTTGGTAAAGGTGAGATGAGCCTTTGTGTTCTTTTTGGTCAGCAGTGGCTTTGGCCTTGGAACTCTCCCATGGACGCCATTTTTGCGGAGTCTCTTTCCTATTGTTGAATCATGAACACTGATCATACCTGAGGCAAGCGAGGCCTGCAGGTCTTTAGATGTTGTTCTGGGTTCTTTCATGACCTCCTGGATGTGTCCTCGTCATGCTCTTGGAGTAATTTTTGGTTGGCCGGCCACTCCTGGGAAGGTTCACCACTGTTCCAAGTTATCTCCATTTGTGGATAACGGCTCTCACCGCGGTTCACTGGAGTTCCAAAGCCTTAGAAATGGCTTTGAAACCCTTCCTAGACCGATACATGATCATGCTTTTGTTTCTAATCTGTTCTTGAATTTTTTTAGATTGTGACATGATGTGTGGCTTTTTGTGACCTGTTAGCGTGCTTCACTTTGTCAGACAGCTTCTATTCATGTGATTTCTTGACTCAACAGCTCTGGCAGTAATCAGGCTTGGGCGTGGCAAGTGAAATTTGACTCAGCTGTCCAAAAAATTGTGGTTAATCACAGTTCATTCATGATTCAGCATGGGAGGGGGCAATTACTTTTTCACACAGGGCCAGGCAGGTTTGAACAGCTTTTTTCCCCTTAATAAATGAAATAATAATTTAAAAACTGCATCTTGGATTTACTCGGGTTATCTTTGTGTAATATTAAAATTTGTTAGATGATCTGAATCATTTAAGTGTGAGAAATATGCAAAAAAAAAAAATAAAAAAAAAAATCAGGAAGGGGGCAAATACTTTTTCACAGCACTGTATATACACAGTATATATATACGGCATATAATGTTTGGGGGTTATAAGAAATTTTCTAGCTATAAATACAGGTTTTAACTTGTAAAAAAAAAGTGTCAGAAAAGGGGCGGGTCTAGGATGTCCATCCATAAAAAATGTGGCGTAGCCGTTCTCCGGGTGAAAGTGCGTGTACATTCCTTCTGTGTGAATGGGGGGGGGGATGAATGTTACCATCATTTCCGAATTCTGCCCCCGATTCAATAAAACCAATAATTTCCTATAATCGCCCGCAAAATCTAGCGGCCATCATTTTTTTCTCAAAAATAGAGAACTAACATTATGGCCACTAAATGGAGCCGATGATTGTAAGACAAAATAAACATTGTATTATATAAAATATGGTGAATATTTGTCACGGCTGGAGGAATGCGCGTCACATTCATTCAACAAAGTTGTTAGAAACAGACCTGTAAGTGTTTGTGAAATCTTCCTCCACAAAATGTACTCAGCCAATGAGAGGTAATGACTCCATTTTTATTTTAAAAGCCCTAGAGGACCGCCTTTTAAGTGGTGGGGTTAACGTGTTTCGTCCTGGAAGACGACTTGGGAAAACAGACCTCTTGCAAGAGTTTACACCACAAAATGTACTCAGCCAATGAGAGGTAATGACTCCATTTTTATTTTTCTCCTGCTATCAATGGCCAACGCGGTACAACACTTCATCCATGTCTTTGGTGATCTCTGATCTCCTTATCAACTGTTTCTTACATGATGAAGATCAGCCATGGAGTATATCTGAGGTGTATATCAGGGTGTGCTTCTTCCCCACATGTCCAGCAACATTCATATACAAGACATTTCCCGCACTCACTAATACACCTCGAGGGTTGTGTGGGACCCCTGATGTACAGGAAGACAGGACTTCAGTGAGGAACATTTCCCTCACTCAGTACAGGAATACGGCTTCTCCCCCGTGTGAGATCTCTGATGTCTGTAAAAAGCGGACATCTGTGAAAAACATTTCCCGCACTCAGCACAGGAATACGGCTTCTCCCCTGTGTGCAATCTCTGATGGTGTGAGATCTCTGATGTCTGTAAATAGTGGACTTATCTGAAAAACATGTCCCGCACTCAGGACAGGAATACGTCTTTTATCCCGTGTGCAACTTCTGATGACGGAAAAGATGGTACTTCTGTGAAAAACATTTCCCGCACTCAGGACAGGAATATGGCTTTTCCCCCGTGTGCCATCTCTGATGATTGAAAAGATGGGACTTCTGTAAAAAACATTTCCCGCACTCAGAACAAGAATACGGCTTTTCCCCCGTGTGCAATCTCTGATGATTGAAAAGATGGGACTCCCGTGAAAAACATTTCCCGCACTCAGGACAGGAATACGGCTTTTCCCCCGTGTGCAATCTCTGATGATCGAAAAGATGGGACTTCCGTGAAAAACATTTCCCGCACTCAGGACAGGAATACGGCTTTTCCCCTGTGTGCAATCTCTGATGGTTGAAAAGATGGGACTTCCGTGAAAAACATTTCCCGCACTCAGGA
Organism: Lithobates septentrionalis; assembly: GCA_037952835.1. NCBI lineage: Eukaryota > Metazoa > Chordata > Amphibia > Anura > Ranidae > Lithobates > Lithobates septentrionalis. The sequence continues at coordinate 2,863,582 of JBBDGP010001872.1, read as the reverse complement.
CAGGAATACGGCTTTTCCCCCGTGTGCAATCTCTGATGCTTGAAAAGATAGGACTTTTGTGAAAAACATTTCCCGCACTCAGGACAGGAATACGGCTTCTCCCCTGTGTGAGATCTATGATGTATGGAAAGATGGGACTTCCGTGAAAAACATTTCCCGCACTCGGTACAGGAAAACCTCTTATGTTTTGGAAGGATGGCACCACCCCCCACAGTCTGAGGTTCCTCAGGATAAGAGGAATACGATGGTCCGGCACCGTCCCGCACAGTCTGAGGTTCCTCAGGATAAGAGGAATACGATGGTCCGGCACCGTCCCGCACAGTCTGAGGTTCCTCAGGATAAGAGGAATACGATGGTCCGGCACCGTCCCGCACAGTCTGAGGTTCCTCAGGATAAGAGGAATACGATGGTCCGGCACCGTCCCTCACAGTCTGAGGTTCCTCAGGATAAGAGGAATACGATGGTCCGGCACCGTCCCGCACAGTCTGAGGTTCCTCAGGATAAGAGGAATACAATGGTCCGGCACCGTCCCGCACAGTCTGAGGTTCCTCAGGATAAGAGGAATACGATGGTCCGGCACCGTCCCTCACAGTCTGAGGTTCCTCAGGATAAGAGGAATACAATGGTCCGGCACCGTCCCGCACAGTCTGAGGTTCCTCAGAATAAGAGGAATATGATGGTCCGGCACCGTCCCGCACAGTCTGAGGTTCCTCAGGATAAGAGGAATACGATGGTCCGGCACCGTCCCTCACAGTCTGAGGTTCCTCAGGATAAGAGGAATACGATGGTCCGGCACCGTCCCTCACAGTCTGAGGTTCCTCAGGATAAGAGGAATACGATGGCCCGGCACCGTCCCTCACAGTCTGAGGTTCCTCAGGATAAGAGGAATACGATGGTCCGGCACCGTCCCTCACAGTCTGAGGTTCCTCAGGATAAGAGGAATACGATGGTCCGGCACCGTCCCGCACAGTCTGAGGTTCCTCAGGATAAGAGGAATATGATGGTCCGGCACCGTCCCTCACAGTCTGAGGTTCCTCAGGATAAGAGGAATACGATGGTCCATCTACACTGTGTGGTGCCGGATGGACATTTGAGATAGTCGGGTTTTCTCCTGGACTATACTGTGTGATGTCCTCATCTTCTACTTTACAGTCTGGAGACAAAGTGAGACAATCCTCTGAGGTTTTCCTCATCTCCCGTCCATCTACTAAAATAGAAATACAAAGATTATTACTAGACATGAGCTGATTGGTTCCCCTAAACCAGGACTCCGCCCACATCAGGCAGCTTTGTCTCTGAGGATCTTACAATTCCACCCTCAAGGTAACTAGTAAATGGGTCCTCTGATCTCCTACCAGTTCATTTCTTTATTCATGGACCTTAGTCAGAGAGTGAGGAAACAACGAGAACTGTCTTTTATAGGAGTGACAGTGATGAGGGGATTATAGGACAAGTGTCCCCACCCCCTCTATCACTCATTGCCATCTTCCCAACACAAGAAGTCCTGCACTTCCTTATTTAGTCCATGATTTAGTCATGAATAACAGCGGGGCTGAGCCCCACCAGAGGTCAGAGAGTGAGGATGGGGGGAGAACAACCAAGATGAAGACTGGACTGATCCTGAAGACCAACATCATTGGGTTATTGACTCCTCACTCATTATCACTTTCTGTTTAAGGGTCCAAAGTTGGAGGATGTTATCACATTATTATCAACATGTAAAAGTCTGTATGTAATGTACAACATTGAGTATATAGTGCAGGGGTCAGGAGTATATAATAGGGATGAGCCCAGTGTTCGAGTCAGCCCCCCACCTCCTGAACCGTACCAGGCTACATGCCCTCAAAATGCTTTGGGGTCCCCCCCAAAGCACCTTGTCCCCATGTTGATGGAGACAAGGGCCTCAACCCCACAGCCCTTGCCCGGTGGTTGTAGGGGTCTGTGGGCAGTGGGCTTATCGGAATCTGGAAGCCCCCTTTAACAAGGGGAACCCCAGATCCCATATATATATATAAGCAAGGGTGGGGCCGCCTGGTGACATAAATGGGTGACCCCGCCCCCCTCTGACATCACAAATCACTCTGCCAGAGATCTTGCTAGACCCGGGCATATGGCAGAAGACCCAAGGTACATATCCCAGGTGCCTAGGCTAGTGCCTATGGTGAAAATCAACATTTTGCTGCCAACTGAACCCCAGAATCTCCATAAATCCAGTCTAGATACATAAATTGTGTCTGCAGCACAGAGAAGGAAGATTATCCGAGAGAAATACAGGAATACAGGACGGGGAACACAGCTCAGGAAAGTGACCAGGGGATTACAGGCTGATATCACCCAGTCCCCGCCCTACTCTGGACCAATCAGTGAGCAGTATGGGTGGAGGAATGTATTTAGTGTTAATGACCCACCTGTGCTGATCTCTGTAGGAGTGTCCTCCTCTATAAATGTCCCCGTTATTCCATCCTCCTCCATAGACTGCTGATCATCCCTCACATACGTCTCTTCTTCTTCTGCTTTAACCTCAAATTCTATATCGATTGGATCTCCACTCTAAACCATGAAAATGAGAGAAAATATCATCTGTAAAATATAAGATTTATTATTGTAAAATCACATAAAAAAAAAAAAAAAAACACATCCTCTCCAGAAGTCCATATTCTAGATGCTCCGATCCACCAACCTTGTAACAGTGAGGGATGGTGTGACCTTCCTGTGTGGAATCCCGGGAATACAGAGAACGGGGACATCTCTCTGGTGGGTTCCCATTACTGGATCCATCTGTAGGAAACACACACACTGACTGAATACATTGTTTCTATGTGTTTATCAGATGATGGGGGATCTAGGTGGAGCCTCCGTACTGCTCTCTCCTTTACAATAAAGTCTCCTCTTACCCGGTGATGTGAGGGGCGGCTGATTGTCCATCATGACGTCCTTCCCAGCTCCGCTCACCTCTCCTGTCAGCAGCTCGATGATCTCTCTGGTGACTTCTAGAATCTTCTTTTTATCTCTCTATTCTATCAGGGAGGGAGGTGGAGGCAATGTGATGGTCATATGATCTCCAGACTTCACAGGAGGAAAACTCTAGATTTGAACAGAAATAGTAAAATCAAATGACATTCCCAGAATCCTCCTCACCTCACCGGTCAGGTCTCTTTTTATTTAAACCCCACTTCATGCTGAGGAGCTGTGAGGTCAGTGTGATGTCATGGGATTCTCTCACTCTGGTTGGAGGGAAATTGGGAGAAGGAGCTGTGTTCCTTGAGTTTTCTGTTCACAGAATCATTTCTCCTGGGTGCGTCCCACCTTTTTCTTTGGGCTTTGCCAGGACACATCATATTCCTGTGTTCTCTGTGTACTCCGGAGATTTTACTGATCACATTTTAGGATGAATAGCTGAGACTTGGCCATTATGGGAAAAAAATTCTGGACATTTACTACCAATTACAGTACTTTTTTCCCCTTTTTCTTCTTTTTTAAATCTTATAAAATGAAGACATACATATTCCAATCCCTCCTAAATAAACTGCCCATCCCCCGCCACTAATATTAATAATAATCCATTTGTCAGGAGTGTGTTGTGCTCCTGCTCCTCATTTCAGCATCCTGGTTTTGGCTGTGATGTATTCTTTCTGTCTGTCCCACCTGCAAGGTGATTGATGTGGTCAGTCTCTGGGTGGAGACCAAACCTAATTTAAGCCAGCCAAGCCTGCAGTCTCATGCTTGTCATATTGCATTTGTAACACCTGCTCCAAGCTCTCTGTTTGTCTGCCCTGCTCAACTGTTTGGATTCCCTCGTTGATGACCTCGGATTGGATATTGACTACTCTCTGAACTCTGCCTGCCTTCTGACTATGGATTTGACCCTGACTATTCTGAACTTTGCCTGCCTTGTACCTGGACTGTCGTTGAACCACTCTGCCTGTCTGCCAACCGCAAGTACTTGGTTGCTGTACTCAGTTTGTTCCTGCTCAGGCGTGGTGGGCAGGCACTATAGCATTGTGTAAAAGTCCTGGGGGCAACTGAGTACCATAGGTGAAGAACACAGAAGCCAGCTATACTGTGTGACCACCTGTGTTAGGGGTAAGCATGACATACATTGTTAGTATAGATGAAGAAATTCTACAATAGACTGATGAGGTGAGAAGGTGATTGGTGGAAAAGGTGACATCTCCTAAATTAAGGAAATGTTTCAGAACTTTAAGTGGGATAATGTTCTGACCCTGAAGGGGTTCATCTACATTTCCACATTATATATGGCCAGGGGGCACATGTCTTTCTATAAGTGGGTTCTTTATTTAAATGGGAGGAATTTGGTTCTGCACTTCAGCGATCCTTCTGACAGTTGTGTTCTCTCTCCTTAATCTCCCTTTCCCTCACCCCTCTTCTCCACCCCACAGCCTGTATATATCACCCTCAATTATGCCCATTACTGCACTCACCAACTTCTGCTAATTATAAACCCACATTCTAAGAAAAACCTCCAGGACACTGAGGCATGTCCCTTCATATAAATCACACTCCGATATTACTTCCCTCGCCCTTCTGCTTCTCCTGGGCCTCCATCGTTTAACTGTGCCCAATGCTCTCAACACCCCATGCCCTCTGGCAGCAGCTACAATCCACACAATGTCGTTTCTATTCCTCTTCTTCCTCAAACCAGCCTCCCCTTCTCTTGCGCCCTTTGGAACGCCTGCTCTGTCTGTAACAAACTCACTTCTGTCCATGACCTCTTTATCACTAACTACTTGCTGTTACTGAAACCTGGCTTCATGAATCCGACACTGCTTCTCCTGCTTCCCTCTCCAATGATGGCCTTCTCTGGACCCACGCCCCCAGACCCTGTAGATGTATTTTTATTTGAAGGAGGTGGAGTGGGAATCTTAGCTCCACATTGCATCTTTCAGGTACTTCACCCACCTCCCTCTCTGTCAATCTCCTCCTTTGAGGCACATTGTATTTATATATTTTCTCCAGTTTCTTTAACCACGTACCCACTGGGCACTTAAACCCCCTTCCTAAAGAGGACCAATTTTCAGCTTTTGGTGCTCTCACATTTTGAATGACAATAACTCAGTCATGCAACACTGGACCCATATGACATTTTTGTCCTTTTTTTCACACAAATAGAGCTTTCATTCGGTGGTATTTAATCATCGCTGTGTTTCTTTTATTTTTTGCGCTACAAATGAAAAAAGACCGAAAATTCTGTAAAAAAAAATGCATTTTGCAAATTAGTAATTTTTCTTCATAAATTTTGGCCAAAATTTATACTGCTACATATCTTTTGGTAAAAATAACCCAAATCGGTGTATATTATTTGGTCTGTGTGAAAGTTAGAGTCTACAAGCTATGGTGCCAATCACTGAAAATTGATCACATCTGATGTACTGACGGCCAATTCTCATTTCTTGAGACCCTAACAAGCCAGGAAAGTTCAAATAACCCCCGAATTACCCCTTTTTGGAAAGTAGTCATTCCTAGGTATTTAGTAAGAGCCATGATGAGTTTTTTGAAGTTTTTTTTCCCACAATTCTTTGCAAAACCAAGATTTTTTTTTTCACAAAATTGTCATATTAGCATTTCTCACACACACAGCATATGCATCCCACAAATTACACCCCAAAACACATTCTACTCCTCCTCCTCCTAAGTATGGCAATACCACATGTGTGAGACTTTTACACAGCCTGGCCACATACAGAGGTCCAACATGCAGGGAGCACCTTCAGGCATTCTAGGAGCAGAAATTACACATATCATTTTTTTACTACCTCTTGCACTTTTGAAGGCCCTGGAGCACCAGGACAATCGAAATGCCCAAAAAATGACCCCATTGTGGAAAGAAAACACCCCAATGTATATTCTATGAGGCATAATGAGTCTTTTGAACGGGTCATTTTTTTCCACAAGTTTTTGGAAAATGTGGAAAGAAAAGGAAAATGCATTTTTTTTTTTTTACACAAAGTTGTCCATTTTATACAATATTTGTAACATATAGCATGTACATACCAACAATTACACCTCAAAATACATTCTCCTACTCCTCCTGAGTATGGCGATACCACATGTGGGAGACTTTTCCACAGTATGGCTGGGGGTGACTGGGGATGACTGAGCATGGCAGAGTATGGCAGAGTATGGCTGGAGAAGATTGAGCATTGCAGAGCATGGCAGAGTATTTTTGGGGATGAAAAGATACAAAAAAGACGCCACTTACTCCCATCTATAGCTGGCTATCGTAGTAAGAAGCATGGGAAGGCTAACATGAGGTACAAACAAGGCCAAGGATAAATCCAAGGGAAAAACCAAGCTTAACTTACCACCAGCCCACAAACAACCAAATAACTAATTTATCCTTGGCCTTGTTTGTACCTATTATTAGCCTTCCAATGCTTCTTACTGATAGCCAGCTATAGATGGGGGCAAGTGGCGTCTTTTTTGTATCACTGTCGTGTTTTATGGTCAGGCAACGCACTGAGACCTTTGCAGCCATTGTGCTATACGCTGGGTGTTCAGTGGGCCCCTGTACCTTTAAGAAGGGGTGGCTCCCCCTTCAGTCCACCTGCTCTCACCTATCCATCAGCATGCACGTGCCTCCACTGTGGGGACACTTATAAATTAGTGTTAGGTACCACAGATACCAGGGTGCCTTGACGAGGCTCTGTGGCTTACGCATGCATTTGCAAATGTGTGCAGACTAAACCCCTGCTTTTAACCCATACTGTTAGACAGGTTATTTGGTTGTCTGTGGGCTGGTGGTAAGTTAAGCCTGTCATACTGCCAACCCGTCACCCTGCCCCCCTCTAGTCACACTGCCCCCCATCATACTGCTCCCATCACACTGGCCCCTCCCCATACCACTGCCCCCATTATAATTTCCCCCTCCTTTGACACTGCCCCCCTCCTATAACACTGCCTCCCCATCATACCGCCCCCCCTTCTGTCACACTGACCCCCCCATCATACTACTCCCCCACTGTCACACTGCCTAGGTACCCTTATCTTGTCATGCTGCCACCGTCCTGTCATACTGCCCCTCTCATATCATACTGCTGCCCCAGTCACACTGTCACCCTATTGTCACACTGTCCCCAATCATACTGCTCCCCTACTGTCGCACTGCGCCCCCCCTTCATACTACTCCCCCACTGTCACACTGCCTAGGTACCCTTCTCTTGTCACATTGCTCCCTCCTGTCATACTGCCCCCCTCATATCATACTGCCACCCCTTCATACTGCCTCCCTCCTAAAACACTCCTCCTCTCCTGTCACAATGCCTAGGTACCCTTCTAATGTCACACTGCCCCCCTCTTGTCATACTGCCCCCCTCCTATCACACTGCCCCCCCGTCATACTGTACCCCTCCTTTCACACTGCCTAGGTACGCTTCACTTGCCACACTGCCACACTGACCTGTGCCGGCCCCTCCGTTCCTCAGCGATCTCCCTTTTCTATACTGACCTGTGCCGGCCCCTCCGTTCCTCACCGATCTCCCTTCTCTATACTAACCTGTGCCGGCCCCTCCATTCCTCACCGATCTCCCTTCTCTATACTGACCTGTGCCGGCCCCTCCGTTCCTCACGATCTACCTTCTCTATACTGACCTGCGCCGGCCCCTCCATTCCTCCCTTCTCTATACTGACCTGTGCCGGCCCCTCCGTTCCTCACCAATCTCCCTTCTCTATACTGACCTGTGCCGGCCCCTCCGTTCCTCACCAATCTCCCTTCTCTATACTGACCTGTGCCGGCCCCTCTGTTCCTCACCAATCTCCCTTCTCTATACTGACCTGTGCCGGCCCCTCCGTTCCTCACCAATCTCCCTTCTCTATACTGACCTGTGCCAGCCCCTTCGTTCCTCACCGATCTCCCTTCTCTATATTGACCTGTGCCGGCCCCTCCATTCCTCCCTTCTCTATACTGACCTGTGCCGGCCCCTCCGTTCCTCACCGATCTCCCTTCTCTATACTGACCTGTGCCGGCCCCTCCGTTCCTCACCAATCTCCCTTCTCTATACTGACCTGCGCCGGTCCCTCCATTCCTCACCGATCTCCCTTCTCTATACTGACCTGTGCCGGCCCCTCCGTTCCTCACCGATCTCCCTTCTCTATACTGACCTGTGCCGGCCCCTCCGTTCCTCACCAATCTCCCTTCTCTATACTGGCCTGTGCTGGCCCCTCCGTTCCTCACCGATCTCCCTTCTCTATACTGACCTGTGCTGGCCCCTCCGTTCCTCACCAATCTCCCTTCTCTATACTGGCCTGTGCTGGCCCCTCCGTTCCTCACCGATCTCCCTTCTCTATACTGACCTGTGCTGGCCCCTCCATTCCTCACCGATTGCCCTTCTCTATACTGACCTGTGCCGGCCCCTCCGTTCCTCACCGATCTCTCTTCTCTATACTGACCTGTGCCGGCCCCTCCATTCCTCACCGATTGCCCTTCTCTATACTGACCTGTGCCGGCCCCTCCGTTCCACACCGATCTCTCTTCTCTATACTGACCTGTGCCGGCCCCTCCGTTCCACACCGATCTCTCTTCTCTACACTGACCTGTGCCGGCCCCTCCATTCCTCACCGATCTCCCTTCTCTATACTGACCTGTGCCGGCCCCTCCGTTCCTCACCGATCTCCCTTCTCTATACTGATCTGTGCTGTCCCCTCCATTCCTCCCTTCTCTATACTGACCTGTGCCGGCTCCTCCGTTCCTCACCAATCTCCCTTCTCTATACTGACCTGTGCCAGTCCCTCCGTTCCTCCCGATCTCCCTTCTCTATACTGACCTGTGCCGGCCCCTCCGTTCCTCACCGATCTCCCTTCTCTATACTGATCTGTGCTGTCCCCTCCATTCCTCCCTTCTCTATACTGACCTGTGCCGGCTCCTCCATTCCTCACCAATCTCCCTTCTCTATACTGACCTGTGCCAGTCCCTCCGTTCCTCCCGATCTCCCTTCTCTATACTGACCTGTGCCGGCCCCTCCGTTCCTCACCGATCTCCCTTCTCTATACTGACCTGTGCCAGCCCCTCTGTTCCTCACCAATCTCCCTTCTCTATACTGACCTGTGCCAGTCCCTCCGTTCCTCCCGATCTCCCTTCTCTATACTGACCTGTGCCAGCCCCTCCGTTCCTCACCGATCTCCCTTCTCTATACTTACCTGTGCCGGCCCCTCCGTTCCTCACCGATCTCCCTTCTCTATACTGACCTGTGCCGGCCCCTCCGTTCCTCACCGATCTCCCTTCTCTATACTGACCTGTGCTGGCCCCTCCGTTCCTCACCGATCTCCCTTCTCTATACTGACCTGTGCCGGCCCCTCCATTCCTCACCGATCTCCCTTCTCTATACTGACCTGTGCCGGCCCCTCCATTCCTCACCGATCTCCCTTCTCTATACTGACCTGTGCCGGTCCCTCCGTTCCTCACCGATCTCCCTTCTCTATACTGACCTGTGCCGGTCCCTTCATTCCTCACCGATCTCCCTTCTCTATACTGACCTGTGCCGGCCCCTCCGTTCCTCACCGATCTCCCTTCTCTATACTGACCTGTGCCGGCCCCTCCATTCCTCACCGATCTTCTGAAGTAATACAATCATAAAGCAAAACATGTTTCATTTCCTCTTTTCAGCATCTTACATACACAAAACAGGAAACGTCTGGACGCTAATTTCTCTTTTAACCAATGGGGAAAGCCCCATCCCCCCACCCCCCTCCCTATAATACACAAACAATAATAAAGCTCCTGTAACATTCTATAGACTAATGTATAATGTGTAATATTCCATTACAAAGGAAATTCCTCTTTTTCTACTGAAGCCTCTGGGCATAGTGCCCGGGACATTTCCTAATAATTGCCCCATCGTTCTATTATAATAATAAGCCAGAGGAAAGAACAAATTATAAACCCATATTAAGGGGGCCCCCCAACCCCCCTCCACTTTGATCCTAACTCATAATCCTCATCGTTCCTGCTGGACCTGATAGATGAGAACTATTGAATTACAATTCATGGAGGTCCAATCAGAAAACATTTCTGCCAAATCGCAAGTTTATGCGATGACTCAGGTCCTTCACATCACAGCCCCCCTTCTTATATTACAATTCCCTTCTTACATCAATATCCTCCATCCCCTTCATGTCACCCCCCACAGTGGTGTCCTCTGCCCCCCTTCACGTCACCCCCCACAGTGGTGTCCTCTGCCCCCCTTCATGTCACCCCCCACAGTGGTGTCCTTTCCCCCCCCTTCATGTCACCCCCCACAGTGGTGTCCTCTGCCCCCCTTCATGTCACCCCCCACGGTGGTGTCCTCTGCCCCTCTTCATGTCACCCCCCACGGTGGTGTCCTCTGCCCCCCTTCATGTCACCCCCCACGGTGGTGTCCTCTGCCCCCCTTCATGTCACCCCCCACAGTGGTGTCCTCTGCCCCCCTTCATGTCACCCCCCACGGTGGTGTCCTCTGCCCCCCTTCATGTCACCCCCACGGTGGTGTCCTCTGCCCCCCTTCATGTCACCCCCCACGGTGGTGTCCTCTGCCCCCCTTTATGTCACCCCCCACAGTGGTGTCCTCTGCCCCCCTTCACGTCACCCTCCACAGTGGTGTCCTCTGCCCTTCTTTACGGCATCCAATTCCCACAATTGCACATTACAGCTCCTGCAGTTCTGCCCCCCTTTCACATTACAGCCCCTGCAGCTCTCCCCCCTCAAATTCAGGTTACACTCCTTACAGCTCTGCCCCCCATTACAGCCCCTGCAGCTCTCCCCCCCATTCACATTACAGACCCTGCAGCTCTTCCCCCATTCAGGTTACAGTCCTTACAGCTCTGCCCCCCATTCACATTACAGCCCCTGCAGCTCTGTCCCCCCCCCATTTACATTACAGCCCCTGCAGCTCTGTCCTCCCCCATTCACATTACAGCCCCTGCAGCTCTGCCCCCCCCATTCACATTACAGCCCCTGCAGCTCTCCCCCCATTCAGGTTACAGTACTTACAGCTCTGCCCCCCCCATTCACGTTACAGCTCCTGCAGCTCTTCCCCCCCCTCTATTCATATTACAGCCCATGCAGCTCTGTCCCCCCTCTCCATTCACATTGCAGCTCACCCCCCCCATTCACACTACAGCCCCTGCAGCTCTCCCCCCCCCATTCAGGTTACAGTCCTTACAGCTCTGCCCCCCATTCACAATACAGCCCCTGCAGCTCCCCCCCCCATTCACATTACAGCCCCTGCAGCTCTGCCCCCCCATTCACATTACAGCCCCTGCAGCTCTGCCCCCCCCCCCATTCACATTACAGCCCCTGCAGCTCTGCCCCCCCCATTCACATTACAGCCCCTGCAGCTCTGCCCCCCATTCACATTACAGCCCCATCAGCTCTGCCCCCCCCCCATTCACATTACAGCCCCTGCAGCTCTGCCCCCCCCATTCACATTACAGCCCCTGCAGCTCTGCCCCCCATTCACATTACAGCCCCTGCAGCTCTGCCCCCCCATTCACATTACAGCCCCTGCAGCTCTGCCCCCCCATTCACATTACAGCCCCTGGAGCTCTGCCCCCCCATTCACATTACAGCCCCTGCAGCTCTCCCCCCATTCACATTACAGCCCCTGGAGCTCTGCCCCCCCATTCACATTACAGCCCCTGCAGCTCTCCCCCCATTCACATTACAGCCCCTGGAGCTCTGCCCCCCCATTCACATTACAGCCCCTGCAGCTCTCCCCCCCATTCACATTACAGCCCCTGCAGCTCTGCCCCCCCCCATAAACATTACAGCCCCTGCAGCTCTGCCCCCCCCATTCACATTACAGCCCCTGCAGCTCTGCCCCCCCCATTCAGATTACAGCCCCTGCAGCTCTGCCCCCCATTCACATTACAGCCCCTGCAGCTCTGCCCCCCCATTCACATTACAGCCCCTGCAGCTCTGCCCCCCCATTCACATTACAGCCCCTGCAGCTCTGCCCCCCCCCCCATTCACATTACAGCCCCTGGAGCTCTGCCCCCCCCCATTCACATTACAGCCCCTGCAGCTCTCCCCCCCATTCACATTACAGCCCCTGCAGCTCTCCCCCCATTCACATTACAGCCCCTGCAGCTCTGCCCCCCCCATTCACATTACAGCCCCTGCAGCTCTCCCCCCCATTCACATTACAGCCCCTGCAGCTCTGCCCCCCCCATTCACATTACAGCCCCTGCAGCTCTGCCCCCCCCATTCACATTACAGCCCCTGCAGCTCTGCCCCCCCATTCACATTACAGCCCCTGCAGCTCTGCCCCCCCATTCACATTACAGCCCCTGCAGCTCTGCCCCCCCCCCCATAAACATTACAGCCCCTGCAGCTCTCCCCCCCATTCACATTACAGCCCCTGCAGCCCGCCCCCCTCATTCACATTACACTCCTGCAGCTCTGCCCCCCATTCACAATACAGCCCCTGCAGCTCTGCCCCCCCATTCACATTACAGCCCCTGCAGCTCTGCCCCCCCCCCCCCCCATTCACATTACAGTCCTTGCAGCTCTGTCCTTTCACTCTCCTACCTTACTCGGGGACGGAGCAGAGAGCGGGAGTAAACACAGCTCTGGATGGAGGGCGGGATCAGCAGCTTCCGGAATGAACTTTTCAAGCTAACCGCCAGGTGAAAATCCGACTCCTAAATGTCGGGACCGCGGCCTGTTCTAGATCAGGACTTTGGAATCACACAAATAACAAATTTCATTACAAAATATAAGAAAAAGGAAACAAAGTGTCATTTATAATGAACGTAGCGGCTTCCTTCCCCCGGGGTCAGGACACAGCGCGGGGTCAGGAGAGGAGATACGTATTATATCTGCCTAGCAACAAAATGGGGAAGTAGCGGGTCTTGTCTCTAAAAGGGGAAGGAGCGGGTCTTGTCTCTAAAAGGGGAAGGAGCGGGTCTTGTCTCTAAAAGGGGAAGCAGCGGGTCTTGTCACCACTAGACAAGTTACACGATATAAATGTCTTTAACCACTTCAGCTCCGGAAGATTTAACCCCCTTTATTTGCGATAGGGCACTGCGTTACTTTAACTTATCGTTTTTTTATTCTTATTATTAATTATTAATAATAAATAATAATAATAAAAACAACTATAATAAACTATGAACTAAATAAACTATTGTCAGAAAGAACGAAAATTCTAAAATAAGAACGAAAATCCAAAATAGCGAAAAATTATTCAACCTACGAGTTTAACGAATCGATTACATTCGGATAATTTCATTTTTTGCGATTCTCTATTTTAATTAAATTATTAACTATTATTATAGTTATTATTATTATTATTATTATTATTAATATTATTATTTATTAATAATAAGAAGAATAAAAACAACTATAATAAACTATGAACTAAATAAATTATTATCAAAAAGAACGAAAATCTGCAAATAAGAGCGAAAATTCAAAATAGCGAAAAACGATTCAACCTACGAGTTTAACGAACCGATTACATTCGGATAATTTCATTTTTTGGTATTCTCTATTATAATTAAATTATTAACTATTATTATAGTTTTATTATTATTATTTATTAATAATAATAATAAGAAGAAGAAGACTAAAAACAACTATAATAAACTATGAACTAAATAAATTATTATCAGAAAGAACGAAAATCTGAAAATAAGAGCGAAAATCCAAAAAAAAAGCGAAAAGAAATTGCAGCCTCTTACCAAGCGCTAAGACCCAAAATATAGATGGTCTTATAGCAGCGTGTTGTCAGTAATCATCATCTGTCCATATGGCATTGTAGCGCCCTCTAGTGTGCTAGTGCGTTTTTGGTCAATTTCCAGGCTTGGCTGGGAGCCAATCCTGGGTGTGTATTTTGATCTGGGCTGGGAGTGGCTCAGGGTAGTGCTGGGTGACTTGCAGGTGGCATCACTAGGACCTCCTACTTCTTTCTAAAATCTTCCAGTGGCTTCTAGAAAGAGGGGCTGGAGGGGAGGTGGAGCCACCTGGTCTGTTCTGGAGAGCCCTGACCAATCCCCAATCTGGATTGGCATGGAGAAGGCCTCCTCGAATACCTAGGGTCAGCCCGGCTGGGGGGGGTTTCAAGGGGGAAGAGCTGGAGATGGGGGGTGCTAGGCTTTTAGGGCCTTTGATGAAGCTCTTAAGTCTGGGGGGGGGGAGGTGGCCTTGGTCCTGGGCTCGGGTGCGGATGGGGCCTTCCAAGAAAACGTGGAGGTGTCCTGGAGAGGAGGCACAGGAGGAGCAAGAGAGGATAGCAGGAGAGAGCACTGCTGGTCAAGTCTCCACTGAGAGAAACAACTGGTCGCATCCAGGAGGGCTGGTGAGTGACATGCGGAGTCCTGAGGGGACTGGGGAGGCACGCCTGAGAGGACTGGGAGGATGAAAGTCTGGGATGGGTGCAGAACTGGAGGAGTGACTGTGGTAAAAGGGGCATTGGAGAAGGGCAGCTGCAGCCAGGAGGGCTGGCAGGACCTAAAGATGGACTTACTGGGCTCAGTAGCCCCATGTTAGGACAGCTAGCACCAGGAACTTTCTTCTTTTTGCTACACTCTAGGAGCCTGCGGTCCCTGCCTGCAAAAGGCAATTGCTAAGGCCTGGCTGAACCAGTGTCAGGCCTAACCTCTTTGTGCTAGCTGTGCCTAAAACTTCAAGTAAGCAAAGTGCTGGAGGAGCTGAGGAGTAATAGTCGGCACGAGTTTTGCTGGAGTGGAGATTGAAGTGTATATACTGGAGTGTATATTGCGGTCCCAAGCAAGTTCTACTAATACTAATGGGCATCCCATATGTCCCTTACCCCATCCAAGTTCAATCCCCTCAATAAAATCACAAAAACAAAGTACATGGACTGTTCTATGTCTCGGAGTGTCTGAGAGGTGAATGCCGGGCTGGGCAGGGCAACAGGTGGACCACGATACTCAGCAGCTCCTACGGGGGTAGCGCTACAGCATATCACAGCAGCAGGTTGTTGAATGGCACTCATGAACTTCAGGGTTAATGTACATATCGGAGCCGAGGTAACAACAGTGACTTCCTACTTTATGTTTTTTTTTTTCTTGTATGTGTCACTTTGGACTGGTGGTGTCACCCTCTGAACGTAGGGCTGGATAATACCTAGGCTCAGCCACCCCCACTCCTCTCAAGTCCATACCCGAGCTATCCCATTTAGCTCTCAAGCCTAGGTCCACCTGTCACGAGAGCCACGTACCTGAGGTGAGACCGAAGTAGTGGGAGGCCTCCGTTGCACCTCGGGTGCTTGAAGCCTCTGGAGATGGAGACAGAGACTTGGTGGACACAGAGTGGCACCGGTGCCAGGGGTGCGGAGCACTGTGCAAGCCTTTGCCTGAGATCCGAGCCGAGGTCCAGTCCAGTTTGGCAACGAAGTATAAAAGGGTTAATCAGAAGAAGAATGGTCGAGATCCAAGCTGGGGTCGGTTCCAATCTGGCAGCTGAGTACAAAAGGGGCAAAGAAGTAGACTGGTCAAGGTACAAATCCGAAGTCAATGGCAAGCAGCAAACAGGAGTAGTCAAATAGGTTTCCAGGTCACAACAAGTTCATACAGATCACACACTAGCACAGGAACAAGGGGGGACTGAAGATAATCCAGCAATTTGGCAGTGTCTGGACTGGGCTTATATAGGGAAGTTTGAGGTCACTTTCTGTGCGCCTCCTGGGCATTTTCCCGCTGTCAGGCTACTACTTACCAGACCGGGGAGTCCGCTCGGGCAGAAGGTAGGCTCCCTTACGCGTCCGACTCGCGGCCCCTGGTAGAGCAAACAGGAGGCACGAGAGTACGGAGTGGTATGAGAGTCTGTATGCACAGTCCAGATACTGCAGGGTTAACAGGTGAGAAGGCTGAAGCTGGCTGGAACACAGGCAACAAGACTGAGCAGGTTTGTCAGGAAGCAGGCTGGGTAGACAACAGACAGGCAGCTGAAGTCCAATGGAACAGGCAAACGGATGGTCAGGAGGCAGGCCGGGTTCGGTAACAGACAGACGGCAAAGGTACAGTGGAGCAGGCAAACGGATGGTCAAACAAGCAGAAGTCAGGTACAGGCAGAGTTCAAGGGGAGGTCCAGGAGACAAGGCCGGGTCGACAGGTAATCAGGAACAGTTCAGATACAGGGTCAGGCACTAGGACGGCAAGCTGTTGATCAGGCAGCACTGATCACAGAGGGACGCCGGCTTAAATGCATCTTTTGGCGCCAAACGACGTGCACGCGCGCGCACCAGCACACACAGGCGCGCGCACCCGCCAACGCCCGCGCCCCCGCACGCCAGCGTGCACAACAGGACGACCCCGGACACACACACCAGCACCACGAGGAACGCGCACAGCGGGGTCCACAGGAACGCGCGCGCCAACGCGCGCCGACGCGCCGTGCTGCACACCGCCGCAAGCACCCTGCCTGCCGAGGTACGCTCTCTGACACCCGCCTTTTTCCATCAGGTTGATGTCACTTCCTGTGTGCCTCCTAGGCATTTTCCCGCTTTTTTCCATTGGGTTGAGCTCACTTCCTATGCGCCTCCTGGGCATTTTCCAGCCCTTTTCCATCAGGTCTTCTGCGCAGGTGCGGGTTGGCGCAGTGACGCGTCTTTGGCACTGATTTCCTCTTGCGGCAACGCTCCATTGGTGCATGCGTAGTAAGCCCTGGACTCTTACACCACCTATTCCGCCATGCTGTCAAGCCTAGAGCCAGCTAGCCCACCCAGCTGTCAAGCCTATACCCAGATAGACCACTCAACTTTCAAACTCTGACCCTGCTATCCCACCCAGTTGTCAAGCACAGACAACGTTAGATGGTCAGCCGCAAAGCCCAAACTCAAGTAGCCCACCCAGCTGTGAAGTTCAAACCCATTTCACCACTCTTTTGTCAAGTCCAGCCTCAGCTAGCCCAACCAGCTGTCAAGCCCAGGCCCAGATAGCCCATTCAGCTATCAAGCCCAGGCTCAGCCAACCCACCCAGCTGTCAAACCTAGGCTTACAGTAGTTAGCCCACCCAATTGTAAATCCCAGGCCCAGCTAGCTCACCAAGCTGTAAGGCTAAGTGCCAGCTTGCCCATCCAGAAGTCACCTAGCCCACCCTGCTGTCAAGCCCAGGCTCACCTAGCTAATCTAGCTGTCAAGCCCAGGCCCAGCTAACCCACTCAGGTTTCAAGCCCAAGCTCAGCTAGCCCACTAAACAGTCAAGTTTAGACCCAGCTAGTCCACCTATTGGTCAAGCTTAGCCCCAGCTAGCCCACCCACCTGTCAAATCAGGCTTATAGTAGTTAGCCTACCCAATTGTAAATCCCAGGCTCAGCTAGCTTACCAAGCTGTAAGGCTAAGTGCCAGCTTGCCCAACCAGCTTGTCCAAGCTCAGGGTCAGCTAGCTCATCTAGCTGTCAAGCCCAGGCCCAGCTAACCCACTCAGGTTTCAAGCCCAAGCCCAGCTAGCCCACTAAACAGTCAAGCTTAGCCCTAGCTAGCCCACCTAGCTGTCAAGCCTAAATCCAACTAGCCCACTCAGCTGCCAATCTCAGACCCAGCAAGCCCACCAAACTGCACCGCCCAGTCCCAGCTGGCCCACCCAGCTGTCAAGCTCAGGCCCAGATAGCCCATTGAGTTGTCAAGCCTAGGCTCAACTAGACCACATAGATATCAAGCCCAGGTCCAACTAGCCCACTCAGCTATCAATCTCTGACCCAGCAAGCCCATTCAACTGCCCAGTCCAGTCATAGCTAACCCCATCAGCTGTCCAGCCCAGGTCCCGTTAGTCCACTCATCTTTCAAGCCCAGGCCCAGCTAGTCCATCCAGCTGTAAAGCCTAGGCTCAGTTAGCTCACCTAGTTATTAAGCCCAGGCCCAGCTAACCCACTTAGGTTTTAAGCCTAAGCCCCGCTAGCCCACTAAACTGGCAAGCTCAGACCCAGCTAGTCCACTCAGCAGTCAAGCTGAGACCCAGCTAGCCCACCCAGCTTTCAAACTCAGATCAAACTAGCTCACTCAGCTGTCAATCTCAGACCCAGCTAACCTATCCAGCTGTCAAGCTCAGTTCCAGCTAGCCAACGCAGTTGTCTATTTCAGGCCCAGCTAGTTCATTCCGTTCTCACGCTCAGGTCCAGCTAGTCTACTTAAAGGTCAAGACCAGACCTTAGCAAGCAATTGCATGCCATACTTAAAGCACACCATTTACACTCAGCTACAATCACTTCCTGGGGAAACACCTTTTGGTGTAGTTGTATACCGGAATCATATCCTGCCTTATGCATCTCTTCTTTGGGGTTCCTATCTGTAATCTATGTCTTCAATCCTCATAGCTGAGGTCCTCCAACCCTCTTATTCATTTTGTTGCCCTTCACTGAACTCCTTCCAGTTCAAGGCTATCCTTTCTGTGCAATGGTGTTCAAAACTGGGCTGCATAATCAAGACGTGGTTGAATCTACAAGGACCCCCAGATCATTTTCTATTGATTCTCCCAGAGCAAACCCTTCCAAGGAGTATGCTGAATTGTTATTTTTACCGCCAGTCATGGTACCTGGGAATTAGCCAGCATGCTGGCCAACTATTGCAGGAGCAACCTTCGAGTTCCTCTCGATCTGGACACACAGATCCATATCTGTCATATCTGAGATCTGTTCCCACCTTTGATAACTTCCATGGCTGTATAGCCGCATGATCACTTTTATAGTGCGTGTGACATGGTCCCCCCCCCATCGCACCCCCTTCACTGTGGTTCTTGGGCTCTCTCAGTCCTCCTGGAACCACATCAAACAGTTTCAGGATGGTGAGCTGGAGGAGATGGATGAACAGATCGTGGTATCCGTCTCAGTTTGTCTAAACACCTGTTTCCATCCTTACTGGAGCAGTCATTGCCCTGGTTGCTAAAGGAGGTGCTCTGCTCCAGCAATGGTACTCCTGAACTGATATCCCCAGTATCACCCAACTGGGCAAATTCACTAGAATGGATCCAGGAGACCTTGCCGGTGCAGTATAACTGCCTTGTGTTCTGTTGCTGTGCTCAGACTTGCCATGGTGTATGACCTCTGATATGTCTTCCACAACCTCACCTTTTAGTGCCTCCTTTGGGGGTAAGTGCTACATTTGGATGAATGGAGGGGAGTCACCAAGCTTGCAAAGCAACATGGGAAACTTTTCAACTCGTTTCAAGCAAATTTCTATAACCAAATCTGCTATCAGTTTTGATGAAAATTCAAAGATGCAAAAATTCCTCTGCTCATCCTAAACAGTAATATATATCTATTCCCCTTAGTTAGAGCTGCCACCTTACCCCTTTAAACCCGAACACATATGAATTACACGGGTTCTGTGGCTAATTGAATGCAGGTAAGGCACCACCAAGTGAATTTAATTACCACCTTAATAAGCAACAGAACCCCTGTAATCCATATGTGTTTGGGTTTAAAGGGATGAGGCGGCAACCTTACCCTTGGTGGGAGTGGAGATGACCCCATCTATAAGGATATACAGTGCATACACACACAGCACAAGGCCGTGTTTACACTACTAGACGTTTCTCGGGGCTGCAGTTCCTCTGAGCTCCACAAGGTGGTGATCTCACTTCTACTCAGACAGGAAGTCTCTATGGAAGACAGGAAGTGATGTCAGATACAGACAGGAAGTGATGTCAGATACAGACAGGAAATGCTATGTGGCATGAAGGAGAGAGAGGAGACATTGGTAAAAATTGGCAGCTGAGGAGGTAATAAGATCTTATTTTCTATTTACACCCAGTAACCCCCCGTCATGTTCCGTCCTCTTCCTCCATAGTCACTGTGACGTCTTTTATCTCCAGCAGATGATGATACACATATATAGTGTGGAAATCTAGATTAACCCCTTCATTGGAAGAACATTCCACCGCTTTCGGGGTGGAAATATTCTCTTCATTTTGGAGATGTCTCACCTTTTCCACCAATCACCTTCTCACCTCCTTAGTCTATACTAACGGATTATACCACTTTTATTATTGGGGTGGTGATGGGAGGATTGGAACATGTATGTCTTTATTTTATACGATTCGAATAGGAAAGAGGAAAAATGTAATTTGTAGTAAATGAAAAAAAAGATTTTTTTCCTATAATGATCCCCAGTCTCAGATCTTCATCCTAAAATGTGATCAGTAAAGACTCCGGGGTACACTGCCCCCTTCTCGGCCCAAGCTTTTTTCCGGTATTGTTCATGGGACCCTCCCTAAATTTAAATTAATATATAAAAGTAGGGCATGCCCTAAGAAGTTCACCAAAATATGGCGGCCGTGGCTGGATGTCTCAGAGGACTTCTGGGGGGGGGGGGGGGGTGTCCTCTCCTCACAGTTATCTCTCATTGATGTGATCCAGTAAACATTATTTGACATCTGTCTATATGTAGATGGAGATTCACATATGCTCTTAAAAAAGTTGACTCCCTTTGGGTTTTTGGAAATGTACCGCACTAATGAGGTCGTGTGTGCTAGGTGTGTGAATGGATGTGAGTGTGACTGGATGTCTCTTTTCTTGTTAGGGGTATTAATGTTTTATACAGACGTCCTAATCAGTGATCTTTTTTATATCCGAATGAATGTGCTGTTTATACCATACATGTACGTACGGTCAGTCTGTATTTGTTTTTTGATTTTGTCTTTCTTTTGTTGTCTAAAAATGAAAATAAACACCTTTAAAAAAAAAAGAAAAAGTCCCCGGAGTACACGGAGATCACAGGAATATGATGTGTCCTGGCAAAGCCCAAAGACAAAGATCATCTTTCAGTTTAGGAGAGGAGGGACGCATCCGGGAGAAATAATTCTGTGTACAGAAACCTCACAGAGTGCTCCCCACAGCTCCTCCTCCCAATGTCCCTCCAATCAGAGTCAGAGAATCCTATGACATCACACTGACCTCACAGCTCCCCCTCCCAATGTCCCTCCAATCAGAGTCAGAGAATCCTATGACATCACACTGACCTCATAGCTCCTCCTCCCAATGTCCCTCCAATCAGAGTCAGAGAATCCTATGACATCACACTGACCTCATAGCTCCTCCTCCCAATGTCCCTCCAATCAGAGTCAGAGAATCCTATGACATCACATAAATGGAGATCTGAATGATTAATTGAGGAGGATTCTGGGAATGTCATTTGATTTTACTATTTGTATTTATGTTCAAATCTAGAGTTTTCCTCCTGTGAAGTCTGGAGATCATCTGACCATCACATTGCCTCCACCTCCCTCCCTGATAGAATAGAGAAATACAAAGAAGATTCTAGAAGTCACCAGAGAGATCATCGAGCTGCTGACAGGAGAGGTGAGCGGTGCTGGGAAGGACGTCATGATGGACAATCAGCCGCCCCTCACATCACCGGGTAAGAGGAGACTTTATTGTAAAGGAGAGAGGAGTACGGAGGGACCACCTAGATCCCCCATCATCTGATAAACACATAGAAACAATGTATTCAGTCAGTGTGTGTGTTTCCTACAGATGGATCCAGTAATGGGAACCCACCAGAGAGATGTCCCCGTCCTCTGTATTCCCGGGATTCCACACAGGAAGGTCACACCATCCCCCACCATCATCAGGTAGATGAGGAACAATCACTGATAGTATCATTAGGATCTGTACATTATCAGCATTGTTACAATTGATGTCATTTTTATTCTATATTCAGAGTGGATACCTGAGAGATTCTAAAGTTGAGGTTAAAAAAAAGATAAAAGTGGAGGATGATGAGGATGGAGTGATGGAGGAATCAGAGTTTCTAAAAGAACACAAAGATCTGTACCAGGACACCATGGTGGAGACATCCAGCTACAGGAACCCACCAGAGAGATGTCCCCGTCCTCTGTATTCCCGGGATTCCACACAGGAAGGTCACACCATCCCTCAATATTACAAGGTTGGTGGGACAAAGATTTTAAAACACAGACTTTTGGAGACGATGTGTGGATTTCTTATATGATGTCACAATAATAAATCTTCTATTTTACAGATGATATTTTCTCTCATTTTCTTGATTTAGAGTGGAGATCCAATCGATATAGAATTTGAGGTTAAATCAGAAGAAGAAGAAGAGAGGTATGTGAGGGATGATCAGCAGTCTATGGAGGAGGATGGAATAACGGGGACATTTATAGAGGAGGACACTCCTACAGAGATCAGCACAGGTGGGTCATTAACACTAAATACATTCCTCCACCCATACTGCTCACTGATTGGTCCAGAGTAGGGCGGGGACTGGGTGATATCAGCCCTGGTCACGTTCCTGAGCACCTGGCTGTATTAGATGGCCCCTTGACTGCTCTAGGCCCAATGTTAGAGGTATTAGAGTGCTGCTGGTTTTCTTGCACTGCACTTTAAGCCACCCCTGGTCCAAAACACGTAGGGTTTTGCACTTCACTGTCCTCTCCTTCCTTTGGGGGGTGGGGAGGGCTTGCTTGTACTCACTCAGTCTCTTTAAGTAGCTCCCAGAAGACTGATGTACTGGCCTTTTGGTGAACAGGCTGCTTCTGGCTTGGCCTGAAGTCTGCAGCTAGGCCTAGCTAAGATTGTAGCTGAGTGATGTCCTGAATATCTCTCTCCCACAGGAGTCATCTCCAGACAGCTGGACCTTGGACTCGGCTCCCAACCTGCCAGTTTTCAGAATATTTATGGGTTGCTTCCCCAGCTTCTAAGCCTGCCTCCTCAGGGATTGGTGGAAACTCCATAAATATTCAAGCTACGGCCTCTGTCCCCCACCCACTATGTTCCTGAGACTTTCAGGGGGTCCCAGAAGATGGGAAGGTTACAGAGCCACAGCTTGTAAAACCCGGCACAGTCTCCTAACAGGATTAACCCCATGCAGCTCTGCCTACAAGGAAACTAACTAAATTTACCTTACAACAGAGACCGTGTGGGTGCTACAGTCGTTATTTGCCCTAGGCACTTGGCATATGTCTCTTGGCTTTTCTACCCCATGCCCGGGTCTGGCAAGATCTCCCAGGGTCACTTGTTTGCTGGCTGTGGAGGGATATGTCTGTATAGTCCCAAAGTCACCGAGTGCAGTCTCAGGAGGTGGGAGGCAGCGGTGTGGGACCTCTGCAACTTGTCTCAAGTAATTATTTAAGCCACCACTGATTGCTGAATACCAATAATATGAGTCCTGACCCTTACACTGTATAATTTACTGTATATTGCATGTTACATACTCCTGACCCCTGCACTATATACTCTATGTTGTACATTACATACTCCTGACCCCTGCACTATATACTCCTGACCCTTGCACTATATACTCTACATTGTACATTACATACTCCTGACCCCTGCACTATATACTCTATGTTGTACATTAGGTATTCCTGAAGACTTTCCTTGTATACTTTGTTGTACATTACATACTCCTGACCCCTGCAATATATACTCTATGTTGTACATTACATAATTCAGATACTATATAGTCCTATCTGTTGTATATTATACAGTATATATTACATAGTCCTGACCTCTGCTCTCTCCCCTCTACCCACTGCTATATATACACATAAGATGTATTCTCTTTTGTTACACCCATTTCCTACCAGCTGGACATTTTATATCTGATGATTTGATTGGAGCACAGACTTTTACATGTTGATAATAATGTGATAACATCCTCCACCTTTGGAACCTTAAACAGAAAGTGATAATGAGGGAGGAGTCAATAACCCAATGATGGTGGGCTTCAGGATCAGTCCAGTCTTCATCTTGGTTGTTCTCCCCCCATCCTCACTCTCTGACCTCTGGTGGGGCTCAGCCCCGCTGTTATTCATGACTAAATCATGGACTAAATAAGGAAGTGCAGGACTTCTTGTGTTGGGAAGATGACAATGAGTGATAGAGGGGGTGGGGACACTCGTCCTATAATCCCCTCATCACTGTCACTCCTATAAAAGACAGTTCTCGTTGTTTCCTCACTCTCTGACTAAGCTCCATGAATAAAGAAATGAACTGGTAGGAGATCAGAGGACCCATTTACTAGTTACCTTGAGGGGGGAATTGTAAGATCCTCAGAGACAAAGCTGCCTGATGTGGGCGGAGTCCTGGTTTAGGGGAACGAATCTGCTCATGTCTATTAATAATCTTTGTATTTCTATTTTAGTAGATGGACGGGAGATGAGGAAAACCTCAGAGGATTGTCTCACTTTGTCTCCAGACTGTAAAGTAGAAGATGAGGACATCACACAGTATAGTCCAGGAGAAAACCCGACTACCTCAAATGTCCATCCGGCACCACACAGTGTAGATGGACCATCGTATTCCTCTTATCCTGAGGAACCTCAGACTGTGCGGGACGGTGCCGGACCATCGTATTCCTCTTATCCTGAGGAACCTCAGACTGTGCGGGACGGTGCCGGACCATCGTATTCCTCTTATCCTGAGGAACCTCAGACTGTGCGGGACGGTGCCGGACCATCGTATTCCTCTTATCCTGAGGAACCTCAGACTGTGCGGGACGGTGCCGGACCATCGTATTCCTCTTATCCTGAGGAACCTCAGACTGTGCGGGACGGTGCCGGACCATCGTATTCATTTTATCCTGAGGAACCTCAGACTGTGCGGGACAGTGCCGGACCATCGTATTCCTCTTATCCTGAGGAACCTCAGACTGTGCGGGACGGTGCCGGACCATTGTATTCCTCTTATCCTGAGGAACCTCAGACTGTGAGGGACGGTGCCGGACCATCGTATTCCTCTTATCCTGAGGAACCTCAGACTGTGCGGGACGGTGCCGGACCATCGTATTCCTCTTATCCTGAGGAACCTCAGACTGTGAGGGACGGTGTCGTCCTTCCAACAAAGAAGAGCTTTTCCTGTACTGAGTGCGGGAAGTGTTTTTGTTTTAAATCCAACCTATATGTGCATAAAAGATCTCACACAGGTGAGAAGCCAAAGGGGGAAAAGCCATATTCCTGTCCTGAGTGCGGGAAGTGTTTTTCACAGAAGTCAGGTCTTTACAGACATCAGAGATTGCACACGGGGGAGAAGCCGTATTCCTGTCCTGAGTGCGGGAAATGTTTTTCGCAGAAGTCCAGTCTTTATAGACATCAGAGTTTGCACACTGGGGAGAAGCCGTATTCCTGTACTGAGTGCGGAAAATGTTTTTCACGGAAGGCCTGCCTTTACAGACATCAGAGATTGCACATGACAAAGAAGCCATATTCCTGTCCTGAGTGCGGAAAGTGTTTTTCAGAGAAGTCCAGTCTTCACACACATCAGAGATCTCACACGGGGGAGAAGCCGTATTGCTGTCCTGAGTGCGGAAAAAGTTTTTCAGATAAGTCACATTTTTACAGACATCGAAGACTGCACAAGGGGAAAAATCTGGTTTCCTGTTCGGAGTGTGGGAAAAGTTTTGTACGAAAATCAGATCTGGTCACACATCTGAGGTCTCACACAGGAGAAAAACCATATTCATGTTCTGAGTGCGGGAAATGTTTTTCGCAGAAGGCCCATCTTATTACACATCAGAGGTCTCACACGGGTGAGAGGCCTTATTCCTGTCTTGAGTGCGGGAAATGTTTTTTTAAAAAATCAGATCTTGTCGAACATTGGAGGTCTCACACGGGGGAAAAACCTTATTTCTGCTCCGAGTGCGGCAATTTTTTTTCAAAGAAGTCCAATCTAAACATTCACCAAAGGTCTCACAAAGGAGAGGGGCCTTATTCCTGTCTTCAGTGCGGGAAATGTTTTGTAGAAAGATCGGATCTTGTCACACATCAGAGATCTCACACAGAGGAAAAAACACTCGTCTGTTCTGAGTGCAGGAAATGTTTTTCACATAGGTCCAAACTTATCATACATCAAAGGTCCCACACAGGCGAGAGGCCTTATTCCTGTCCTGAGTGCGGGAAAGGTTTTGCACAGAAAACAGATCTTGCCACACATCAGAGGTTTCACACAGGGGAAAAACCCTATACCTGTTCTAAGTGCGGGAAATGTTTTTCAGATAAATCGCATCTATACAAACATCGGAGATCTCACACAGGAGAAAAGCCATACTCCTGTTCTGAGTGCGGAACATGTTTTTCACAGAAGTCCAGTGTTAACAGACATCAGAGATTACACACGGGGGAGAAGCCGTATTCCTGTTCTGAGTGTGGGAAATGTTTTTCAGTGAAGTCCTCTCTTTACACACATCAAAGATTGCACACGGGGGAGAAGCCGTTTTCCTGTTCTGAGTGCGGGAAATGTTTCTCACAAAAGTCATATCTTTCCATACATCAGGGGTCTCACACGGGTGAAAAGCCGTATTCCTGTCCTGAGTGCGGGAAATGTTTTTCAAGGAAGTCCAATCTTTCCACACATAAGAAATTGCACACGGGGGAGAAGCCGTATTCCTGTCCTGAATGTGGGAAATGTTTTTCAAATAAGTCCAGTCTTAAATCACATCAGAGATCGCACACGGGGGGAGAAGCCGTATTCCTGTCCTGAGTGCGGGAAATGTTTTTCAGATAGGTCCACTTTTTACAGACATCAGAGATCTCACACGGGGGAGAAGCCGTATTCCTGTCCTAAATGAGGGGAATGTTCCTCAGTGAAGTCCTGTCTTCCTGTACATAAGGGGTCCCACACAACCCCTTGAGGTGTATTAGTGCCTTGATTGTGGGAAATGTCTTCTATATTGAATGTTGATGGACATGTGGGGAAGAAGCATGTAACGAAAACGTCCCACACTCCGCTTGAGTGCTTTCGTCATATACCGCTTCCTCCAGTCTGAGAATAGATCGAAGATACCAGCAGCATATTACAACCAGGAACAAGGCAGGACTCGTTTGGCGTTCATGTTGAGCAACCAAATGAGTACTGCCTAGTTTGTGGTTGTCAGCAGTTGAAATATCTGGTAGCTAAATTCAGACTGGGAGGAAGCGGTACACGACGAAAGCACTCAAGCAGAGTGTGGGACGTTTCATTACAAAGCACACCCTGATATATACTTCAGATACACTCCATGGCTGATCTTCATCATGTAAGAAACAGTTGATAAGGAGATCAGAGATCACCAAAGACATGGATGAAGTGTTGTACCGTGTTGGCCATTGATAGCAGGAGAAAAATAAAAATGGAGTCATTACCTCTCATTGGCTGAGTGCATTTTGTGGTGTAAACTCTTGCAAGAGGTCTGTTTTCTCAAGTCGTCTTCCAGGACGAAACACGTTAACCCCACCACTTAAAAGACGGCCCTCTACACCTTTTAAAATAAAAATGGAGTCATTACCTCTCATTGGCTGAGTACATTTTGTGGTATGGAGACTTAGAGGTCTATAATTCTCTTGCAAGAGGTCTGTTTTCTCAAGTCGTCTTCCAGGACGAAACACGTTAACCCCACCACTTAAAAGGCGGTCCTCTAGGCCTTTTAAAATAAAAATGGAGTCATTACCTCTCATTGGCTGAGTACATTTTGTGGTGAAAGATTTCACAAACACTTACAGGTCTGTTTCTAAAAAAAAAAAAAAAAAATATTGTTGAAGAAATGTGGTCAGCCATGACCAATTTTGGTCATATTTTATTTCATACCATGATTTCCTATGATTATCAGCGCCATCTAAAGGCCATTATGCACTATTCCTCCTGATTGAGGTATTTCAGGGAAAATACCGCACTATGGCCACTAGATGGAGCTGACGATCATAGGAAATCACTGTATTTATTAAAATAAGGACAAAATTTGGCATGCCTGGATGAATGCTTGTCACTATTGGTGCTTTTTATTAGTTATAAGTAGGACACGTAATTTCCTTCCTCAGGCGTGGTTTCCTACAAATAGCTGAGGTCAGACTCAGACTGTGCCCAAATGTATTTTTGGGCACAGTAGACATCGAAGAACGTAAGTTAATTATACCAATAGTATAAAGGCAAGTATAGATTTACAATTGAAAATACCGCATTTGGCCGTGTTCATCTCTCTGGTGTAGTTCATTAGAAAGAACGTTTCACTTCGGTATTCTTAGATCTGGACCATTGGGGGTGTCTATCTATACACTATATTACCAAAAGTATTGGGACGCCTGCCTTTACACGCACTTGAACTTTAATGACATCCCAGTCTTAGTCTGTAGGGTTCAATATTGAGTTGGCCCACCCTTTGCAGCTATAACAGCTTCAACTCTTCTGGGAAGGTTGTCCACAAGGTTTAGGAGTGCGTCTATGGGAATGTTTGACCATTCTTCCAGAAGAACATTTGGGAGGTCAGGCACTGATGTTGGACGAGAAGGCCTGGCTCGCAGTCTCCGCTCTAATTCCTCCCAAAGGTGTTCTAT
Source organism: Lithobates septentrionalis (assembly GCA_037952835.1). Lineage (NCBI taxonomy): Eukaryota > Metazoa > Chordata > Amphibia > Anura > Ranidae > Lithobates > Lithobates septentrionalis. The sequence continues at coordinate 2,835,363 of JBBDGP010001872.1, read as the reverse complement.
CCGGTTGAGGTCAGGACTATGTGCAGGCCAGTCAAGTTCCTCCACCCCAAACCCCCTCATCCATGTCTTTATGGACCTTGCTTTGTGCACTGGTCCAAATCATTTGGTGGAGGGGGGATTATGGTGTGAGGGTTGTTTTTCAGGGGTTGGGCTTGGCCCCCTTAGTTCCAATGAAGGGAACTCTTAAGGCGTCAGCATACCAAGACATTTTGGACAATTTCATGCTCCCAACTTTGTGGGAACAGTTTTGGGGACGGCCCCAACATGACTGCGCACCAGTACACAAAGCAAGGTCCATAAAGACATGGATGAGCGAGTTTGGAGTGGAGGAACTTAACTGGCCTGCACAGAGTCCTGGCCTCAACCCAGTTAAATTCCTCCACCCCAAACTCGCTCATCCATGTCTTTATGGACTTTACTTTGTGCACTGGTGCGCAGTCATGTCAGAACATGAAGGAGCCATCCCCAAACTGTTCCCGCGAAGTAGGGAGCATGAAATTGTCCAAAATGTCTTGGTATGCTGACGTCTTAAGAGTTCCCTTCACTGGAACTAAGGAGCCAAGCCCAACCCCTGAAAAACAACCCCCCACACCTTAATCCCCCCTCCACCAAATGATTTGGACCAGTGCACAAAGCAAGGTCCATAAAGACTTGGATGAGCGAGTTTGGGGTGGAGGAACTTGACTGGCCTGCACAGAGTCCTGGCCTCAACCCAGTCAAGTTCCTCCACACAAAACTTGCTCATCCATGTCTTTATGGAACTTTGCTATGGGCACACTACCATCGGGGAACTGTCACAGAGACAGCTTTTGACAATTCCTTTATTTAAAAAAAAAAACGCCGTCACCAACACCCCCCCAAAAAAAGGAGGTCCACACCTGACAAAGGCTCCTGCCCTCTGACAGTTCCTAAATAACTAAGAGGGCTACCTGATAATGTCACCAGGCAACCCCGCCCCCTTGTGACATCATTGACCCAGTATGCTTGGATAAGGGTATGGTATGGATTTGCGGGGGGGCCCTATGTCATTTTTTTTTTAATTTTGGCGTAAAGGGCCTGGTATGGATTTTGGAGATGGGGGACCCCATGTCATTTTTTTTAAATTTTGGCGTAAAGGGCCTGGTATGGATTTTGGGGATGGGGGACCCCATGTCATTTTTTTTAATTTTGGCGTAAAGGGCCTGGTATGGATTTTGGGGATGGGGGACCCCATGTCATTTTTTTTTTAATTTTGGCGTAAAGGGCCTGGCATTGATTTTGGGGATGGGGGACCCCATGTCATTTTTTTTTAAATTTTGGCGTAAAGGGCCTGGCATGAGTTTTGGGGATGGGGGACCCCATGTCATTTTTATTTTTTTTTATTTTGGCATAAAGAGTCTGGTATGGATGGGGGGGACCCCCATGTCGTTTTTTTACATTTTTTTTTAAATTTTGGCATAAAGGGCCTGGTATGGATGGGGAGGGGGAACTTCACTTAATTTTTTTTTCCTTTTATTTTTCATTGCCGCCATTCTTTTGTTCATCGCTGAAAGCTAATGAGTCATCGGTTGTTATGGACGCGTCGGACGGCTTCCCCGCCTGCTCCTTGACAACCAGCTATTCTTAACAAAGAATTCAGATCGGCAGATCATTTTTCAACTGAATTGAATTTGAACCCTTCTAAAAAAAATTGGAATTAGTTGAAAAAAAAATGAATAAACTAAACTAAACTCATCCTAAAAAGGAATTTACTAAATTAAATTAGTAACATAACAAATTTATCTGTGTCTATTATGATCAGCTTAATTATTGATTAATATGCCAATTGATGTTGTATGTCTAAATGAAGAGAAAGCAGCATGGCGGGTACACTAAGTGCTTGTAGTGCGAAACGCGTAGACAGTCTCATCTCTCCTGCCATGCTCTCACTTCTGTTTTTTTTGTAATAAAGGAGTATTTTCCTGGTCCATTCCGGTTTCTTTTGTCTCCTCAGTGACCAGCTGGACTTGCACTGATTGCGTGAGCAGAATAATGTCCACCAACCTAGAGCGGTGTATATTTGTGGCTTATCTTCACTAGCGTATTATTTTTCTTCTTTATTATTTTATCTTCCATTTTTCTTCAATCAGCACCTCCCTGTCTTCTACTGTCTAGACCAGGGATCTCCAAACTACGGCCCCCCAACTGTTGCGGAACTACACGTCCCCATGAGGCGTTGTAAAACTCTGACCTTCACAGACATGACTAGGCATGATGGGAATTGTAATTCCTGAACAACTAGAGGGACGTAGTTTGGAGACCCCCTCCCTGGTCTAGAGAGAAGCGGTGTACCCAGATTGGTACAACCTCGGTAAAAGCGATATTCAGACCCCCACGCCCGGGGGAATGCCCTGTAATGTTGCTTCAGACATTGGATCCAGCATGAGGCGCTCGCTACGGCTGTTGGTGCAATGTGTTGAGTTAGCTGCAGGGTGCTATACAAATCCAGGGTGGTGGTCCATCGCTATGGAGCCCAGCCCCTAAAGACCCCTTCGGGGGTATGCTCAGTGTGACGGGTAAATCATGACCTTTATATATAGTCCAGCATTCTGGACAGATCAGACAGAGTTGCCCTGTTTGAATCAGAAAAGGGCTGGCGACTCGGATGCTCTTGAGTAAAAGTCCTTTATTTGGTTACACGGGTACAGGCTACGCGTTTCGGCTAAGAAGCCTTCATCAAAGCAAGAGTCGCCCTGTTCCTCTGACCATCACTGTATAAAACATTACTACGTTTAGACTGTATTCACCTAAGCTTTTCAAATTTGGCCCTGAATTTCAACCACTTGGAGCTCAGTCTCAGGTGGATGACCAGGTGTTACATCACACCCTTTAATGCCACTTCCACCTAAAGCCCTTATAAGGAACTCAGGTGCCCTTTCACCACTCGTTACAGGATGGTCTATGTGCCCTAACTTTAGACAAAATATATATCCCATGGGACTTTGTTGCAGCAATAGAAATCACACAATTACATATTGGTGTATAAAAAATAGAAAAACTTTTATTGAACAACAGGTTTAAAATTGGCTGGTCTGGACACTTCACGTCCTGATCTTATACCATTCCTACAATATACATATACTGCAGGGATACGTGAAATTATTCAAATAAATTGCATATCCACTAAGTCCAACCAACGCATTTCAACTTAAATAAAGTCTTCATCAGGGGTTAAGGAAGTGGAAGCAATTAAAGATATGAATGTGACTGGATGTCCAGACTGACAGGTAATGGCTCAGTATTGCAGACCGCACGGGTCTCAGCCCAACCCAGACCTCAAGCCCCACAGAAGATGAATGGCTATCAAGGAGAAAGCAACAGAGGCAGCTTGCTCGCATTCACTAATGGAAGAGTAAGAGGCCACAAAATATATGTGTAAAGCTGGATGGTAGACAACTGCAGCAAAAGGAGAGCAATCTCATATGAAGCCACCCAGCATGGGTTGACAGCATGGACTCTACTGGCTCCACTAAGCTTTTCAAATTTGGCCCTAAAATTGAACCACTTGGAGCGCAGTTTCAGGTGGATGACCAGGTGTTACATCACACCCTTTAATGCCACTTCCACCTAGAGCCCCTATAACTGTGAAAAGAGGAGATGGGACTTTAAATGAGGTCTACATACATGGCATTATGACTCTTGGTTGACACTCTGGATGCTACTTTAATCACAGTAAAACCTTTGTTTGTAAGCATAATTCATTCCAGAAACATGCTTGTAATCCAAAGCACTCGTATTATATCAAAGCATTTTTTTTACAGGGTATAAAAGAGAAGAGAGGCACCTCTAAGTGTAGCAATAAGTTGCTAAATGTTGTACCTTCATTAAATGTAACCATTTAGCTTCACTTAGAGGGCTCCTCTCTTCTTTTTTATACTCAGCTGTGACATGACGCCACTTGCATATCAAGACGTCGCTTGTATTTCAAGGCAAAATTTATTTAACCACTTGCTTACCGGGCACTTAAACCCCCCTCCTGCCCAGACCAATTTTCAGCTTTCAGCGCTGTCACACTTTGAATGACAATTGCGCGGTCATACAACACTGTACCCAAATGAGAGTTTTATCATTTTTTTTCCCACAAATAGAGCTTTCTTTTGGTGGTATTTAATCACAGCTGGGATTTTTATTTTTTGCTAAACAAACAAAAAAATGGTAAATTTTGGGAAAAAAAAAAAACATGTTTCATAGTTTGTTATAAAATTTTGCAAACAGGTAATTTTTCTCCTTCATTGATATGCGCTGATGAGGCGGCACTGGTAGGCACTGATAGGTAGGGTTGTCCCGATACCACTTTTTTAGGACCGAGTACAAGTACCAATACTTTTTTTCAAGTACTCGCCGATACCGATTACAGATACTTTTTTTTTTAATGTCACGTGACAGTGTTTTTTTTTTTTTAACAGTGCTTTCTTTTTTTCGGGGGGGGGGGGGGGTGAACGGTTTCTTTATTTTTTACAATAATATTTTTTTTAATTCTTTATTGCAATATGTGTTTGTTTTTTTTTAATCAGCCCTGTTGGGGGGCTTTGGTGAGATATCAGGGGTTCTAACAGACCTCTGATGTCTCCCCCTTGAGGCAGAGGATAGAGATTCCCCAGTCCCTTTCTCTACAGCCTCAGCTGCACTGAGAATGAATGGAGAGAAGAGAGCGGCTCCTCTTCATTCATAAACTGACACATTGTAATCACAGGAGGTTACAATGTTTCAGTTATGTGAATAGACAGAGTCAGCTGACTCTGTCCATTCACAAAGGAAGGAGGAGGAGGACAGCAGAACGGAGGGGAGAGGCACAGCACAACGGAGGGGGACAGAGAAGGAGAGGGGGACAGCGGAACGGAGCGAACGGAGAGGGACAGCGGAGGGGGACTGGAGGAGGATGCGTGGACAGTCAGCGGTGATCGCATGTGGGGAAGGTACAAGCACCGATCACCGCTGTATGTCACTAAAGCCACGGGGGGGAGAAGCTTGTAACTCCCCCACGCGCCGATCACCACTGACTTCCAGGTATCGGGGGAAGCATCGGGAGCATGTGCCCAAGTACAAGTTCTTGGGCAAATGCTTGGTATTGGTGCAGATACCGATACTAGTATCAGTATCCGGACAACCCTACTGATAGGCTGCAGCGATGGGCACGGATAGGCACAGTTAAAGCGGCACTGATAGGCATAGTTAAGGTGGCACTGATAGGCACAGTTAAGGTGGCACTGATAGGCACAGATAAGGCGGCACTGATGGGGACAGATAAGGTGATACTGATGGGCACAGATAAGGCGGCACTGATGGGCACGCATGGGCGGCAGTGATGGGTGGCACTTATGGGCACTGGTAGGTGACACTGATGTGCAGCACTGTTGTTGAGGCACTGATTGTGGGCACTGATGGGTGGCACTGGTAGGCGGCACTGCTGCCTATTGCTAGGTGGCACTGGCAGGGGGCACATTTGGGCACTGGTGATCTAGCTGCAGATCTCCGTGATCGGGACTGATGTCCCTCTCATGGCCGCCGGTGATCGCTTTTTTTTCCTCCTCACGCTGTCAGCGCGAGGAGAAAAAATAGCCGATTACCGGCTCTGTTGACATCACATGATCACCTGTCATTGGCTGACAGCTGATCACGTGGTAAGGGGTCGGGATCGACCCCTTACTCCGATCTGTGATCAGGCGAGTCTCATAGACTCGCTGATCACAGAGCGCGCCACGCGCACCCTGCAGGGGGCGCGCAGGCCGCTCGTGCACAGGACGATGTCAATAGACGTCGTCCCGGCAAAGCAGGTCCGCTCTGTAGCCGTCATTCGGCTATAGCGCGGATCGATCTCTAGTGGTTAAACATTTTGCTTGTCTTGCAAAACGCTCTCAAACCAAGTTACTCTAAAACCAAGGTTTTACTGTACTTAATTATTGATGTGCCTTGATTGGCGGCGCCTTGGTTCCTGCATTTTTGGGAGCTGCAATGTGCGCCGGGGCTCCTCCCTCCTCCTGTCTCCTACCGTTGCGGGGGGCTGGGCGGGCACCCGACGCACATGTGACGTCATGTGACGCCGCACACCGACGTGTTGCATTCAATCAGCAATTATCACGACAGGAAGTCTTGAGAGCCAGTTGCCGATTGACACTAGGTGTCCGGGCATTGAAACCGCCTCCCCCTGGAGTACGCAGCGTGACGTTGGTGGCACTCTATGGCTGCCTGTGGCTATAAAGACTGCACGTGGGTGGAGCACATACTTTTCTCACCTTCACACCCCAACACACTGGCTGTCACGGTTTCCATCCTAATGCCCCGTACACACGATCGGACATTCCGACAGCAAAACTGTGGAATTTTGTTCGAAGGTTGTTGGCTCCAACTTGTCTTGCATACACACGGTACACACAAATGTTGGCCAACAATTACGATTGTGATTCTGAGACTTAATAACATGAATTTTATCATCAATTATTATCACTATTAACATTGTTATCTTTATTATGAATTGGAATATTTTTATTACTATATATTAATGTATCTATTATTACTGTGAATCATGTATAATAAACTGTTAAGGTGTTACTATTGTCTATCATGTTTTTTTAAATTATTCAATGTATATTACTTCGGAATTTACCATCATGTGATTGCATATCTTATTACCTAGCCGTGCTTCATACAAAGTCCCACCCAACCCCCTTCTTTTAATATATGTTCAATAGAGCCCTTATAAGGAACTCAGGTTTTTTTCACCACTCGTTACAGGATGGTCTATGTGCCTTAACTTCGGGAGCTATTTGGAGTGGCGGTTGGAAGAAATCATGGATTACAGAGAAGAGGTGCTGAACATCTCGGAAGTGGAAGTATGGAATTTCTGGCCGTTCAGGAATGGGAGCTGGAGATTGCCTACAGATGGCTGCTAGACTCTGCTTAGTGCCAGTGCTGGGCTCCCTTTGCCTGGGACTATCCAGAAGTAGCAGCTGACAGTCCTGAAATCTAGGCTGAAGTGTCAGCAATGGAGCAGAGTACCAGTATGTGCTTTGCCCATCTCTGCCCACAGCTATGGACGCAGAGGTCTTATGGCGGATGCAGGTGTTGACTCACCATGGCGATCCTGTTTCTCCATAGGATGATCTTAGATGGAGAAATGTGTCTGTCCAACGAAAGTTCAAGGTCTCGGGAGAAGAGGAAGCCGTCCTCATTCCACAGCCACGGATCACAGAAAACAGGGATTTAATTGACTTTTCATCAAAGGATATTATGAATGATGAGTCACCTGCCAAAGTGTTGGCACTGGGCCCAAGGTCCACCAGCCCGTGCCCTGGATTTTCAGCAATTCCAGAGACTAGCAATTTAATCGACTTTTCTGCTAAGGAAGAACACCTGGGTGAGCCTTCAGCAGAAGAGCTGGCATCAGGGCCAAACATCACTGAGTTCTGCCCAGCACCAACCACAGCTTCAGCCTTCCTGAGAGAAGAGGCAGCCAGCCTATCTCCCACTCCACTGACAGGGACATGGGGCTTCCCAACAGCAGCATCTGTAAAGTTACAACAGACTTCTCCAGCTGAAGCACTGGTAACTGGACAGAGGGTCCAAGACCTCTGCCCCACACCTGCTGCAGTTTCGGAGGCCCAGGGTGAGAAGGAGACAGTCACTTCCCAGCAGCAGATCAGGTTCCAGGGGGAGAAGGGAGAGGAGGTTGTCATCCTCCCTCCCCAACAGTCAGCCAGATGGGAGGAAATTGTCTTCCCTCCCCAGCCAGGATCCGTGCACCTGGGAGACAGTGACAGAGAAATGTCATCCCAGCAACCAGATAAGGAAATGGAAGATGAATCAATCGGCCTCCCTCCCCAACATTTAGCTAGAGCTGATGATGTGGCATCCCCTGCAGAAGTGCTGACAACAGGACAGAGTACTACCAGCCTCTACTCCATGCTGGCAACAACCACAGAGTCCCATGGAGCTGGGGCAGTTGGTCCCTCTCCCCAGCAACAAGCTGAAGTAGTGAAGCTTCTACTCCCAGCTGAATCGCTGGCAACAGGGTAGAGCACCGCTGGCCTCTGCCTAGCACCCACAGTGTCTCCACAGCTTCAGGGAAATGCGGCAGACAGCCCCTCTGCCCAACAACAGACTGAGCCATGGAATGATAGAGAACCCAGCTGAAGCGCTGGCGACCGGACAGAGAGTCAATGACCTCTATCCCACACCTACTGACAGTAACCTTTCCCTGCGGCCAAGAATGGAAATCAGGTTGACCACCTATGTGAGTACATGTGCTTGACTATCGCATGTCCAGACAAGGTGGAGGTCTGGGACCTTGTTAGTCGACTTTTGATGGGGGAGAAATGTGACAGACCTAACCAACCTCTTTTGGAGAGAACTAGGAGCAAGCCTCTCACCCACTGATTATGGCCCAGGGAGAGAGCAGATCATTATCTAATGATGGACCACCACTTAATGGACGATCAGAACGAGGCTTGGCTTACTTCTCTGAATAAGGACAATAAAGCTTCCCTTTTGGAGTGGATTGAAAGGTGTAATATTAATTGTGGGACAGTAAAATTTGTCTACAATATCCTTCAACAAATCGATGATACAATAATTCCACTGTATCGGAATGATGGAACATTGTATGAGCTTTGCCTTATAGACAATTGTAGGTAGGAGCCAGACAGTCTGTGACTGGGGTCTCCTGCTTTTGTCTGAAGGTGTTCTGTGTTTATACTTATGTTAATGTCTATTGTACCTTCTAAGCTCAAAATCGGCAAGTCTGACCTGGAATGAGACCTCTGAGTCATCCAGGTGGCTAATTAAGGTAATGTTTATAGTATATGTTGGTTTTTGTAATTATATGCCTGTGTAAAGGTTGCATTGTTAGGGTAATATTAACAGGAGGAGGGATGTCCTACTTTGGTGTATATACTCTCTATAATTTTTTACATAAAAATGTTCCAGTTTTGCAGCCAAACAAGTCACGCCTGGTTCTTGGTTGCATTAGGCGGCTATAATATCTGACATCTATGTTCAGATTGGAAGAAGCACTCAAGCAGAGTGTGGAAAGCGGTTCCGTTACAGTCTACGTCTGGGTTACCATATACACCTTCAAGAATCAAGACACACTTACCCTATCTCCTGCACCCTACTCCCTCAGGGAAATACCCTCACTTGTAATTGTAGTGCACACCAGGTGAAAGAGAGCCAGTTCTAAATCACAGGAGAACATTAACTCTGCCGAGGTCTACACACCCTCAGAGTGACAATGTGTCCCTTGCAATGGAGTGGGACCTGGTTTGTTCTACTGTCCATATCTTCCATAACGTCCATATCTTGTTCTAGCTCTATCTCAGGCACACAACATGTGGCCTACCTGACAAAAGCAGAATTTTATGTCGCCATTCCTTGGACAGATTACGGCCTTAATACGGCCATCTTTGTCCAGAGCTCTAAAACGTCCCACCTCTTCTCCCACTCCAGTTTCCCAACTGGAGTCAGATCCCCATATGTCTGTCCTAAAGAATGCAGAGACAGGAGGGAACGGAGAGGATATGGATGCCGTACTGGAGGAAGGTGCGGAGGATTTCCCTCCCCCACATTGTCATTATGATGAAGAAGGACCTTCACACAACATGCTTGCTAACATTGAAAAGCTCATTGCCTCTGTCTGCAAAATCCTTGGCGTTACACCACTTGGCTCTCCTCCATTTCCGGGAAGAGGAACATCTCTGTAATGTGCATAAAGTGCTGCAGCAGCACTGACAAAAGAAAAAAAATGTCTAAGATTGCTGGCAAATTTCATTACTGGCTTCTTAAAAAAAAAAAAAAATGAAAGAAATAAACAACTTTTATGTAGAGTCCAACAAAATTACATTCCACGCTTTTTGAATCTAGTAGGTATTTTAAAAGGGGTCCTTAAAGCAAAAAACATACAACATAGGTTGGACTTGATGGACTTGTGTCTTTTTACAACCTCACCTACTATGTAACTATGTGAGATCAACTAGATACATACCAAACTCTTAATCCGAGCAGGCAGCCTGCCTGGTCAGGAAAGGGGGATAAACGTGCAATGGTACTAGGCAGTAATATATTTCTCTCCCTCCTTGGTGGGAGTGGAGATGACCCTATCTATAAGGATATACAGTACATACACACACAGCACAAGGCCGTGTTCACACTACGAGACGTTTCTCGGGGCTGCAGTTCCTCGGAGCTCCACAAGGTGGTGATCTTCTCACTTCTACCATAGAGACAGGAAGTCTCTATGGAAGACAGGAAGCGATGTCAGGTACAGTCAGGAAGTGATGTCAGGTACAGACAGGAATCTCCGTGTGATGAGAGGTAGAGGTGACTGCTGAAATTGCTAGCAGAGGAGGTAATAAGATCTTATTTTCTATTTACACCCAGTAACCCCCCCGTCATGTTCCGTCCTCTTCCTCCATAGTCACTGTGACGTCTTTTATCTCCAGCAGATGATGATACACACACATATATAGTGTGGAAATGTAGATTAACCCCTTCAGGGGCAGAACATTCCCCCACTTACAGGGACGGAACATTCTCTTCATATTGGAGATGTGTCACCTTCTCCCCTTAGCAGCCTCTCGTAACGAGGGATGAGATGCGGATTCGGGTTGTACTGAAATTCGCACTTCTACACTCCTCCTCCCGCGATACAAATATCCCCATTCCCCACCACCTTAACCATGTGCCTGCCCCTCCTGCAGGCCCGGGACCGGCATGGCGGATGGCGTGGAGGGTGATCAGTTCTCGGATCTCCTCTCCGGTGAATGAACCCGGAAGAGAAGAGCATTTCCTCACTTCCAGGCTCAGAGCCGTCATTCCCCGGTCACTGTGGTCATGGAAGAAGCTGATTAATCCCGATCTGTCCTTCATCAGCTTCACTGAGGTCCAGATAGGGTTGCCACCTCATCCCTTTAAACCCGAACACATATGAATTACACAGGTTCTGAGGCTGATTTAATTCACCAAGTGTGTATAATTACCATCTTAATCAGCCACAGAACCTGTGTAATCATCATGTGTTCGGTTTTAAAGGGATGAGGTGGCAACCCTAGGTCCATAGGTGACGTTGGAGGTCCAATAGACCCCTGATGTCTCCTTAAACACTTCCCACCCAAGGACGTTTCTGAACATTCTTGGGTTTCAGTGGTTATACCTGGATGATGCCTGCACTCACAGGTATCATCCCAGTACCGTTGTGTTCTCTGTAAAGCAGAAGTGATCTGAGTGGCTCTCTGGTCCCATCGCGGAGTCCAAGAAAGATGCGGCCTGCAGCAATGGCGGCCCTGTACAGAGAGAGAGGAACTGATGTCATTTCCCCCCTCTCTCTGGAAACCGGGAGCAATGAGCAGTTTGTCACTTCCGGTTCCGCCACTTTTGTTTACCTGGCCACCAGGGGCCGGGGAAGTAACTGATCAGACCGATCTCGGTCTGATCGGTTACGTGGGGGGGCCAGAGGAGAGATATGGTGTCTAATAGACCCCAGATCTCTCCATAAAATAGAAAGGAGACTTCCACCATGCCAAATGTAGAGTGTGGTGGTCCCATCCCTAGTATAATAGAATAAGAGAGGATACCCCCTGAATGGGACTTTGACAAACCACCAACTCAATGATAAAAAAATATCTTTAAATGATAAGAATAAAAAGACAAGTGTCGTCCACCCAAAGGGCACCAGGGTACACTACCCCTAGGAGAGTACATATGTTGACCTGTATCTATTTTTTTTTGTTTTGGTTTCTATGTGATGTATTTTATACATTTATGCAATGTGTAGACGACACTTGTCTTTTTATTCTTATCATTAAAGATATTTTGTTTATCATCGAGTTGGTGGTCTGTCAAAGTCCCATTCAGGGGGTATCCTCTCTTGTTCTCCATAAAAGAGGACCTGTCACGGCCCATGCTAGCACAAGGGATGTTGTTCATCCCTTGTGATAGCAATAAAGTTAGTACAAAAAAAATAGTGTTAAAAAAAGAAAAATGTGGCCCGGACGTGCAAATGCATACGTTACTCCCGCACGCAAACAGTGATCGCACCACACATGTGAGGTATTGTCGCGAACGTCAGAGCGAGAGCAATAATTCTAGCACCTCCTGTGTATCTCTAAACTGGTAACCCGTAAAGGCGTTTAAAGCGTCGCCCATGGAGATTTTTAAGTACCGTAGTTTGCCGCCATTCCACAGGCAGACGTAATTTTGAAGCGTGACATGTTGGGTATCTATTTACTCGGCGTAACGTCATCTTTTACATTATACAAAAAAAAATTGGGATAACTTTACAGCTTTATTTATTTTTTTAATTCATGAAAGTGTCCCCCCCCCCCCAAAAAAAAAAGTGTTTGAAAAACCGCTGTGCCAATACCGTGAGACATTAAAAATTGCCACACGCACCATTTTATTCTATAGGGTCTCTGCTAAAAAACATACCATATATACTGGAGTATAAGCCGACCCGAATATAAGCCAAGGCACCTAATTTTACCACAAAAAACTGGGAAAACTTATTGACTCGAGTATAAGCCTAGGGTGAGAAATGTGCAGCTACTGTAAGTGGAAAAGAGGGTCAACAATGCCCATTTGCAGCCTCACTGTGCCCATTTGCATGCCTCACTGTGCCCATTTGCAGCCATAGGTCCCCTGAACTTCAAACTCGGTAGTTAAGGGTTACTAGATGCCCCCTAGCTGCAGCCAAAATTTGGGGTCTCTGGACCCAAAGGGTCCCGAAATGACATTGCTGCAGATGGACACAGTTGACCGAATTTTGGGCCCCATATCTCGGGGCCACTTTGTGCTAGGAACCCCAAATTCGGTGTGCAAACCTGATGGAACTAGCACTACAACATATCTAAAGCTGGGGTTCCTAGCACTAAGTGGCCCTGAGATACGGGGCCCCATATTCGGTTCAGAAAATGTCAAGCACTTTTTTGCAGCAGAGAATGACATTTTCTGAACCAAATTTGGGGCCCCGTATCTTGGGGCCACTTAGTGCTAGAAACCCAACATTTGGATATGTTGTAGTGCTACCTCCACTGGGTTTTCACACCAAATGTGGGGTTCCTACCACCAAGTGGCCCCAAGATACGGGGCCCCAAATTCGGTTTGGAAAATGTCATTCTCTGCTGCAGAAAAGTGCTTGACTCGAGTATAAGCCGAGGGGGGCATTTTCAGCACAAAAAAATGTGCTGAAAAACTTGTCTTATATTCAAGTATATACGGGGTATATATTTTTATATATATATATATATATATATATATATATATAAAGAAGAAAAAATGGACCGATGCTAGATGCAAATATTTCTTTTACTGGAAATTTCAAGTAAAAGAAATATTTGCATCAAGCATCGGTCCATTTTTTCTTCTTTATTGATTTATGGTGGAAGATTGGGAATCCACCCTGACGGTGCTGTGATCTGATTAAAGGACTAAGAAAAGAAGGTAACCCACCTGGAGTTTGAATATATATATATAATGTTTGGGGGTTTTAAGTAATTTTCTAGCAAAAAAAAAAAGTAGATTTGAAGGTAGGAGTGAAGTGTCGGAATAGGCCCGGGAAAGAGGTGGTTAAAGAGGACCTGTCATTTATATTTCGCTATGACATGGGGGGGGGGGGTGTTGGTCGCACATTGTCACACCCCGGAGTGAGAGAAATAATTCTGGGGGCCGTTATTCCCGGTTTACTCTAAACAGATGACCTGTTGGAGCTTTTACAGGGTTGTCTTTGCACCATGTTGGGTAGTGACGTTAGTCCCCGGTTTATGGAGGGCACACAGCATTAAAGCGGAGTTCCACCCTGAAATGTTTTTTTTTACATAATCACAGACCTTTAATCTTATAAAGAAACATTTGGGGGATTTTTTTTTTTTTATACTTACCAGAAATGCCCTGTTGCTATGTACTGCTCCTAATCTGCCACTTCCTGGTCCGCGGCGCTCCTCGTCACTTCCTCCCCTCGCCTGTGCTCCTGGGAAATGTGAGTCATCATTTCTCAGGAGCCTGTGGGCAGTACAGTGATCAAAAATCGCGTCATTTCCCAAAAGGAAATGACGCAATTTAAGGCAGTTGCCATAATGACGGGCCGGGACCTTCCTCCGTCGCCGCCCATTGTTATGGCATCTTCCTCCGTCGCCGCCCCTCATTTCCCGACAGGAAATGATGCGATTTAGGGCGGTTGCCATAACGACGGGCCGGACCTTCCTCCGTCGCCGCCCGTTGTTATGGCATCTTCCTCCATCGCCGCCCCTCATTTCCTGACAGGAAATGATGCGATTTAGGGCGCTTGCCATAATGACGGGGCGGGACCTTCCTCCGTCGCGGCCCGTTGATATGGCATCTTTTGAAAACAATCGGCGCTACCGGCGCCGGAGAATCGCGCATGCGTGATATCGAGAGGTGCATGCTGGGTAACCATCGCTATTCCCGGAAGAGGCATCGATTGGGCTTCACGTGCCCACAATCATCACGGCAACGGCCAGAAGAGGATTTAATAAGTTGTGAGTATAAAATAAATATATTAGCAACATCCACTGGCAAACATATAAAATCATTACTTATGATAATAATGCATTATGCTTGGATACATGAAAAATAAAAAAAAATGTGGCTGGAACTCCGCTTTAAGGGTCAACATAAATGTGTTGGGGGAGGGGGGGGGGGCACTTTGTTTTTAGAAGCATAAAATGCAGATTTTACCATGTGTGTAAAAATAAGACTTAATAGGCGGGTTGCCCCCCAGTGGGAATTGGAACATGTAGATTGGGTTACTTAGGGTGATACTTTTATAAAGAGTGGTCCCAGGTTCTCTGAGGTCATCATGACCAATGCAGAGCCCATAGCCCTTGATTGGACAGGAGGAGGGACAGTCCACTGTCAGAGCGTAGGGGAGAGTGCCGGTTGTTGAGGGATCAGAGGATCGGATAAGTGTTTTGGAATCGAACAAAAGTCCGATATCATTATATCTACCCCCTCATCACATTGAGTTTGTTATATGAAGTTTACACTTCTGGAAATAATCTCCCGAGACCAACTTTCAGCTCAGAAGTTACTTCTGAATTCTTTATTTCCTCTTTTTACAGCTTTATACAATCTTGTCAGACAAAAACAAGGCACTTGCAAAACATATAATTGTGACATTGTCTAAGTTTTTTTTAGTAAATTTAGCAATTGATCATAGCTATTTTGGGGTGTCTTGGTAACTTCCTTTCCGAGAGGATGGGTGTTGGGTGCAGTTCTCGGAAAAAAGGGACAATCTTTTTATAATCCTTTGCGGTTCGGGGGGGGGGGGGGGGGGGGGAGCTAGCAGCTATCTGAGTTGAAGTTAAGATTAAAAAGCTAAGCAATGACATAATATTACATTTGAAATAGGCATTTTGGCATTTTACCTGGTACCTTATGTGACAACTTAATCACATCCATTACAGAAGTAAATGTGCTTGTTCTGGTTCCCTTCACCAAAATGACCATGAAACCCCTGAAGTGGGGCTGCCACCATTATACGAGGGTTAAATGCTCATTTAGGTTTTGGTCATTTTTCGTTTCCCCGGAGATGGGATTTAAAAAAGAATCAATTTTCCCATACTAATATTGTCCAACCAATACAGTCCAGATAATATTTCATTATCCGTCTACAGAGAAACCCGCAGGGATCACATGACCACACCAATGAGGATGGAGGAGGACCGGAGTCACATGACTGAGAAGATACTAAACCTCACCCTGGAGATCATCTACCTGCTGACCGGAGAGGTGAGGAGGATTCTGGGAGGTCACATGACATCACTCTTATCTCTATTAATAAAACACAGACCTGACCGGAGAGGTGAGGAGGATTCTGGGAGGTCACATGACATCACTCTTATCTCTATTAATAAAACACAGACCTGACCGGAGAGGTGAGGAGGATTCTGGGAGGTCACATGACATCACTCTTATCTCTATTAATAAAACACAGACCTGACCGGAGAGGTGAGGAGGATTCTGGGAGGTCACATGACATCACTCTTATCTCTATTAATAAAACACAGACCTGACCGGAGAGGTGAGGAGGATTCTGGGAGGTCACATGACATCACTCTTGTCTAGTCTGGTCAATAGTCCATGTTCTTATTGTAGACATTTAGATGATGTCAGATGATTGATATCGGTTTATCTTTCTCCTGATCTGTAGGATTATGTTTTAGTGGAGAAGTCTAGTGGGAAGCCAATCTTAGAAGGATGGAGCAGGACCCAGAGCCCCACCATGGTGCCTCCTCCAACTTCTCCCACACCTGAGAGGAACAAAGAGCAGAAGATCCTGGAACTGACCACCATGATGGTCCATCTGCTGACAGGAGAGGTGAGGAGGATTCTGGGAATTCTGGGACATTATCCAGTAACAGACAAGGGATGTGTCTGGATGGTGACTGTATTATTGTGTGTGTCAGGTTCCTATAAGGTGTCAGGATGTCACTGTCTATTTCTCCATGGAGGAGTGGGAGTATTTAGAAGGACACAAGGATCTCTACAAGGACGTCATGATGGACAATCAGCCGCCCCTCACATCACCGGGTAAGAGGAGACTTTATTGTAAAGGAGAGAGCAGTACGGAGGCTCCACCTAGATCCCCCATCATCTGATAAACACATAGAAACAATGTATTCAGTCAGTGTGTGTGTTTCCTACAGATGGATCCAGTAATGGGAACCCACCAGAGAGATGTCCCCGTCCTCTGTATTCCCGGGATTCTACACAGGAAGATCACACCATCCCTCACCATCGTCAGGTAAGAGATTGACAATTATTGGTAGTTATGATTTATACAGAAGCACGTTTGTTACTATGAATGTTTTTATTATATACTTAGAGTGGAAACCTTGGGGATTATAATATTGTTGTTAAAGATGAGGATGAGGAGTATGGAGTGATGGAGGAGGTTTCAGAAGGACACAAGGATATGATGGATCCACCTAATACCAGGAACCCACCAGAGAGATGTCCCCGTCCTCTGTATTCCCGGGATTCCACACAGGAAGGTCACACCATCCCCCACCATCATCAGGTAGATGAGGAACAATCACTGATAGTATCATTAGGATCTGTACATTATCTGCATTGTTACCTTTGATGTCATTTTTATTATATATTCAGAGTGGAAACCTGAGAAATCCTATAATTAAATCAGAGGTTAAAGCAGAAGAAGAAGAGAGGTATGTGAGGGATGATCAGCAGTCTATGGAGGAGGATGGAATAACGGGGACATTTATAGAGGAGGACACTCCTACAGAGATCAGCACAGGTGGGTCATAAACACTAAATACATACATAATATAAATACATGTAAGCCATTACTGAATCCTGACCCCTGCACTATATACTCTATGTTGTACATTACATACTCCTGACCCCTGCACTATATACTCTATATTGTACATTACATAGTCCTAGTGTTGGGAGAAAGGTTCTGGCCGAGCAAAAGTTCGACCTGAACATTGCCTGTTCTCCCATTCGGCAAACACCCGAATTTGTGGGGTGCTTAGCAGGATGTTCGTCCCCGGAACTCCCCACAATGCATTGCATGCTGCACCGTGCATTCTAAGCCCTGATAGGGCAAAGCTTTGCCCAATCAGGGCACAGTGTAAGCTGGTTGTTAAGGAGCTGGGCCAGGAAGCTGGCCGCCGCATCCTTAACAGTCGATCAGTCATCAGCTGTCAATGGTCTTCCCCTTCGGGTCTGGTATAGATTTTAAGGGGAACCCCACATCAAGATTTTTTAAAAAATGGCGTGTGGTTCCCCTCAAAATCCATACCAGACCCTTATCCGAGCATGCAGTCATGTAGGGACGAGCGAGGGCCCCCCCCCCACCCAAGCATACGAGGCCACATGCCGTCAACATGCCTATGCTTGCAGAGCCCCCTTCACAAAGCACAAGGGCCTCTTCCCCACAACCCTGGCCGGTGGTTGTGGGGGTCTGCAGGCAGGGGGCTTATCAGAATCTGGAAGCCCCCCCTTTAACAAAGGGCCCCCAGATCCCAGCTCCCCCCCCCTCCCCCCCATGGGAATGAATATGGGGTACTTATTCACCAAAAAAGTGTCAATAAGAAAAAACTCAGTAGGTGGTCAGTCTTCCTTCATGGGCGGAGAGTTTTTTTTTTTTGGGGGTCCAGGCCGTGGCGGCGGGTGGCGGATCTACTTCGGGGGATGTTGTTTTTTATTTTTTTAATAGAGGAATTGTCAAAAACTGTTTTTGTGTTTTAATTTCTTTTTTGGTGAATGGGTGTGGGTATTATATATCCCATACTCATTAACATGGGGGGGTCCGGAATCTTATACCATATGTTGTACATTACATACTCCTGACCCCTGCACTATATACTCTATGTTGTACATTACATACTCCTGACCCCTGCACTATATACTCTATGTTGTACATTACATACTCCTGACTTCTCTCTCTCCCCTCTACCCACTGCTATATATACACATAATATGTATTCTCTTTTGTTACACCCATTTCCTACCAGCTGGACATTTTATATCTGATGATTTGATTGGAGCACAGACTTTTACATGTTGATAATAATGTGATAACATCCTCCAACTTTGGAACCTTAAACAGAAAGTGATAATGAGGGAGGAGTCAGTAACCCAATGATGGTGGTCTTCAGGATCAGTCCAGTCTTCATCTTGGTTGTTCTCCCCCCATCCTCACTCTCTGACCTCTGGTGGGGCTCAGCCCCGCTGTTATTCATGACTAAATCATGGACTAAATAAGGAAGTGCAGGACTTCTTGTGTTGGGAAGATGGCAATGAGTGATAGAGGGGGTGGGGACACTCGTCCTATAATCCCCTCATCACTGTCACTCCTATAAAAGACAGTTCTCGTTGTTTTCTCACTCTCTGACTAAGGTCCATGAATAAAGAAATGAACTGGTAGGAGATCAGAGGACCCATTTACTAGTTACCTTGAGGGGGGAATTGTAAGATCCTCAGAGACAAAGCTGCCTGATGTGGGCGGAGTCCTGGTTTAGGGGAACCAATCAGCTCATGTCTAGTAATAATCTTTGTATTTCTATTTTAGTAGATGGACGGGAGATGAGGAAAACCTCAGAGGATTGTCTCACTTTGTCTCCAGACTGTAAAGTAGAAGATGAGGACATCACACAGTATAGTCCAGGAGAAAACCCGACTACCTCAAATGTCCATCCGGCACCACACAGTGTAGATGGACCATCGTATTCCTCTTATCCTGAGGAACCTCAGACTGTGCGGGACGGTGCCGGACCATCGTATTCCTCTTATCCTGAGGAACCTCAGACTGTGAGGGACGGTGCCGGACCATCGTACTCCTCTTATCCTGAGGAACCTCAGACTGTGCGGGACGGTGCCGGACCATCGTACTCCTCTTATCCTGAGGAACCTCAGACTGTGCGGGACGGTGCCGGACCATCGTATTCCTCTTATCCTGAGGAACCTCAGACTGTGAGGGACGGTGCCGGACCATCGTACTCCTCTTATCCTGAGGAACCTCAGACTGTGCGGGACAGTGCCATTCTTCCAACAGTTGAGATGTTTCCCTGTACTGATTGCAGGAAGAGTTTTCGTTTTAGATCCAACCTGTATGTGCATAAAAGATCTCACACAGGTGAGAAGCCATATTCCTGCCCTGAGTGCGGGAAATGTTTTTCACAGAAAACCCATCTTTTAGCACATCATAAAACTCACACGGGAGAGAAGACATTTTCCTGCTCTGAGTGCGGGAGATGTTTTTCACAGAAGACCCATCTTTTAGCACATCATAAAACTCACACGGGAGAGAAGACATTTTCCTGCTCTGAGTGCGGGAAATTTTTTTCAGGGAAGTCCAATCTCTTAGCACATCGTAAAACTCACACGGGAGAGAAGACATTTTCATGTTCTGAGTGCGGGAAATTTTTTTCAAGCAAGTGCAGTCTTTTAGGACATCAGAGAATTCATACGGGAGAGAAGCCGTATTCCTGCCCTGAGTGCGGGAGATGTTTTTCAAGGAATTCCAATCTCTTAGCACATCGTAAAACTCACACAGGAGAGAAGATATTTTCATGTTCTGAGTGCGGGAAATTTTTTTCAAGCAAGTGCAGTCTTTTAGGACATCAGAGAATTCATACGGGAGAGAAGCCGTATTCCTGTCCTGAGTGTGGAAAATGTTTTGTACAGAAATCACATCTTAACACACATCAAAGATCTCATATGGGGAATAGTCCAGGAGAAAACCCGGCTTCCTCAAATGTCCATCCTGCACCACACAATGTAGATGGACCATCGTATTCCTCTTATCCTGAGGAACCTCAGACTGTGCGGGACGGTGCCGGACCATCGTATTCCTCTTATCCTGAGGAACCTCGGACTGTGCGGGACGGTGCCGGACCATCGTATTCCTCTTATCCTGAGGAACCTCGGACTGTGCGGGACGGTGCCGGACCATCGTATTCCTCTTATCCTGAGGAACCTCAGACTGTGAGGGACGGTGCCGGACCATCGTATTCCTCTTATCCTGAGGAACCTCAGACTGTGCGGGACAGTGCCGGACCATCGTATTCCTCTTATCCTGAGGAACCTCAGACTGTGAGGGACGATGTCCTCCTTCCAAGAGATAAGAACTTTCTCTGTACTGAGTGCGGGAAGTGGTTCAGTTTTAAATCTGACCTTTATGTTCATAAAATAGCTCACACAGGTGAGAAGCTGTATTCCTGTACCTGGTGCAAGAAATGTTTTGTTCAAAAATCAGATCTTGTCACACATCAAAAATCATGCCTGTATGAAAAACCGTATTCCTGTTTTGAGTGCAGGAAATGTTTTCGCCAAAAATCAGAACTTGTCAAGCATCAAAGATCTCACACATTCTGTCCTGAGTGTGGGAAATGTTTTTCAAATAAGTCCAGTCTTAACTCACATCAGAGATCGCACACGGGGGGAGAAGCCGTATTCCTGTCCTGAGTGCGGGAAATGTTTTTCAGATAGGTCCATTTTTTACAGACATAAGAAATCTCACACGGGGGGAGAAGCCACTTTCCTGTCCTAAATGAGGGGAATGTTCCTCAGGGAAGTCCTGTCTTCCTGTACATAAGGGGTCCCACACAACCCCTTGAGGTGTATTAGTGCCTTGATTGTGGGAAATGTCTTCTATATTAAATGTTGATGGACATGTGGGGAAGAAGCATGTAACGAAATGTCCCACACTCCACTTGAGTGCTTTCGTCATATACCGCTTCCTCCAGTCTGAGAATGGATAGAAGATATCAGCCGCATATTAAAACCAGGAACAAGGCAGGACTCGTTTGGCATTCATGTTGAGCAACCAAATGAGTACTGCCTAGTTTGTGGTTGTCAGCAGTTGAAATATCTGATATCTATATTCAGACTGGGAGGAAGCGGTACACGACGAAAGCACTCAAGCAGAGTGTGGGACGTTTCATTACAAAGCACACCCTGATATACACCTCAGATATACTCCATGGCTGATCTTCATCATGTAAGAAACAGTTGATAAGGAGATCAGAGATCACCAAAGACATGAATGACGTGTTGTACCGTGTCGGCCATTGATAGCAGGAGAAAAATAAAAATGGAGTCATTACCTCTCATTGGATGAGTACATTTTGTGGTGTAAAATCTTGCAAGAGGTCTGTTTTCTCAAGTCGTCTTCCAGGACGAAACACGTTAACCCCACCACTTAAAAGGCGGTCCTCTAGGCCTGTTAAAATAAAAATTGAGTCATTACCTCTCATTGGCTGAGTACATTTTGTGGTGGAAGATTTCACAAACACTTACTGGTCTGTTTGTTAAAAATATGTTCATCAAATGTGACAAGCATTCGCCCCACCATGGCAAATTGCGATTTCCTATAAGTGTAAGTTCATTCTAGTAGCCATGATGTGGCTTTCCTGGCAGATGTCCATGACAGCATACGTTTGTGTAGCCCTGTCGTCGCTCCTACCCCAAAAGACCCCACTTCAATACATTTCCAGGCTAAGCCAAAGGCCACATTCCTTTTTTTGTCCTCCTCACTCATAGGACCATTTTTGTATGAAGTTTTCCTATCTTTTAGAAGTATTGGCAACCAGGTGTCATGTGGAACAGCTGTGCCAATGTCAGGAGCTTCCTGTTATATCCAGAAGTCTTCCAGGATGTCCCGAGTGGTCACTGAGTCCCTAGCTAACAGCGGGGTGGTGTCATGGCACACATATGCAGAGGAACGATCCCTGGAGAGTGGACCCTGCCATCGGCAGGCATTTGCTGGGACCCCAGCTATCAGTGGGGTGGTGTCATGGCACACATATGCAGAGGATCGATCCCTGGAGAGTGGGCCCTGCCATTGACAGGCATTTGCTGGGTCCCCAGCTATCAGCGGGGTGGTGTCATGGTACACACATACAGAGGATCGATCCCTGGAGAGTGGGCCCTGCCATTGATGGGCATTTGCTGGGACCCCAGCTATCAGCAGGGTGGTATTATGGC
The DNA here is from genome assembly GCA_037952835.1 of Lithobates septentrionalis. NCBI lineage: Eukaryota > Metazoa > Chordata > Amphibia > Anura > Ranidae > Lithobates > Lithobates septentrionalis. The sequence continues at coordinate 2,812,884 of JBBDGP010001872.1, read as the reverse complement.
ACACATATGCAGAGGATCAATGCCTGGAGAGTAGGCCCTGCCATCGGCAGGCATTTGCATTGGCTGGGAGCCCAGCTATCAGCGGGGTGGTGTCATGGCACACATATGCAGAGGATCGATCCCTGGAGAGTGGGCCCTGCCATCAACGGGCATTTGCATTGGCTGGGAGCCCAGCTATCAGTGGGGTGGTGTCATGGCACACATATGCAGAGGATTGATCCCTGGAGAGTGGGCCCTGCCATCAGCGGGCTTTTGCTGGGACCCCAGCTATCAGTGGGATGGTGTCATGGCACACATATGCAGAGGATCGATCCCTGGAGAGTGGACCCTGCTACCGGCGGGCATTTGCTGGGACCCCAGCTATCAGTGGGATGGTGTCATGGCACACATATGCAGAGGATCGATCCCTGGAGAGTAGACCCTGCCATCGGCGGGCATTGGCTGGAAGCCCAGCTATCAGTGGGGTGGTGTCATGGCACACATATGCAGAGGATCGATCCCTGGAGAGTGGGCCCTGCCATCGGCTGGCATTTGCTGGGACCCCAGCTATCAGTGGGGTGGTGTCATGGAACACATATGCAGAGGATCGATCCCTGGAGAGTGGGCCCTGCCATCGGCTGGCATTTGCTGGGACCCCAGCTATCAGTGGGGTGGTGTCATGGCACACATATGCAGAGGATCGATCCCTGGACAGTGGGCCCTGCCATCGGCGAGCATTTGGATTGGCTGGGACCCCAGCTATCAGTGGGGTGGTGTCATGGCACACATATTCAGAGGATCGATCCCTGGAGAGTGGGCCCTGCCATCAGCGGGCATTTGCATTGGCTGGGAGCCCAGCTATCAGCGGGGTGGTGTCATGGCACACATATCCAGAGGATCAATCCCTGGAGAGTGGTCCCTCCCATCGGCGGGCATTGGCTGGAAGCCCAGCTATCAGCGGGTGGCCATTAAGTGTGCCCAACACAGATATAGCAGTTGCGTTCCTGCCTCCGGGATCCGGCCCTGTGGATGCATCGCTTGCCCTGTGGAAGAGGTCGAGGATACGTGAGTATGTTTGGCTTGAGGTCAGTAGAAGGCACCAGACGCCATGCCGGCTGCTAGGGAGTAACTCCACCTATGTTATAAAAAAAACGTATTATCAAAGTTTGTTGCAGTCGCCTTCCTTTGTCTTTTTTCCTGTCCTGAACAGAGAACTGTTTGCTTCATGTATGGCAGAGTCTGTTTCATTAATCACCCGCTGGGAGGACGTTCTGATGTGAGAAGTCTGCAGTGTCAGTATTCCTTTAGCAGTAGTTGACCCCTTAGGGATTTTTCTCACCTGGCAAACAGAAACAACTGTTACATTGTCTTTTTTGGCAGTTTAGGAGACTTTAGCAGCTGTAGTTTGAATTGGGAGAAAAGTCTAAATGAATTTTTAGGACGTCATCTCTGTAATTCAAAAAATGCACCATGTATTCTGCCAAGGAGGAGTTGTTACAGCGGGGATTGCATCATTTCCTCTCCTCTCTCTCTACACCACAATCAAACTACACTTCCCATCATGCTTTGTGATTTGCAGTGAATGTGGGAGGGTACACTAGGCCTGTAAATATGAAAAACAAGCCCACCTTAACCACTTGACCACTGGGCACTTAAACCCCCTTCCTAACCAGACCAATTTTCAGCTTTCGGTGTTCTCACATTTTGAATGACAATTACTCAGTCATACAACACTGTACCCATATAAAATTTTTGTCCTTTTTTTCACACAAATAGAGCTTTCTTTTAGTGGTATTTAATCACCGTTGGGTTGTTTATTTTTTGCTCTATAAGAGAAAAAAGACTGAAAATTTGGTAAAAAAAATGAATTTTTCTTTGTTTCTGTTCGAAAATTTAGCAAATTAGTAATTTTTTCTTGGCCAAAATTTATACCGCTACATATCTTTGGTAAAAATAAGTACAACTTGGTGTATATTATTTGGTCTTTGTGAAAGTTATAGAGTCCAAAAGCTATGGTGCCAATATTTGAAAATTGATCACACCTGAAGTACAGACGGCCTATCTAATTTCTTGAGACCCTAACAAGCCAGGAAAGTACAAATACCCCCCAAATGACCCCTTTTTGGAAAGAAGACATTCCAAGGTATTTAGAAAGATGCATGGTGAGTTTTTTTTAAGTTGTCATTTTTTCCCACAATTCTTTGCAAAATTAAGATTTTTGTTTTTCTTTTTTTTTTTTTATCACAAAATTGTCATATTAGCAGGTTATTTCTCATACACAGCATATGCATACCACAAATTACACCCCCAAAACACATTCTGCTATTAGTCCCGAGTACGGCAATACCACATGTGTGAGATTTTTACACAGCGTGGCCACATACAGAGGCCCAACATGCAGGGAGCACCTTCAGGTGTTCTGGAGCACCCAGGCCAATTCTGACATTTCTCTCCTACATGTAAAAATCATCATTTATTTGCTAGAAAATTACATAGAAACCCCAAACATTATATATGTTTTTTTACCAAAGACCCTAGAGAATACAATGGAGGTTGTTGCAACTTTTTATCTCGCAGCGGCCGTTTACCGCGATGCGCCGGGTCCCGCTCTCGCGCGCCCCCTGGGCCGCACACTCTCGAGTGCACGCCCCTGGGGGCGCGCGAGAGCGGGGACCCGGCGCATCACGGATCACGGTAAACGGCCGCTGCGAGATAAAAAGTTGCAACAACCTCCATTGTATTCTCTAGGGTCTTTGCTAAAAAAACATATATAATGTTTGGGGTTTCTATGTAATTTTCTAGCAAATAAATGATGATTTTTACATGTAGGAGAGAAATGTCAGAATTGGCCTGGGTGCTCCAGAACACCTGAAGGTGCTCCCTGCATGTTGGGCCTCTGTATGTGGCCACGCTGTGTAAAAATCTCACACATGTGGTATCGCCGTACTCGGGACTAATAGCAGAATGTGTTTTGGGGGTGTAATTTGTGGTATGCATATGCTGTGTATGAGAAATAACCTGCTAATATGACAATTTTGTGAAAAAAAAGAAAGAAAAAAAAAATCTTGATTTTGCAAAGAATTGTGGGAAAAATGACGTCCATGGACGCCCACCCAAAATAAGCCGACCGCGCTGCAGCCGTCTTTCGGCTATGGCCCGGTCGGCATGTGGTTAACATAAATCACACCCCCTTTGAGATCTTTCTAACAGCAATCAGTGCTTGTATGGTGTATAGAAGCACATCCCTAGCCGCACCACAGAAAGAAAGAGCCGGGACATGCTGCTTTACATCGGCATGTGGCACAAGTAAATGTCGGCATGAGAAAAAAAACAAAAAACTGCAGTGCTAACTTACTAATCAATAACACAATAATGGTGGAAGGCTCTAATGTATGGAAATCTCAATAAACTTCAATATTACCACAATACTGGTCTCTGAGATATGTAACGTCACATATAATACATATCACACTGAAAATAAGACATAAGAAAATGAAAATTTGCAGGGATGGTGGAAACCCCTTCTACAAATATTTGGCAGACGACGGTGCCAGTAAAGCAGTGGATCTGTGTAGCCTCATCAGTGCCCATAAGTGCAGCCTTATCAGTGCATCTTATCAGTACCCATAAGCACAGGCTCATCAGTGCCCATCAGGGCAGCCACATCAGTGCTGCCTTAGCACAGCCTCATAAGTGCCCATCACTGCAGCCTCATCAGTGCCACCTCCGTGCTGTCTTATCAGTGCCCATAAGTGCAGCCTTATCAGTGCCCATTAGTGCTGCCTTATCAGTGTCCATCAGTGCAGGCTCACCAGTGCCCATATGCACAGCCTCATCAGTGCAGCTTATCAGTGCCCATAATCACAGCCTCATCAGTGCCCATCAGGGAAGCCTTCTTAGTGCCCATCAGTGCTGCCTTATCAGTGCAGTTTATCAGTGCCCATATGTGCAGCCTCATCAGTGCCCATAAGTGCATGACCATAAGTGCAGCCTCATCAGTGCCACCTCCCTGCTGTCTTACTGGTGCAGCCTCATCAGTGCCGCCTTAGTGCAGCCTCATCAATATCAGTGCCCATAAGTGCAGCCTATCTGTGCCCATCAGTGCAGCCTACCTGTGCCCATCAGTGCAGTTTATCAGTTTTGAGGTTTGGTCATGAAGGCAGCCTCTCTAAGGGTTCTTTTTTCCTCAGTCAGAAGATTTGCCGGGACCTGGGCCTTTTTGCCATGATTGACATTCTGCCTAGTATGGGTAGTGTTTATATCCATACTGGGTTGCAATCTGAGGTGGCTTCGGCATCCTATGAGAACAAAGGTTTTGTTCCTCCCATATGCAGAACCACCAAGGATAACTGGTTCCATGCCATGGGTATTGGGATGCTTTGATCATGTTCTCAAGCTATAGCGTTGGTTAGAGTTTTAGTACATAGATCTCTCTCTAAAAGAACCAGTGGGACAGAGATATTATCCAAAAAATATATATATATATATATATATATATATACAGGGAGTGGCGCTGTGCAAATGATAATCTAGTGGTTATAGTTTTTGTGTCTATAAATCATATTAAGGAAAACCATAAACTGTGAATAAATTGCATATGTATCCCACATGGGGATCAGTGACTACCAATGGGATAGGTGTAATTTCCAAATAAAAGTGCACTATAACCTTTACCCCGTACCCAATAACTGCTGGTTATCTCAGATAGTGTTGTATAATGTGTATTAATAGGTGCCAAAGTGTCAAGTGCAATCCAATTGAGTGTTCCAGCCTCTGCTGGAATAGACTCAAGTAATTTAAATATAAGAGGGGGTATCCCCACCATCTAAAGTGCAGTGCTAAAAAATATTTTATATAAATATACACCCAGTTATATGGAATAAATAAATATACATATGTGCAAGATATAATTCAAATTGATGATGAATGTAAAATATAAGATTGGGTAGTGGATAGTAAATTAATAAATAATAATGGGTATAACACAATTCATTAGCAGCATGAGATCATATGTGAAAACACAAAAATAAAAAGTCCAGTATCATTAAAAAATTCATATAATATCTTCCACCCGACGACTTCCAAACTCTCTAGAGATACAGTCCCCCTGTTGTGATCCCACTCACCGGAACGCTATACCCCTGCAGGGGTATAAGCATAAGATGTTTCCACTCAGCCGATCAGATCCGGATGCCGATCGAATCCTGGTAACCTCTTGCTTCTGATTTCCCAGTCCAGATCAGCCTCTCCAACCGGACAGCGAGACGGGGGAACTGGATAATCCCCTAGTGTACTCCTATCTCCAGCCGGACATCCGCTCCAAGAATTTGTTTGAAAGTCAGCAGGCAGAAGGCTTAGGCTCAGTTATCAGCGTCCCATACAGATCACCGACGAATCCCAGTTTGGGATTCGTCGGTGATCTGTATGGGACGCTGATAACTGAGCCTAATGCCGCGTACACACGAGCGGACATTACGGCGGACTTTGCCCGGCGGACTGGATTTCGTCGGACAATTCGATGTGTGTGGGCTCCAGCGGACTTTGTTTTCTCAAAAGTTCGACGGAATTAGATTTGAAACTTGTTTTAAATTTATCCGTTTAAATCGAGTCCGGTCGAAAAGTCCGCCGTCTGTATGCTAGTTCGACGGACAAAAAGCCACGCTAGGGCAGCTATTGGCTACTGGCTATGAACTTCCTTGTTTTAGTCCGGTCGTACGTCATCACGTACGAATTCGACGGACTTTGGTGGATTGTGTGTAGGCAAGTCCGTTCATTCACAAAGTCCGTCGGAAAGTACGTCGAAAAGTCCGCCGGGCAAAGTCCGCCGTAATGTCCGCTCGTGTGTACGCGGCATTAGCCTTCTGCCTGCTGACTTTCAAACAAATTCTTGGAGCGCGATGTCCGGCTGGAGATAGGAGTACACTAGGGGATTATCCAGTTCCCCCGTCTCGCTGTCCGGTTGGAGAGGCTGATCTGGACTGGGAAATCAGAAGCAAGAGGTTACCAGGATTCGATCGGCATCCGGATCTGATCGGCTGAGTGGAAACATCTTATGCTTATACCCCTGCAGGGGTATAGCGTTCCGGTGAGTGGGATCACAACAGGGGGACTGTATCTCTAGAGAGTTTGGAAGTCGTCGGGTGGAAGATATTATATGAATTTTTTAATGATACTGGACTTTTTATTTTTGTGTTTTCACATATGATCTCATGCTGCTAATGAATTGTGTTATACCCATTATTATTTATTAATTTACTATCCACTACCCAATCTTATATTTTACATTCATCATCAATTTGAATTATATCTTGCACATATGTATATTTATTTATTCCATATAACTGGGTGTATATTTATATAAAATATTTTTTAGCACTGCACTTTAGATGGTGGGGATACCCCCTCTTATATTTAAATTACTTGAGTCTATTCCAGCAGAGGCTGGAACACTCAATTGGATTGCACTTGACACTTTGGCACCTATTAATACACATTATACAACACTATCTGAGATAACCAGCAGTTATTGGGTACGGGGTAAAGGTTATAGTGCACTTTTATTTGGAAATTACACCTATCCCATTGGTAGTCACTGATCCCCATGTGGGATACATATGCAATTTATTCACAGTTTATGGTTTTCCTTAATATGATTTATAGACACAAAAACTATAACCACTAGATTATCATTTGCACAGCGCCACTCCCTGTATATATATATATATATATATATATATATATTTTTTAGATTTACTCTTTGAGGGTACAAGTGGGTATCCTCTGTTTACATAGGGGGGCTGCAGTTGCAAGCATATCCTGTAGCGCGGATCTTCTGTCTATAACCAGAGATATTATCCAGAATCACCGCTGGATGGGTGATTCCAGCTAGCCAATAGGCTTATAGAGCCTAGGGCTTGTGACAACACACTCAACCAGGAGTGTGTAGGCTTCGTGGGCTCCCTGTGAAAGGGTGCCAGGAATATTTTCGGAGGAGGGGGGGTGACATGTCTTCCATTAAGGTTGTTCTGGCTCATTGTTGTGTAGCTAGCTTCCTTATACTGTTAATATCTATCCATAAGGTGTCTGTTGACTAAGTGCTATGTTGAAAACCTTACTTTTTTGGCATCCCACCCTTGTTTTTTGGGCTAGTTAGTTCCCAAACGTATGCTGCCATGGAGCCTTTCAGGAAAACTGAAAATTTCCTATCAAACACTTACCGTAATTTTCCTTTCCTAATGGGCTCCATGGCAGCAGGAGTTCCCTCCCAGTGGCATAAGTAGGCTAGTTACCGAACTTGGGTTCTGGCTCAGTCTGAAAATGTATGGGAGTGGGGTCCTGCGGGGTAGGAGCGAGGGTGGGGCTACCAAATGTATGCTGCCATGGAGCCCATCAGGAAAGGAAAATTGTGGGATTTGATAGGAAATTTTCCATTTTCTCTCCCCCTTGGTGGGAGTGAAGATGACCCCATCTATAAGGATATAGAGTACATACACACACAGCACAAGGCCGTGTTCACACTACGAGACGTTTCTCTGTGCTTCAGTTCCTCTGAGCTCCACAAGATGGTGATCTCACTTCTACCCAGAGAGGAAGTCTCTATGGAAGACAGGAAGTAATGTCAGGTACAAACAGGAAGTCTCTATGGAAGACCGGAAGTGATGTTGGGTAAAGACAGGAAGTGATGTCAGGTACAGACAGGACGTTGTGGGTGAGAGGTCGGGAGGAAGTAGAGGGGAAACGTTCCTCGAAGAGGCAGCAGAGGAGGTAATAAGATCTTATTCTGTGTTTATACCCAGTAACCCTCCCTCGTCATGTCCGTCCTCTTCCTCCATAATCACTGTGACATCTTTTATCTCCAGCAGATGATGATACACACATATATAGTGTGGAAACCTAGATTAACCCCTTCAGGGTCAGAACATTCCCCTACTTACGGGGCCGGAACATTCCCTTCATATTGGAGATGTGTCACCTTCTCACCTTAGCAGTGTCTTATAACGAGGGATGAGATGCGGATTCGAGTTGTATTGAAATTCGCACTTCTGCACCCTTCCTCGGACGATGCAAATATCCCCATTCCCCACCACCTTAACCATGTGCCTGCCCCTTCTGCAGGCCCGGGACCGGCATGGCGGATGGAGTGGAGGGTGATCAGTTCTCGGATCTCCTCTCCGGTGAATGAACCCAGAAGAGACGAGCATTTCATCACTTCCAGGTTCAGAGCCGTCATTCCCCGGTTACTGTGGTCGGGGAAGAAACTGATTAATCCCGATCTGCACTTCATCAGCTTCACTGGGGGGCCATAGGTGATGTTAAGAAGAAACAAAAGATGACCAAAATCTAAATGAGCATTTTACAGTTATATAATTTGGGCAGCCCCACTTCAAGGGTTGTATGGTCATTTTGGGAACCATAAAAAGCACATTTACTTCTCTGATCCCTCAACAACCGTCACTCTCCTCCACTCCCATAGGCTCTGGCAGCGGACTGTTCCTCCTCCTGTCCAATCAAGGGCTATGGGCTCTGCATTGGTCTTGATGGCCTCAGAGAAACTGTGACCACTCTTTATAAAAAGATCCCCCTAAGTAACCCAATCTACATGTTCCAATTCACACCAGGGGCAACCCACCTCTTAATCCCTTATATCCCCATCCTAATATTGTACAACCAAAACAGTCCAGATAATTCTTCATTATCCGTCTACAGAGAAACCCGCATAGATCACATGACCACATCAATGAGGATGGAGGAGGACCGGAGTCACATGTCTGAGCGGTTACTAAGCCTCACCCTGGAGATCATCTACCTGCTGACCGGAGAGGTGAGGAGGATTCTGGGAGGTCACATGACATCACTCTTATCTCTATTAATAAAACACAGACCTGACCGGAGAGGTGAGGAGGATTCTGGGAGGTCACATGACATCACTCTTATCTCTATTAATAAAACACAGACCTGACCGGAGAGGTGAGGAGGATTCTGGGAGGTCACATGACATCACTCTTATCTCTATTAATAAAACACCGACCTGACCGGAGAGGTGAGGAGGATTCTAGGAGGTCACATGACATCACTCTTGTCTAGTCTGGTCAATAGTTCTTATTGTAGACATTTAGATGATGTCAGATGATTGATATCGGTTTATCTTTCTCCTGATCTGTAGGATTATGTTGTAGTGAAGAAGTCTAGTGGGGAGCCAATCTCAGGAGGATGGAGCAGGACCCAGAGCCCCACCATGGTGACTCCCCCTCCTTCTCCCATACCTGAGAGGAACAAAGAGCAGAAGATCCTGGAACTGACCTCCATGATGGTCCATCTACTGACAGGAGAGGTGAGCGGTGCTGGGAATTCTGGGACATTATCCAGTAACAGACAAGGGATGTGTCTGGATGGTGACTGTATCATTGTGTGTGTCAGGTTCCTATAAGGTGTCAGGATGTCACTGTCTATTTCTCCATGGAGGAGTGGGAGTATTTAGAAGGACACAAGGATCTCTACAAGGACGTCATGATGGACAATCAGCCGCCCCTCACATCACCGGGTAAGAGGAGACCTTATTGTAAAGGAGAGAGCAGTACGGAGGGTCCACCTTTATCCCCCATCATCTGATAAACACATAGAAACAATGTATTCAGTCAGTGTGTGTGTTTCCTACAGATGGATCCAGTAATGGGAACCCACCAGGGAGATGTCCCCGTCCTCTGTATTCCCGGGATTCCACACAGGAAGGTCACACCATCCCCCACCATCATCAGGTAGATGATTGACAATTATTGGTAGTTATGATTTATACACAAGCATGTTTGTTACTATGAATGTTTTTATTATATACTTAGAGTGGAAACCTCAGGGATTATAATATTGTTGTTAAAGAGGAGGATGAGGAGTATGGAGTGATGGAGTTTTCAGAAGGACATAAGGATATGATGGAGCCACCTAATACCAGGAACCCACCAGAGAGATGTCCTCTGTATTCCCGGGATTCCACACAGGAAGATCACACCATCCCTCACCATCATCAGGTAGATGAGGAACAATCACTGATAGTATCATTAGGATCTGTACATTATCTGCATTGTTACCATTGTTGTCATTTGTGTTATATATTCAGAGTGGAAACCTGAGAGATTCTAAAGTTGAGGTTAAATCAGAAGAAGAAGAAGAGACGTATGTGAGGGATGATCAGCAGTCTATGGAGGAGGATGGAATAACGGGGACATTTATAGAGGAGGACACTCCTACAGAGATCAGCACAGGTGGGTCCTTAACACTAAATATATACATAACATAAATACATGTAAGTAACCACTAATTACTGGATACCAATATTATGAGTCCTGACCCCTGCACTATATACTCTATGTTGTACATTACATACTCCCAGTGTTGGGCGAACAGTTCAGGCCGACCAAAAGTTCAGCCAGAACATTGCCTGTTCGCCCATTGGGCGAAAACCCGAATTTGTGGGGCGCTCTGCAGGATGTTCGTCCGCGGAATGCCCCACAATGCACTGCGTGCTGCACAGTGCATTCTAAGCCCTGATTGGGTAAAGCTTTGCCCAGTCAGAGCACAGTGTAAGCTGGTCATTAAGGAGCTGGGCCGTGAAGCTGGCCGCTGCGTCCTTAACAACCGAGATGAGTCATCAGCTGTTAATTATCTTCCCCGCTTGCAATATAAAAAGTAAAATTAAAACATGTCCCTTCAGGTCTGAGGTGGATTTCAAGGGGAACCCCACATGAAAATTTTTAAAAAAATTGCGTGTGGTTCCCCCAAAATCCATACCAGACCCTTATCCGAGCATGCAGCCATGCAGGGGCGAGCATGCCCTTGACATGCCTTTGCTTGCAGAGCCTCCCCCCACCCCAAAGCACCTTGTCCTCATGTTGATGGGGACAAGGGCCTCTTCCCCACAACCCTGGCCGGTGCTTGTGGGGGTCTGCGGACGGAGGGCTTATCGGAATCTGGAAGCCCCCTTTAACAAGGGGCCCCAGATCCCAGTCCCCCCCATGGGAATGAGTATGGGGTACACTTTAGCCAAAAAAGTGTCAATAAATAAAAAAACACAGTTTTGACAATTCCCGTATTAAAAAACAATGTCCCCAGATGTAGATTTACCGCCTGGACTCGGGAAAAAAAATGCTCAGCCGGCAAGGAAGGCTGACCGTCAAATGCCTGCCTCGCTGTTTGACAGTTCTTATATAGGTAAGGGGCGGGGCCACCTCGTATAGTCACCTAGTGCTACCGCCCCCCTTGTGATGTCACCGACTGGTGCATGCTGGGTCAGTGACGTCACAATGGGGTGGTGCCACCAGGTGACGTCGCCAGGTGGCTCCGTCCCTTACCTATATATGAACTGTCAAACGCCAGAGCCTGCAGTAGAATTTTCCATGTTGATAATAATGTGATAACATCCTCCAACTTTGGAACCTTAAACAGAAAGTGATAATGAGGAAGGAGTCAATAACCCAATGATGGAGGTCTTCAGGATCAGTCCAGTCTTCATCTTGGTTGTTCTCCCCCCATCCTCACTCTCTGACCTCTGGTGGGGCTCAGCCCCGCTGTTATTCATGACTAAATCATGGACTAAATAAGGAAGTGCAGGACTTCTTGTGTTGGAAGATGGCAATGAGTGATAGAGGGGGTGGGGACGCTCGTCCTATAATCCCCTCATCACTGTCACTCCTATAAAAGACAGTTCTCGTTGTTTCCTCACTCTCTGACTAAGGTCCATGAATAAAGAAATGAACTGGTAGGAGATCAGAGGACCCATTTACTAGTTACCTTGAGGGGGGAATTGTAAGATCCTCAGAGACAAAGCTGCTTGATGTGGGCGGAGTCCTGGTTTAGGGGAACCAATCAGCTCATGTCTAGTAATAATCTTTGTATTTCTATTTTACTAGATGGACGGGAGATGAGGAAAACCTCAGAGGATTGTCTCACTTTGTCTCCAGACTGTAAAGTAGAAGATGAGGACATCACACAGTATAGTCCAGGAGAAAACCCGACTACCTCAAATGTCCATCCGGCACCACACAGTGTAGATGGACCATCGTATTCCTCTTATCCCGAGGAACCTCAGACTGTGAGGGACGGTGCCGGACCATCGTATTCCTCTTATCCTGAGGAACCTCAGACTGTGCGGGACGGTGCCGGACCATCGTATTCCTCTTATCCTGAGGAACCTCAGACTGTGAGGGACGGTGCCGGACCATCGTATTCCTCTTATCCTGAGGAACCTCAGACTGTGCGGGACGGTGCCGGACCATCGTATTCCTCTTATCCTGAGGAACCTCAGACTGTGAGGGACGGTGCCGGACCATGGTATTCCTCTTATCCTGAGGAACCTCAGACTGTGGAGGACGGTGCCATCCTTCCAACAGATGAGATGTTTCCCTGTACTGAGTGCGGGAAGTGTTTTCGTTTTAAATCCAACCTGTATGTGCATAATAGATCTCACACAGGTGAGAAGCCGTATTCCTGCCCTGAGTGCGGGAAATGTTTTTCACAGAAGTCCAATCTCTTAGCACATCATAAAACTCACACGGGAGAGAAGATATTTTCATGTTCTGAGTGCGGGAAATGTTTTTCAAGGAAGTGCAGTCTTTTAGGACATCAGAGAATTCATACGGGAGAGAAGCCGTATTCCTGTTCTGAGTGTGGAAAATGTTTTGTACAGAAATCACTTCTTAACACACATCAAAGATCTCATATGGGGAATAGTCCAGGAGAAAATCCAGCTTCCTCAAATGTCCATCCGGCACCACACAGTGTAGATGGACCATCGTATTCCTCTTATCCTGAGGAACCTCAGACTGTGCGGGACGGTGCCGGACCATCGTATTCCTCTTATCCTGAGGAACCTCAGACTGTGAGGGACGGTGCCGGACCATCGTATTCCTCTTATCCTGAGGAACCTCAGACTGTGAGGGACGGTGCCGTCCTTCCTACAGATAAGAACTTTCTCTGTACTGAGTGTGGGAAGTGGTTCAGTTTGAAATCTGACCTTTATGTGCATAAAAGAACGCACACAGGTGAGAAGCCACATTCCTGTACCTGGTGCAAGAAATGTTTTGTTCAAAAATCTGATCTTGTCACACATCAAAAATCATGCCTGTATGAAAAACCATATTCTTGTTTTGAGTGCGGGAAATGTTTTCGCCAAAGATCAGAACTTACCAAGCATCATAGAGTTCACACGGGGGAGAAGCCACATTCCTGTTCTGAGTGTGGGAAATGTTTTTCACAGAAGGCCAGTCTTAACTCACATCAGAAATCTCATACGGGGGAGAAGCCGTATTCCTGTCCTGAGTGCGGGAAATGTTTTTCACAAAAGGCCACTCTTTCCAAACATCAGACATTGCACACGGGGGAGAAGACGCATTCCTGTCCTGAGTGCGGGAAATGTTTTTCAGATAGGTCCACTTTTTACAAACATAAAAGATCTCACACGGGGGGGAGAAGCCACTTTCCTGTCCTAAATGCAGGTAATGTTCCTCACTGAAGTCCTGTCTTCCTGTACATCAGGGGTCCCACATAACCCTCGAGGTGTATTAGTGAGTGCGGGAAATGTCTTGTATATGAATGTTGCTGGACATGTGGGGAAGAAGCACACCCTGATATATACCTCAGATATACTCCATGGCTGATCTTCATCATGTAAGAAACAGTTGATAAGGAGATCAGAGATCACCAAAGACATGGATGAAGTGTTGTACCGTGTTGGCCATTGATAGCAGGAGAAAAATAAAGATGGAGTCATTACCTCTCATTGGCTGAGTACATTTTGTGGTGTAAACTCTTGCAAGAGGTCTGTTTTCTCAAGTCGTCTTCCAGGACGAAACACGTTAACCCCCACCACTTAAAAGGCGGTCCGCTAGGCCTTTTAAAATAAAAATGGAGTCATTACCTCTCATTGGCTGAGTACATTTTGTGGTGGAAGATTTCACAAACACTTACAGGTCTGTTAAAAATATATTCCTCATGTGACAAGCATTCGCCCAGGTTTGGTGAATTACGATTTCCTATAATAGTGAGTTCCTTCTAGTAGCCATGATGTGCTATCCTGACAGATGTCCATGGCAGCATACCGTTTGGGTAACCCCGTCCTCGCTCCTACCCCCATAGGACCCCACTCGCATAAATTTTCAGGCTAAGCCAAAGGCCACGTTCCTTTTTTGTCCTGCTCACTCATAGGACCATTATTGTATGAGGTTTGTCTACCTTTTGGAAGTATTGGCTGCTGGGTCTCATGCGGGACAGCTGTGCGGATGTCAGGAGTGTCCCGTGTAGGGATGAGCTGAACACCCCCCCCCCCCCCCCCCCCGGTTCGGTTTGCACCAGAGCCTGCGAACGGACCGAAAGTTTGCGCGAACTTTAGAACCCCGTTAAAGTCTATGGGACTCGAACGTTCAAAATCAAAAATGCTAATTTTAAAGGCTTATATGCAAGTTATTGTCCTAAAAAGGGTTTGGGGACCCGGGTCCTGCCCCAGGGGACATGTATCAATGCAAAAAAAAAGTTTTAAAAACGGACGTTTTTTCGGGAGCAGTGATTTTAATGATGCCTAAAGTGAAAAAAAAAGTGAAATATTCCTTTAAATTTCGTACCTGGGGGGTGTCTATAGTATGCCTGTAAAGTGGCCCGTGTTTCCCGTGCTTAGAACAGTCCCTGCACAAAATTACATTTGTAAAGGAATAAAAGTCATTTAAAACTGCTTGCGGCTTTAATGTAATGTCGGGTCCCGGTAATATGGATGAAAATCAGTGAGACAAACGGCATGGGTACCCCCCAGTCCATTACCAGGCCATTTGGGTCTTGTATGGATATTAAGGGGAACCCCACACCCAAATTAAAATAAGGAAAGGTGTGTGGCCCCCAGGCCCTATATACTCTGAACAGCAGTATACAGGCGGTGCAAACAAGACAGGGACTGTAGGTTTGTTGTTAAGTAGAATCTGTTTGTAATTTGGAACGGGTACATTTTTAACGTGTTTAGCTCCAGCCAAAAAATCTATTTTAAGCTTTTTGGAAAACATAGGGAAGGGTTATCACCCCTGTGACATTTGTTTTGCTGTCTGTGCTCCTCTTCAGAAGATTTCACCTCACTTTCTGTCCCAATGACAAATGTTTTTTGACAATTCAGGGTTTTTAGTGAAACAAGGATTGGTGATAAAGCATCAGTGGAAAGGAGAAATGGTTTTTCCCATATTAACTCTTACAGGAGAGAATTTCCCTTCCTAGGGGTAGATTTCATCTCACTTCCTGTTATCTCCTTCCGTTTGCAAGTAGGAGTCGTTTGTAAGTTGGATGTTTGAAAGTAGGGGCCTGCCCTATGTACTCTGCAGAAATTTGTGCCTTAGGTGTTGTTGTGGTCACAACACTGTAAGCCCTCACAGGGCCCTGTTGTGAAATATTAGATCAAGAATTGTAATTACATGCCCATGTTGAACAGGGGCAGAAAAATTGGGACTGGTGGCAGTGCCCAGAACCAAAAATGTTCTCACAAGCTATCAGCATGAAAATTGAGGAGGAAGAGGATTGTGACTCAGCATAGGCAGTCTTGAAGGGATCTCACATTAAAAAAAAAAATCAATCGGTTACATCAGCATCAGGTGCTTAGTAGCTGGTGATCCAAGACTGATTCATTTTTATGAAGGTCAGCCGATCGACCGATTCGGTGGACAGGCACACCCTGTGATCGGTTACAAAGCCTCAAGCAGCACTGAATGTGCGTTCCGAAAGAACGCTGGATGCAGGACAGGCCAGTAGCTCAATTGCATACTGTGCAAGCTCTGGCCAGTGATCCATCCTCAAGACCCAGTAACCCAGAGGATTTTCGGTGGGAAAGGTGTCCAAGTCTGATCTTGCCCCTAGGTAATCCTGCACCATGTGAATCAGACACTGGCAATGGTTGCTGGAACCGATCAGACCTTGGGGCTGCGGACTAAAAAATTGTCTGAACGCATCGGTCAGACGGCCACCTTCTCCACCGCTCCTTCTGTGATTGACCGAAGCCTCAGCAACACGTTATCCAGGAGGACCAGGAAATTGTAACCTCCCAGGCTCTGGAAACGCGTTGCACAAACCTTTCTGCAAGGCCTCCCGAAGATGTTTCATCCTCTGCGATGGCAAAATAAGGTTCGCAACCTTACCCTTGTAACGTGGATCAAGGTGGGTTGCCAGCCAGTAATCATCCCTCCCCTTGATACCACGAATACGAGGATCCTTCCGCAGGCTTTGCAGTATCAGGGAGGCCATGCAGCGTAGGTTTGCTGAGGCATTCGGTCCGGAGTCCTCTGGGTCACTAAGGACGACATGATCCACAGCCACCTCCTCCCAGCCACGTACAAGTCCATGGGTTTCTTCGGACTGTAAATGATCCCTTGAAGACTGCTGCTGATGCTGAGTGCCAGGCCCACCTCCATGCTGACACAATCCTCCTCCTCCTCCTCGTCCTCTTCCTGTGTGATTGGCGGGCACGCAGGAACACTGTCTGGATAAAGGGGGCCTTGAGAGGTAAGGAAGTCCTCCTCTTTCACCCTCTGTTCTGCCTCAAGTGCCCTGTCCATTATTCCACGCAGCGTGTGCTCCAATAGGTGGACAAGAGGGACAGTGTCACTGATGCATGCACTGTCACTGCTCACCTTGCGGCCTCCTCAAATGGTGACAGGACAATGCATGCATCCCTGATCATGACCCACTGGTGTGGGGAAAAAAAAACAAGGTCCCCTGACCCTGTCCTGGTGCCATAGTCGCATAGGTACTTATTGATGGCCCTCTGCTGCGTGTGCAGCTGCTGCAGCATGGCCAACGTTGAGTTCCACCTGGTGGGCATGTCACAGATTAGGCGGTTCTTGGGCAGGTTAAATTCCTTTTGGAGGTCAGCCAGCCGAGCACTGGCATTATATGACCTGCGGAAATGCACACAGACTTTCCTGGCCTGCCTAAGGACATTCTGTAAGCCTGGGTACCTGCCCAAAAACCGCTGCACCACCAAGTTAAGGACGTGAGCCAAACAGGGCACATGGGTCAGTTGTCCCTGTCGGAGGGTGGAGAGGAGGTTGATGCCATTGTCACAAACCACCATACCTGGCTTAAGCTGGCGTTGCGTCAACCACTTCTGAACCTGCTCCTGCAGAGCTGATGGAATCTCTGCCCCAGTGTGGCTCCTGTTCCCCAAGCACACCAGCTCAAGCATCGCATGGCATCTTTTTGCCTGCGTGCTTGCGTAGCCCCTTGAACGCCTATGGAGCACCGCTGGTTCCGAGGACAAATCAGCACAGAAAGAGGCCATGGAGGAAGAAGAAGAGGAGGGGGTGGAGGAGAGAGGTGTGGCAGAATCACCACTAGTAGAATTTTGGAGGTGTGGTGGCGGAACAACCTCCAAAACTACTGCATCCTGTCCTGCATCCTTCCCAGCTGCCAGAAGAGTCACCCAGTGTGCGGTGAAAGATAGGTAACGTCCCTGCCCATGCCTGCTGGACCATGAGTCAGCGGTAATATGCACCTTACCGCTGACCGCCATGTCCAGCGAGGCCAAGACATTGCCTTCCACATGCCGGTAGAGAGCCGGAATCGCCTTCCGTGAGAAAAAGTGGCGTTTGGGAACCTGCCACTGAGGAACCACACATTCCACAAACTCACGGAAGGGGGCAGAGTCTACCAACTGAAAAGGCAGCAGTTGAAGTGCTAGCAATTTAGCCAAGCTAGCATTTAACCGCTGGGCATGTGGATGGCTGGGAGCGAACTTCTTTCGGCGGTGCAGCAGCTGGGGCAGGGAAATTTGCCTGGTACAATCTGACGGTGTACCAATAGCAGATTGCCCGCAAGTACTTGGCTGTGACACACCTAATTCTACACCTTCATTCCTCTCAGTGTAGGTTTCAGAGAGGACTGAAGGTATAGTGGGGTTGGAGATGCCAGCTGATGAGGAGCAAGGAGAGGTCCGCTTTGCTCTATGGTGTAGGTCTTTTAGGTATGCTTGCCAACGAACTGCATGGCAGGTCGACATATGTCTGGTCAAGCATGTAGTGCCCAAGCGGGTGATGTTTTTGCCACGCAAGATACGCTTGAGACATATGTTGCAAATAGCAGCGGTGAGATCTGATGCACTCATCTCATAAAAGGCCCACACCAAAGAACTTTTGGAATAACGCGCAGAGACAGCAGCGCTCTGCACATGCAGAGCGCTGCAGTGTGATGCAGTCGGTGTGCTGCCCTTAAGCTGTACCCTGGAGAGCATCTTGCCTCGTTGGAGATGTGCCGCCTCCTCCTCTCTCCTATCAGGCACCCACGTGGAGTCAGTGACCTCATCATCCCCTCCCTCCTCATCACTGGAGCAAACCTGGCAGTATTCTGCAGCTGGGGGAACATGACTGCCAGATTGCTGTCCTTCTTGGGCACCCCCTCTCTCTGGGCTCACGTTACTGCCTTCCTCTAGCTGGGTACCATCATCGGAGCCTTCAGAACGCTGGGCATCCTCCTGGATCATGTACCCAACACTGTGGTCAAACAGTTCGGGGGACTCCTCAGGAGGACATGGTGGGGCTAGGGAAGGAGTGACTGATGCCATTGAGCCGAGGGAAGAGGCCGCGTTGGCAGCTGCTTTTCCAGACAAAGTACCCTGAGCATGGGTGAGGGAGGATGAGGACGGCTTGGTCATCCACTCTACCAAGTCTTACGCATGTTGTGGCTCAACACGGCCAGCTGCCGAAAAAAAAGGACAAGTGTGTCCCACGGCCACGTGCTGATGAGGATGCACCGTCTCCACGACCAGCACTTTTGCCTCTAGACACAGAGCCTGCTTGCCCTCTTTTATTGGCTTGTGACTGTCTGCCTCTCCTTGTTGGCCTTCCAGACTTGCTAATGGCCTGCAGTGAGATGTAGCTGCACAAAGCTATGATGTATATATATACACTGATACCGCAGCTAGCAGAATCAACTGCCTGACAGCAGTATTATTAGTATGAGAACACCAGCAATTGTCTTCAAGTAGCTTTAGGTGCACACTGTGCAGAGGACGCAGTACACTAACTGTAAATACTGTAGCTGCCTGCCTGTGGTAATAATAAGATCAGAACAACAGCAATTGTCTTCAGGTAGCTTTAGGTGCACACTGTGCAGAGGATGCAGTACACTAACTGTAAATACTGCAGCTGCCTGCAGTACTAATAGGATCAGAAGAACACCACCAATTGTCTTCTGGTAGCTTTAGGTGCACACTGTGCAGAGGACACAGTACACTAACTGTAAATACTGTAGCTGCCTGCCTGTGGTAATAATAGGATCAGAAGAACGCCACCAATTTTCTTCAGTTAGCTTTAGGTGCACACTGTGCAGAGGACGCACTACACTAATGCCCCGTACACACGGTCGGATTTTCCGATGGACAATGTCCGATCGCAGCGTGTTGTCGGAAATTCCGACCGTGTGTGGGCGCCATCGGACATTTTCCATCGGATTTTCCGACACACAAAGTTGGACAGCAGGAGATAAAATTTTCCGACAACAAAATCCGATCGCGTCAATTCCGACCGTGTGTGGCCTGTTCAGACGCACAAAGTGCCACGCATGCTCAGAAGAAATTCCGACACGGGACAGCTCGTTCTGGTAAACTTAGCGTTCGCAATGGATACAGCACTTTCGTCACGCTGCAATGTTAAAAATGGTTTAATACAGCGCACTCTCTTCTTCTTTATAATGTGACAAGAATTAAGTAGTTTTGCTGCTCATATTCACACACACTTCTCACAAACTTTTCTTTGTGTTTTTTTAGTGGGATTCCCTCAATATATTGTTATTAGTTGTCACATCTGACAGTTTTATATTTTTTATTTTTTTATTTTTTGGATTTTAAGCCTTTTTTTTAATTTAATGTTTGGATTTTTTCCAAGGCTGATCTTTGTTCAATGTTATTTTTATTTTTACTCCAGAATATTTTTGTGTGTGTTTTGTGTGTCAAGTTACCCCAACACCATTGATATCTTTTATTATTTAATCTCCAGGAGATTGTTTGGTGTTGGTGTCCCTTGTTCATTTCACATTGTATATTAGAAATGTACCTGAGTCCTCACAAAAAAACTGTCATTTTTTAAGTAAAACACATAGGAGAGTATAATTCAAAACAAAAATCCTTTATTAAGGGATCAGAACCAAACAAAGAGGAAGGCAACACTGGATCAACAGCAGAAATTAGTGAAGCCTGGGACCCCCACGGCAGACATCAATTCTTAAACATCAAAATTGGTGGCCTGAGGAGTCCATATGTAAGGGAGGGCAGTCTGGTCCGGGATTCACAGAGACTCGGATAGCAGCAGATGACATCTATGTCCCCAGGCTGTGGTACCACAAGAGGCTGCATCTTTTGGCCGACCAGACTGGATCCTGGGCAATCACTGTCTGGTCTTCCTTCCACGCTTCCTTCCCGGCTGTGGCTGTGCAGTTGGAGATGTGGCAGGAGGAGGAGTAGGACCTGGAGGAGGAGGAGGACTGGGAGGACCTGGAGGAGGACTGGGAGGACCTGGAGGAGAGGGAGGAGGAGGAGGAGGACCATCCCAAAGCTGTGTGTGAGGTGTAATTTGGCCCCTCACACCTTTCTCCAGAGCCTCTGATATGAGGGCCTCACACATGGCTTTTTGGCCCTCCTCCATCCTCTGCATTTTATTTTTTTTTATTTTTATTTTTTTTTCAGTTTTCAAATTACTTTAATTTGTCAGAAACCAGAGTTTAAAAAAAATTCACACTTTAAATACACTATATTTTATCCAGTATCACATTCTTTTAGGATCATCAATAGAGAAACTGCTTCTCCAAACAGAAACCTTTCATAATACTGAAAGTACATCAATACCAAGCAATAGGCTGCAACAAAACAAAATTGCACAATTGTTCATAGAGTACAGCAGACAAACCATACAGATTTGAGCTTTTTAACTGAACATTAACTTAGGACAGAATATATTCTTTTAATAATTATCACACAAACAGATGATGCATAAATATCTCCTTATTAAACAAGTTACAAAAATACTGGTACTTTTGTTCTGTTTCCCCATAGGTTTGCATTTGGCAAGGACAGACTCCTATGAAAAAAAACAAACAGAAGATTGAAAGTAGAGTTCAGTTTGCACTGTTTGAATTTGAGGTGGTAGACCAAACAGTACATCAAGCCAAGTTTTCATCACTGCATGACTAGATTCAGGGTCTCATTGCAGACCAGCTGAAATAGGTAAACAAGCAATCGATTTTAACAAGCACACACACACTTAAATAGCTAATTCATGCCAGAAAGTCAACATGCGATGAAGGGAGATCTGTAGCATTACAGAACATAAAACATGGTCTGGCAATGGCAGCACCATGTCTTCTACCATGGTTTCAAGAGTCACATCCTGTTACTCCATTTGGACTTTAAGTTACCCACAGAGGCATATTTTCTGCAGAAAGACTGCCAAATAATTCATCTTAAGTAGCTGAAAAGGACTGTTATGACCCTTCCACATTTGGAAGGCTTGGCCGAACATTCAGAGGCATCTGGAGAAGTACAATGTTTTACGAACACTTGTTCATTTCTGGCACATTACTTCATGGAGAGGAAAAAACCCAAAGAGCTTTTAGCAGAACTGGCGAGACTTCCATCCTTGTTGAGTGGCTTCAGACGGAGGATACCAACGCATCTGTGCATGGAGGGCTGCTGCTGCAGCAGCTGCTGCGGGGTATGTAAAAGCAGCATGTGGGATTGCTGGTGCCAGCTCTGTTGTGTATAGTGGATAGGGAGACCAGGCTTCTGGGGAGGCTGGGATAAGTGCAGCACCTGTTAGGTCATATGGATCTCGTGCAATGAAATGTGCTCCAAGTGCAGGGTGGAAGTTTGTGGGATTAGGTGTAGCCATTAATTTATTCTTAGCCATTTTTGTGTTGGCCTTTGCAAACTCTAGCCTTAAGGTTTGTGGGTTCTCTGGATCAAATCTGATGCCATTTAAGGAATTCTTTGCAGCTTCAGCCCCAGCTCTATTGTCAAAGGTAACAAAGCCTACAGGCTGTTTTGAGGTTAACTTGATCAATGATCCTTCATAACCCTTGAATGGTCGAAATAGCAAATAAAGTTCTCTGGGTTTGATGTCTATAGATAGGCCACTGACAAAGAGGGTGCGAACCTCTTCTTCCAGGTTATTATTGCTGTGCTCGCTGTCCGTCTTCAGGGTGGTCATTGTGTATAAACCAGCGGCGGAGTCCTCAGCAGAGTCCACGGTGGCGGGTGTTTGTCTCCTCTGCCGGTACAGAAAGTGTCTCCTCGTCCCCGGTGCTGCAAGTCTGGTGCGGGATGGAGCGGTGAGGTGCCGTCTGTGCGGGTGAGGTGGAGCGGGGTCTGTGAGTGCTGAGGAGGGGGGGAGAGTGCAGCATCCTCTGCATTTTATATGCTATGAATGCAGCAATGTTCTCCTGCCTGGTGTGTGGTGCTCCCAGGACCTCTGTAGCCCTCCAAAAGAATCTGATAGCCGCCTCTTCTAGGGTACTCCTCCTACTGCCACTTTCTGGTTTCAGGTGTGGTGGAGGGACCTTGATATCAGCCAGCCTGCTCGGCCCGGCCACCTCCTGGCTGAGACTTCCCTGTGTATGAAAAAGGGACATGGTTGTAATGTTTTGCATCATCAATCACAATCCTAAATTAGTACTCCCAACTAACATCTAGTTAACATCATTGATTGGACAAGCCGAAATATTTAGAGGAATGCTATACCTGGCTCAATCTGGGCTCCTCCACATATGGCCTGGAAGGCCCAGGTTGGGCGTCAGAAGCCTCAGCCAGGGGGGAAGGAAGCGTGGAAGGAAGACTTGAGAGGGATGGCCTGGGTTCAGTCTGGCCTGCCAGAAAGTGCAGCCTGTCGTAGTACAACATCCTGGGGACATAGATGTCACCTGCTGCTCCGGATCTCTGTGAATCCAGGACTTTCTTGCGCTCCCTCAGATATGTGCTCCTCAGGCAACCAATTAATATCTTTAAATAAGTGATGTCTGCCGTGGGGATCACCTGCTTCACAATTTCACACAATTGCTCCAGTGCTGCCTTCCTCTTTGCTTGGTTCTTGAAATGGGGGTGGGTAATCTCCCACAGACAGGGCAGCTCACTTAGCATATCAATGAATAGTGACATGAAGTCAGTATCTCTCATTAAGATATCCATGTTCACTGCAAGACACAACACAAGACAAAGCCTAATGTCAGACAAAACTCTCCTAATCTTGTTACAATATAGGCCTCAATCTAGAAGCAGTATAGGCCCAAGTTTGTCTCTTACCTTCGTTCTTACGATCGGCGCGTCCAATGCTCCTTCCTCCGCTCACAGATCGTACGTAATACGCACGCGTGTTACGCTTTATACACACTGCGCATGCATGTAACTCCGCCCGCCCCTGACGTTCTTTCTAGTGTATTCCCCACCCCTTTTCGTTCGGCGCAGTGGGGGAAGAGCATGATGGCGGAGTTACAACAGGTGCGTGATAATTCTAACAACGAGGAGGAGGAGGAGGAAAGCCCGGATCCAGGCACGTCCCGATCCAGAAGGAGACGTTTTAAGGCCACAAATATGTCGTTTGGGGAGATGTTGGAGATGGTCGACATCATGAAGAAGTCCGACTATGACGGAAAATATGGGCCTTACCCCCACCCCAACATCAGAAAGGCCAAAATCATTGGTAAAGTGGTCCGGAGTCTGGAGAGGAATTTCGGGGTACGAAGATCTAAAGATCAGCTCAGGAAGCGGTGGTCGGACCTGAAGTTGAGAGAGCCAGAGCAGTACCGAAAGATCCGGAGAGTGCTGCAAAAAAGTAAGTAGTTGTGCTGTGTTCCTATTCTTTCTGTGTTTATTCCATGCGTTCTGCTCCATATGCTTTTAGTAATTGTAACGTTTAAAAAGGTCAACTTTAATGTTCATGGGCCCATTATTCGTTCGTATCAAACATTTTTCTTTCAGCCTCTAGAACACCATTGTTTAGGCCATATGCATTTTCACACATTTTTTTTTGGGCCTACTTGGATGCCAAATATTTGTTTGTGTAGATGGGTTTGTTACTAGAATGAAATGCCAACTAGATTGTGTGTAAGGAGAGGACACTGAGCAGCTGTTTTCACATCTGGACACTGGAGCACTAGTGTGGGACCCCAGAACACCATTTTTATTAGGGGGGCCACACAGGTGCTCCAGTGTATACTATAGGGGGGGCTACATCTGTGAAGCTTGTACCAAACAGGTAAAGTATTGCAGCTTGACAAAGGACAATAAAAAATATACATCTTGGAACTCGGCTAAAATAGACAATTGTACCCCACTTCCAAGCAATGTTTCCTATTTCTAGTTCTGCCATCAAATATCTGTGTGCTAATTATACCATTTTTGTTTTACATAGGGGAGAAAAGACTCGGAGGACACCCCTCATCCCAGGAGACCAGAGACCCCCCCCCTCTGGAAGAAGGGGAAATACCAACACAAGATGCTGAGCAGGAGGAAGAAGAAGACGTGGTGGAGATTGGCACCACAACAGGTGAGTGTCTGCAACCACAGGCTCAGGTAAAAGAGATGGATGGTGGCAGATTTTTGAGACCTGTTTTTTTTGTTCTTTATCTCTTTTTAGGTGATCGTGATCCAGAACGCTTTACATCTGAAAGTGCCCAGATACTGATCGGGGAGATCATGGGGTGTAATCTCCAATTGCAAAACATCCAGCAACAAATCAGTGATGTTATTAAAAAAAATAATAACATCATTGATGTTTTGGGGCGAATTTAAACCCCACAAAATCACCTGTTTTATCTTACTAAAATTTTTACAATGTTTAGAAAAGCCAAATTTGGAGGATGCACACAGTGTGCCAACATGTGCTATCTGCCATCACGGGAGATCAATGGACGCGTTTTGGGGGTGCAACCCCTTCCTCAATTATAAAATAACGTTGAGGAAGGGCTTGCTCCCCCAAAACACGTCCCTTGATCCCCCTTGATGGCAGATAGCACATGTTGACATTTGTAAATTGGTGTGCATCTTCCAAATTTGGCTTTTCCAGGGGTGATTTCCCCCCATCTAAACGCTATATCAAACACAGTTCCTAAATACTGATGTCTGATATAGCCTTCAGGTTTTACCTAATGTGAACTTTGTAAGTTCAAGTTTTTTGGCTTTCTTGTTGGTTTTACACAGGCCTGTTTTATCTGAAATGGATATTTCGATTTTTGATAATGCCCCCCCAAAAATTGTTATACAACAAACATGTTGGTTTGTTTTAAAAACCTTTCGTAAATGCACATGTGATTGTGCAGGTATAAAAAAGTGCCTTACTCAAGAATGTGTGGATTATTGTCTCAACACTACAACACTTTTGGGGTGATGTAATAGCTGTTTTATGCAAAAATGGGGGTTATTTCCTAAGGGCAAATACACTTTGCACTACAAGTGCAGGTTCAGTGCAGTTGCAAGTGCACTTGTAGTGAAATGTGTTTTGGCATTTAGGAAGTACCAGCCAACACTATTCTTTATAAGGTTACCCAATCACGACATTTTCTGCACTCAACACATTTCTGTCAGGGTCAGCTAAAACAAACACAAGCAGTAAATGTCCACCAAGAATTTCTTTTGGTTGTTTTTTATTTGAAAAAGGTGTCACAGATTGTCTGGCATATTGATAGCCCCCCTACCCGCAAAAACTCCAGGTATCGTAACCGGACATCACGGGCATTCAGGGAGGGCAAGCCAGGACGGCCACTTTCAAGCGCCGTCATTGTTGATGTATTTGGGATTCCGGCCTCAGGCCCAACTGAGCCAGCATAGTTGGCTGAATGTTTTCTTAAAAACTTATGGAGAACACAGCACGCCAGTATTATATGGTTCAGTTTATACTCCGCCATATGGATGGGTGTCAGAAATAATCGGAACCGGCTGGCCAGGATTCCAAATGTGTTCTCCACCACTCTTCGGGCTCTGGCCAGCAGGTAATTAAAAACCCTCTGTTCCGGGGTGAGGGTCCTCATCGGGAATGGCCGCATCAGGTGGTCCCCCAGCGCAAATGCTTCATCAGCAACGAACACAAATGGGAGACCTTCAACATTGTCCTCTGGAGGTGGCAAGTCCAAGCTGCCATTCTGGAGACGCCTGTAGAACTCCGTCTGGGCGATCACTCCACCATCGGACATCCGGCCATTCTTCCCCACGTCCACATACAAGAAGTCGTAATTAGCCGACACCACCGCCAACATCACTATACTATTAAACCCCTTGTAATTATAATAGTACGACCCCGAGTTGGGTGGTGGGACGATGTGGACGTGTTTCCCATCAATTGCCCCTCCGCAGTTAGGAAAGTCCCCCCGCTGGGCAAAGTGGGAGGCCACAGTCTGCCATTCCTGTGGCGTTGAAGGAAACTGTTGAGGAAAAAAAAAATAAACATTACTATTTTTTCACAGAAACCTGGCAAGCAGATTAGACACAAACATTATGGGTCAACCTCCAGATAGCATTTATTAAGGGGAATTTAACAACAACAAAGTATAAGGTACATCTATCATATCCCCCCCCCCCTCTCATGGGCCATTTCTAACATTATAGGGGGGGGGAGCTCTTTGACAGGTAACCCTCTTCACTTCATTTAGAGATGAATGCCTAAATAATGGGTATGACTTGGAACAGCCCCTCCTTAGTTACACTATTGGCAGCCCACTGGACAGGTAAGAAGTGTCATAATACAAAGATATAAATACACATTGTACACATTTGAGGACATTTGGACATTCTGCTATTACCTATCAAGATAATAATAGGATACAAAAACTTTAAACAGTACCATTGGAAAATATACAGGCAGGCCCTTGCACTACATGCTTTGGGTAATTCAGCCATAAATATGACCACAAAAGAGATGGGTATAGTGTGTATGGGTTTGGCAAAGTCAGCAGATAGATGATTGAGGATAGAGAATTGGGATCAGCTGACTTAGCAGTTGGGGGAGGGAGGGTTACAAAAAATTTGGGGACACCACAAAAAAAAGCCTCTGGCCCTCTGCCTGAATTTAAATCAAAAATAACATTTCCAAACATTTTAGGGGGTGTTTGGGGTAAAGCACTACTATGGAGCTGATAAAATACATTGTTAAGTGACTACATGAGGTGAATATAGGACAGGAGACACCATGCTGGGGAGGTTATTGAAGGGCAAATATGTATGAAGGACCTAAAATAATAATTACATAAAAATCCAGCATGCGTGAGGACAAAGGGGACATTCACAGCATATTACAATCATGGTAATTAGGGAATGAGGAAAGAAATACAATATATTAGCAAACATTCAATACCATAAAATGTGATATAAAAGGATAAAAATCTTACCTTCATATACTCCTTCTGCAGGACCTGGATGATGGCAGAACAGGTCTCTGGGATTATGATCCCCAGAGCCTGGGGGGAGATGCCTGTCGAGAACTTGAGGTCCTGCAGGCTTCTCCCTGTGGCCAAATACCGCAAGGTAGCGACCAACCTCTTCTCCGGAGTGATGGCTTGCCTCATGCAGGTATCCTGCCTGCTGATATAGGGGGTCAGCGAAGCCAACAGACGGTGAAACACGGGGTCCGTCATCCTGAGAAAGTTCCTGAAATCATCAGGATTATTCTCACGGAGCAAAGGCATATGACAGAACTGGTCACGCTGCAGCAACCAATTCTTGGTCCATGAACTCCTCCCCACCCTGTTCATGGACTGGACTTGTGTCAAGGTCAGGACCCCAACACCAAGCCCCCGCACAGCACGAACTCTACGAGGAGTACGCATTACCAACATGGCTAGAAAACGGTCGGCTGCTCAGAACGAAGTAACAGAACGCACTGAAGAACAGCAAGGCCTGTGAAGAGCGACCTGAAAAACAGCAACGAGCGGACAAGATCGCACAGAAAACTCCAATACGAACTGACTGCACGCACTGAAGAGCAGATACAAACCCATAAGCACAAACTGAACGTCAGAAAACGATCTGAAAGCCACGAGTCTGAAAAAGCGCAAATCGTCTCTCACCAAACTTTTACTAACACGAGATTAGCAAAAGGAGCCCAAAGGGTGCCGCGCTTGGTTCTGAACTGGCCTTTTCTAGTCTCGTCGTACGTGGTGTACGTGACCGCGTGGTTGTCGATCGGAAATTCCGACAACTTTGTGCGACCGTGTGTATGCAAAACAAGTTTGAGCCAACATCCGTCGGAAAAAATCCGAGGATTTTGTTGTCGGAATGTCCGAACAAAGTCCGACCGTGTGTATGGGGCATAACTGTAAATACTGCAGCTGCCTGCCTGTGGTATAAATAGGATCAGAACAACAGAAATTTTCTTCAGGTAGCTTTAGGTGCACACTGTGCAGAGGATGCACTACACTAACTGTAAATACTGCAGCTGCCTGCGGTACTAATAGGATCAGAAGAACACCACCAATTTTCCTCAGGTAGCTTTAGGTGCATACTGTGCAGAGGACGCACTACACTAACTGTAAATACTGCAACTGCCTGCGGTACTAATAGGGTCAAAAGAACACCACCAATTTTCTTCAGGTAGCTTTAGGTGCATACTGTGCAGAGGACACACTACACTAACTGTAAATACGACAGCTGCCTGCGGTACTAATAGGATCAGAAGAACACCACCATTTTTCTTCAGGTAGCTTTAGGTGCACACTGTGCAGAGGACGCACTACACTAACTGTAAATACTGCAGCTGCCTGCCTGTGGTATTAATAGGATCAGAACACCACCAATTTTCTTCAGGTAGATTTAGATGCACACTGTGCAGAGGACGTACTACACTAACTGTAAATACTGCAGCTGCCTGCGGTACTAATAGGATCAGAAGAACACCACCAATTTTCTTCAGGTAGCTTTAGGTGCACACTGTGCAGAGGACGCACTATACTAACTGTAAATACTGCAGCTGTCTGCAGTACTAATAGGTTCAGAAGAACACCACCAATTTTCTTCAGGTAGCTTTAGGTACACACTGTGCAGAGGACGCACTACACTAACTATAAATACTGCAACTGCCTGCGGTACTAATAGGATCAGAAGAACACCACCAATTTTCTTCAGGTAGCTTTAGGTGCACACTGTGCAGAGGACGCACTACACTAACTGTAAATACTGCAACTGCCTGCGGTACTAATAGGATCAGAAGAACACCACCAATTTTCTTCAGGTAGCTTTAGGTGCACACTGTGCAGAGGACGCACTACACTAACTGTAAATACTGCAGCTGCCTGCAGTACTAATATGATCAGAAGAACACCACCAATTTTCTTCAGGTAGCTTTAGGTGCACACTGTGCAGAGGACGCACTACACTAACTGTAAATACTGCAGCTGCCTGCAGTACTAATAGGTTCAGAAGAACACCACCAATTTTCTTCAGGTAGCTTTAGGTGCACACTGTGCAGAGGACGCACTACACTAACTGTAAATACTGCAGCTGCCTGCAGTACTAATAGGATCAGAAGAACACCACCAATTTACTTCAGGTAGCTTTAGGTGCACACTGTGCAGAGGACGCACTACACTAACTGTAAATACTGAAGCTGCCTGCGGTACTAATAGGATCAGAAGAACACCACCAATTTTCTTCAGGTAGCTTTAGGTGCACACTGTGCAGAGGACGCACTACACTAACTGTAAATACTGCAGCTGCCTGCCTGTGGTACTAATAGGATCAGAAGAACACCACCAATTTTCTTCAGGTAGCTTTAGGTGCACACTGTGCAGAGGACGCACTACACTAACTGTAAATACTGCAGCTGCCTGCAGTACTAATAGGATCAGAAGAACACCACCAATTTACTTCAGGTAGCTTTAGGTGCACACTGTGCAGAGGACGCACTACACTAACTGTAAATACTGAAGCTGCCTGCGGTACTAATAGGATCAGAAGAACACCACCAATTTTCTTCAGGTAGCTTTAGGTGCACACTGTGCAGAGGACGCACTACACTAACTGTAAATACTGCAGCTGCCTGCCTGTGGTACTAATAGGATCAGAAGAACACCACCAATTTTCTTCAGGTAGCTTTAGGTGCACACTGTGCAGAGGACGCACTACACTAACTGTAAACACTGCAGCTGTCTGCAGTACTAATAGGATCAGAAGAACACCACCAATTTTCTTCAGGTAGCTTTAGGTGCACACTGTGCAGAGGATGCACTACACTAACTGTAAATACTGCAACTGCCTGCGGTACTAATAGGATCACAAGAACACCACCAATTTTCTTCAGGTAGATTTAGAGTGCACACTGTGCAGAGGCCGTACTACACTAACTGTTAATACTGCAACTGCCTGCAGTACTAATAGGATCAGAAGAACACCACCAATTTTCTTCAGGTAGCTTTAGGTGCACACTGTGCAGAGGACGCACTACACTAACTGTAAATACTGTAGCTAATAGGACTAATAGGATCAGAAGAACACCACCAATTTTCTTCAGGTAGTTGTAAATACTGTAAAAACACCTGCCTGCCTGTCAGTAGGAATAGAATAACAGAAACTGATCTAGCTAAACTGAATACAGTATATATATATATATATATATATATATATATATATATATATATATATGCATACAACACCTAGGATGCATATATACACAATACACTGTAAGTGCAGCTAACTGACTCGCCTGCCTACTCTATCTAACTTAAATCAAATGACACTGTCTCTCTGTCTATCTCTCCGCCACCGCCGCAACACACTACACAAGGCCGCCACGCAGGCGGCCTTATATAGTGGGGGGCGTGTACTAAACCCCCTGAGCCATAATTGGCCAAAGCCACCCTAGCTTTGGCCAATTACGGCTCTCTGTACAGACGGCGCTGTGATTGGCCAAGCACGCGGGTCATAGTGCATGCTTGGCCAATCATCAGCCAGCAATGCATTGCGATGCCACAGTGAATTATGGGCAGTGACGCGCCACTGGAATTTGGCGCGAACGGCCCATAACGTTCGAAATTCGATGAACGGTTGAACATGGGTTCGACTCGAACTCGAAGCTCATCCCTAGTCCTGTGATATCCAGAAGTCTTCCAGGATGGCTCGAGTGGTCACTGAGTCCCTAGCTATCAGCGGGGTGGTGTTATGGCACACATATGCAGAGAAAATGGGTCCTGCCATAGGCTAACATTGGCTGGGAGTCCAGCTATTAGCGGGTGGCCATTAAGTGTGCCCAACGCAAAAATAGCAGCTGCGTTTCTGCCTCTGGTATCCGGGTCACCCTGCGAATGCATCGATTGCCCTATGGAAGAGGTTGAGGACACGTAAGTATGTTTGTCTTGTGGTCAGCAGAAGGGACCAGATGCCATGAGAGCTTCTAGGGAGTAACTTCACTTATATTAAAAAAACTTTTTATCAAAGTTTGGTACAGTCTCCTCCAAAGTTTGGTGCAGTGTTCACTCTAATGCCGCGTACACACGGTCGGTCTTTTCAGCTACAAAAGTCCGACAGCCTGTCCGACATACTTCCGGCGGACTTTCGGCAGACTTGCGGCGGACTTGTGGCAGACTTTCTAACGAACGGACTTGCCTACACACGACCACACAAAAGTCCGATGGATTCTTACGTGATGACGTACACCAGACTAAAATAAGGAAGTTCATAGCCAGTAGCCAATAGCTGCCCTAGCGTGGGTTTTTGTCCATCGGACTAGCACACAGACGAGCGGATTTCGGGGTCCGTCGTAGTTACGACGTAAAGATTTGAAGCATGTTTCAAATCTAAAGTACGTCGGATTTGAGGCTAAAAAAGTACGTTGAAAGTCCGGAGAAGCCCACACACGATCGGATTACCAGCCAGCTTTAGTCCGTCAGCGTCCGTTGGACTTTTGTAGACGAAAAGTCCGACCGTGTGTACGCGGCATAAGAGTGTCCAGGCGCCAGACACACAGCAGTCTATGGGAAGCTTTCCAGCTTGCAAGCTGGGAAGCTGATTTGCCAGTGTTCAGGGAATGTTCAAGGTGCAAGCAATGCTCAAGGTAGAGTATATAGCCCAGCATTACAGGACAGAGTATACAACCCCAGCACCACAGGACAGAGTATACAACCCCAGCATCACAGGACAGAGTATACAACCCCAGCATCACAGGACAGAGTATACAACCCCAGCACCACAGGACAGAGTATACAGCCCCAGCAACACAGGACAGAGTATACAGCCCCAGCATTACAGGACATAATATGCAGCCCCAGCATTACAGGACATAGTATACAACCCCAGCATTACAGGGCATAGTGTACAGCCCCAGCATTACAGGACATAATATGCAGCCCCAGCATTACAGGACATAGTATACAGCCCCAGCCTTACAGGGCATAGTATACAGCCCCAGCACCACAGGACAGAGTGTACAGCCCCAGCACCACAGGACAGAGTATACAGCCCCAGCATTACAGGACAGAGTATACAGCCCCAGCACCACAGGACAGAGTGTACAGCCCCAGCACCACAGGACAGAGTATACAGCCCCAGCACTACAGGACAGAGTATACAGCCCCAGCACCACATGACAGAGTATACAGCCCCAGCATTACAGGACATAGTATACAGCCCCAGCATTACAGGACATAGTATACAGCCCCAGCACCACAAGACAGAGTATACGGCCCCAGCATTACAGGGCATAGTATACAGCCCCAGCATTACAGGACAGAGTATACAGCCCCAGCATCACAGGGCAGAGTATACAGCCCCAGCATTACAGGACATAGTATACAGCCCCAGCATTACAGGACATAGTATACAGCCCCAGCACCACAAGACAGAGTATACGGCCCCAGCATTACAGGACAGAGTATACAGCCCCAGCATCACAGGGCAGAGTATACAGCCCCAGCATTACAGGACATAGTATAAAGCCCCAGCATTACAGGACAGAGTATACAGCCCCAGCATTACAGGACGTAGTATACAGCCCCAGCAACACAGGACAGAGTATACAGCCCCAGCATCACAGGACATAATATAAAGCCCCAGCATTACAGGACAGAGTATACAGCCCCAGCATTACAGGACAGAGTATACAGCCCCAGAAACACAGGACAGAGTATACAGCCGCAGCACCACAGGACAGAGTATACAGCCCAAGCACCACAGAACAGAGTATACAGCTCCAGCATCACAGGACACAGTATACAGCCTCAGCATCACAGGACAGAGTATACAGCCCCAGCAACACAGGACAGAGTATACAGCCCCAGCACCACAGGACAGAGTATACAGCCACAGCACCACAGGACAGAGTATACAGCCCCAGCAACACAGGACAGAGTATACAGCCCCAGCATTACAGGACAGAGTATACAGCCCCAGCATTACAGGACGTAGTATACAGCCCCAGCATTACAGGACATAGTATACAGCCCCAGCATTACAGGACGTAGTATACAGCCCCAGCATCACAGGACATAGTACACAGCCCCAGCACTACAGGACAGAGTATACAGCCCCAGCACCACAGGACAGAGTATACAGCCCCAGCATTACAGGACATAATATGCAGAACCACAAGACAGAGTATACGGCCCCAGCATTACAGGGCATAGTATACAGCCCCAGCATTACAAGACAGAGTATACAGCCCCAGCATCACAGGACAGAGTATACAACCCCAGTACCACAGGACAGAGTATACAGCCCCAGCATTACAGGACATAGTATACAGCCCCAGCATCACAGGACAGAGTATACAGCCCCAGCACCACAGGGCAGAGTATACAGCCCCAGTACCACAGAACAGAGTATACAGGCCCAGCATTACAGGACATAGTATACAGCCCCAGCATCACAGGACAGAGTATACAGCCCCAGCATCACAGGGCAGAGTATACAGCCCCAGCACCACAGGACAGAGTATACAGCCCCAGCATCACAGGACAGAGTATACAGCCCCAGCATTACAGGACGTAGTATACAGCCCCAGCACCACAGGACAGAGTATACAGCCCCAGCATTACAGGACGTAGTATACAGCCCCAGCACCACAGGACAGAGTATACAGCCCCAGCACCACAGGGCAGAGTATACAGCCCCAGCACCACAGGACAGAGTATACAGCCCCAGCAACACAGGACAGAGTATACAGCCCCAGCATTACAGGACATAGTATACAGCCCCAGCATTACAGGACGTAGTATACAGCCCCAGCACCACAGGACAGAGTATACAGCCCCAGCACCACAGGACAGAGTATACAGCCCCAGCATCACAGGACAGAGTACACAGCCCTGGAACAACGGGACAGATTATACAGCCCCAGAATCACAGGACAGAGTATACAACCCCAGCACCACAGAGAGAGGGAGATGTGGGGCGGGCGGTGAGAGATGATGTCTCGCCAGCCCGCTTCTCTGATCCACGCATTTCTCTCATCCGCCCGCCCGCCTGCCTTGCTTTCTCAAGCTGCCCGCCTCCATTTGTCGCACCTGTGGCCCAGATTTGAGACCTGGTGGTTGGGGAACCCTGCTCTAATGTATGGAAATCTCAATAAACTTCAATATTAACACAATACCGCTCTCTGTGATATGTAACGTCACATATAATACACATCAAACTGAAAATAAGATGTACAAAATGAAACTTAACACCTCCTACAGATGTTTGGCAGTGGACAGTGTCAGTAAAGCAGTGGAAGGTGTCCACTGCTTATCCGTGTAGCCTCATCAGTGTCACCTCCGTGCTGTCTTATCAGTGCCCACAAGTGCAGCCTCATCAGTGCAGGCTCACCAGTGCCTGTATGCGCAGACTCATCAGTGCAGCTTATCAGTGCCCATAAGTGCAGCCTGATCAGTGCCCATCAGGGCAGCCTTATCAGTGCCACCTCAATGCCCATCAGTGCTGCCTTATCAGTGCAGCCTCATCAGTGCAGGGTTACCAGTGCCCATATGTGCAGCCTCA
This sequence comes from Lithobates septentrionalis, assembly GCA_037952835.1. Classification (NCBI taxonomy): domain Eukaryota; kingdom Metazoa; phylum Chordata; class Amphibia; order Anura; family Ranidae; genus Lithobates; species Lithobates septentrionalis. The sequence continues at coordinate 2,777,960 of JBBDGP010001872.1, read as the reverse complement.
TCAGTGCAGCTTATCAGTGCCCATAAGCACAACCTCATCAGTGCCCATCAGGGCAGCCTTATCAGTGCCACCTCAGTGCAGCTTATCAGTGCAGTTTATCAGTGCCCATATGTGCAGCCTCATCAGTGCAACCTCTGTGCTGTCTTATCAGTGCAGCCTCATCAGTGCCACCTCTGTGCTGTCTTATCAGTGCAGCCACATTAGTGCAGCTTCATCAGTGCCACCTTAGTGCAGCCTCATCAGTGCAGCTTCATCCGTGCCCATTAGTGCAGTTATCAGTGCCCATAAGTGCAGCCTCATCAGTGTAGCTTTTCTGTGCCCATCAGTGCAGCCTATCTGTACCAATCAGTGCAGCTTATCAGTGCAGTTTATCTGTGCCCATCAGTGCAGCTTATCAGTGCCCATAAGTGCAGCCTCATCAGTGCTGCCTCAGTGCAGCTTATATGTGGCTATCAGTGCAGCCTGTGCCCATCAGTGCAGCTTATCAGTGCCCATAAGTGCAGCCTATCTGTGCAGCATATATGTGCCCATCAGTGCAGCTTATCAGTGCCCATAAGTGCAGCCTCATCAGTACCACCTCAGTGTCCATCAGTGAATCCTATCTGTGCCCATCAGTGCAGCCTCATTAGTGCCCATCAGTGCAGCCTCATCAGTGCCCATCAGTGCAGCCTCATTAGTGCCCATTCGTGCAGCCTCATCAGTGCCCATTAGTGAAGCTGCATCAGTGCCCATTAGTGCTGCCTATCTCTGCTCATCAGTGCAGCCTATCTGTGCTCATCAGTGCAGCCTATGCCCATCAGTGCAGTCTATCTGTGCCCATAAGTGCAGCCTATCTGTGCCCATCAGTCCAGCAGGGACCTTTAGGAGAGCCGGTCAGATGACAAAGACCGGGGATCTCCCGCTGTGACAGATCTTGTAGGTGAAATGCCGGCTGCCGTAAAGTCCCACCTCCTGGACCGGCATTGGACCAGTGTGCTGTCTATTATGGGAGCCGGTGAAGGAGGCAGGACTTTAAGGCGAACGGCATTTCACCTACAAGATCTACCACAGTAGGAAACCCTCGGTCTGTGTCTTCCGGCCAGCTCTTCTAACGATTCCTGTGCAGCAGTGACAAGTGATTGACGGGTGGCGGGGGGGAGGTGGGGGCAGTGACTGGCATGCTGGCAGGAAGCAGAGGAGGAGGAGAATACCACCTCCATGGGCAGTACAGACCGGGGGTCTGTGAGACCCTTCCTCCCATTACAGCAAGCAGGGACGGAAGTAAAAGTCCCTGCTTGATGGAGAGAACTACAAATGGGAAGTGCCAAGACCGGTGGCTGTGAGTACAGGAGGAATAGCAGCCACCGGTCTTACAAACAGGAAATCAAAGGGGATTAACGGTTTTACTTCAAAATCAGGCCATTACAGAGGAACTACTGAACTCAGAAGAAGATGAATGGCATAGTCGATGAAGGTAGGAGATCAGCAACTAGGACATGGAAAAAAGTTTTTGCCTGGAGTTCTCCCTTAAGCTAGAAGCTCATTCTAGAAGAGGGGTGCAAATTGAACAGAAGGACAGGACAGCAGAATGTCTTAGAAAACTGCAGGTCTAGAGTGTCTAATTTCAAAGGGGTTTGCTCCTGCAGTTCCAGCTTTGAGCTCAGAAAGAATTGACGAGAGAAAGCGAGTCCTCAACCAAATAGTCAGCAAAGAGCTCCACTTCTGTGGGAGAGGTTGCTTACTGGTCTTTTTCAGATTGTGCCACCCATACATATCTTATGGGTACCTGGTTTCTCTCCTTCTGATAGGAGATTACATCTTTGGTCTCGGACGGTTGGACTGTCAGGAGGACAAGCACCTCAGGCCATGCTGAACATTCAGTCACCTTTATGCCTCTGACTGTGCCAGGAGGAATCCTTTGCTCAAGCAACAATAGACAAGTTCTGCTATCCAATGCCAATCTTACTGTATTGTTGTTGCTCAGAGGGATGCCTGTTTCCACCTCCCAGAGCTGTCTCCTCTGATGTTCCTCTGTTTCTACATGGGTCAAGAAAATATGCAGCATACATGTCTGCTGGTTGGGTTCTCGATCAAACTCCTTCTCTAGACAGGGATCCCTGTCAGGAATACAGAGGGGGTTTTCAGAACCATACAAGAGATTGGCTGGCTAGTCTTTCAAAAGGGGTCACCTGACTCCTATGCAAATCCTTGTGTATCTGATAGCTTAATTCATCACGGTTCCAGATACATTCTTTTTGCCACTAGAGCATACAAGTGGTAGGACGCTGGGTAATCCTGGCTTTCCTCTCTTCACCTGTCAGTGTCTCAATGCCTGATGATCAGGACCATGATCTCTCCCATCCCTATATTGAGGTGGGCTCAATAGAAATGGCCTCCTGTCCTGAAAGGGTTTTTTTTTCTCTCTCTCTTTTTCTCTGGCACGGTAATACATCTTCTGTGCTGCAGAGCTATTGCCAGTGGAACTCCCCTGTCAGGAAGTTGTTTTGCTAGTGGAACTCCCCTGTCACGGAGTTGTTTTTCCAGTGGAACTCCCCTGTCAGGAAGTTGTTTTGCTAGTGGAACTCCCCTATCAGGGAGTTGTTTTGCCAGTGGAACTCCCCTGTCAGGAAGTTGTTTTGCTAGTGGAACTCCCCTGTCAGGGAGTTGTTTTGCCAGTGGAACTCCCCTGTCAGGGAGTTGTTTTTCCAGTGGAACTCCCCTGTCGGGAAGTTGTTTTGCCAGTGGAACTCCCCTGTCGGGAAGTTGTTTTGCCAGTGGAACTCCCCTGTCAGGGAGTTGTTTTGCCAGTGGAACTCCCCTGTCGGGGAGTTGTTTTGCCAGTGGAACTCCCCTGTCCGGAATTTGTTTTGCCAGTGGAACTCCCTTGTCGGAAGTTATTTTGAACATTGTTTTTTTTGGTCAGCTCTTTTATGCTCCCTTTGGTTTTGTCACCTGACAGCAGGCTTTTTAGTCTCCAGTGAGGCTGAACAACATCACAGTAGTGTCCTATACATCAGGGGGCAGGTCAGAACCTGCAGGACCAGTCTACTAGGAGGAGGTAGAGGTGACTGTGATCTGGGTGTAGTAGAATTTCTCTATCATCTCATTTTAATCTACATTCAGAACTTCTGGGAAGAATCCATATTCTGTGGCCCAATTGGGCAATAAGTGGTTTCTACATCCAGGTTCCTCCAAGTGGATTTAATCTATTCTAAGCTATGGACAAGATTTCAATGTTAGATCTGCTATCATCTCCTTACTGGTACAAGCAGAAAAGCTTTTTCCTAGGGGCCTGGGCCAGGTCCTTAGTGTGGATGCTGTGAAAGATCAAGAAAGGTCTCACAAGTCATATGCTTTTCAGTCCGATCCATATACATTTTTTTCTGGTCTGTTGCTAAAGACTGGCAATTTTTGCAGTAATTCCCCATTGGCCAAACAGGCCTTGGTTCCCGCTTTTTATATTGTGTTATCGGATTGAAGTCCTTACTCTCAGGTGAGATCTTTTGTTGCAGGGAGCAATACTCCACCCTTGTTCATCTCTTCCAGGTTCTTATCCTGGCAGGAAGAGACTGATCAGGCTTGGCTGTTGTTTCTGTAAGATAATATCTATAAATCCTACAAAAGGTTTTGAAAAGAGCTTGTTCAGTTGGGACTGCTTTATTTTCTTTTGCTTCAGTCCTCTGGTCAGGTGCATTTTGGACTTCAACTAATCCTAAAGCTCTCTTAGAGGGCAGATCTCTGCAGTCCCTGTCATATCCAATGTCTCATGGGTAGACTATCCCTTACTCATCCAATAGTTTGATAGGGGCTGCTTCTGAGACTCGAAGGAAAGCCAAGACCCTCTAGGTGGGATTTACTACTTGCTCTGGACTTCCTAGCCAGCTCCAGATGAGATCTTCTTTCAGTCCAGCTTGAGTAAAAACTGATTTATGAGGACATGTACTCTAAGGGCTATCTCTTCAGCTGGGAAGTATGCCAAGATCAAAGCTTTATGCTAGGAAGGATCCTTTGGGGACTTACATCTCCAGGTGGGATCACCTCCAGCCCAGTTGGAGTAAGGATTGGGCCATGTTGTCAACCTCTCTAAGGTCTACATCCTCAGCAGGAAGTTCACCAGAATCAGGTCTTTTAGGCAGTTGCTGCTCCAAATGGTATCTTTTTTTCAGTCCAGTTTTGAGGTTTGATCATGAAGGCAGCCTCTCTAAGGGTTCTTTTTTCCTCAGTCAGGAGATTTGCCGGGACCTGGGCCTTTTTGCCATGAGGGATCCTCGATGACATTCTGCCTAGTATGTGTAGTGTTTACAGTCAGGTCCATAAATATTGGGACATCAACACAATTCTAATCTTTTTGGCCCTATACACCACCACAATGGATTTGAAATGAAACGTACCAGATGTGCTTTAACTGCAGACTTTCAGCTTTAATTTGAGGGCATTTACATCCAAATCAGGTGAACGGTGTAGGAATTACAACAGTTTGTATATGTGCCTCACACTTTTTAAAGCGGAGGGTCCACCCACACCGCCCAAAAAAAAAAATATTAAAAGCCAGCAGCTACAAATACTGCAGATGCTGACTTTTAATACATGGCCACTTACCTGTCCCAGGGTCCAGCGATGTCGGCAGGCGACGCCGAGAACCCGCTCGGTTCTCGGCAGCTGCTGCCGCCATCCTAGGTGAGGGAATCAGGAAGTGAAGCGTTGCGGCTTCACTTCCCGGTTCCCTACTGCGCATGCGTGAGTCGCGCTGCGCATCGTAAGTGGTCCCCGCTCTCTCCTGGGAGCTGTGTATTTCCCAGGAGACAGCGCGGTGGGGACGGGAAGAGGCATAGACTCCCTTGGGAGTCTATGCCGGAAGTGGGTGCAAATACCTGTCTTAGACAGGTATCTGCACCCCCCTCCCCCCTGAAAGGTGTGACACTGGAGGGGGGGGGAGGGTTCCGAAAAGCGGAAGTTCCATTTTTGTGTGGAACTCCGCTTTAAGGGACCAAAAGTGATGGTACAGATTAACAATCATCCATGAAACTTTCACTTTTTAATACTTGGTTGCAAATCCTTTGCAGCCAATTACAGCCTGAAGTCTGGAAATCATAGACATCACCAGACGCTGGGTTTCATCCCTGGTGATGCTCTACCAGGCCTCTACTGCAACTGTCTTCAGTTCCTGCTTGTTCTTTCCCTTAAAAAACTCTTTGGCTGCTTTCGCAGTATGCTTCGGGTCATTGTCCATCTGCACTGTGAAGCGCCGTCCAATGAGTTCTGAAGCATTTTGCTGAATATGAGCAGATAATATTACCCGAAACACTTCAGAATTCATCCTGCTGCTTTTGTCAGCAGTCACATCATCAATAAATACAAGAGAACCAGTTGCATTGGCAGCCATACATGCCCACGCCATGACACTACCACCACCATGCTTCACTGATGAGGTGGTATGCTTTGAATCATGAGCAGTTCCTTTCCTTCTCCATACTCTTCTCTTCCCATCACTCTGGTACAAGTTGATCTTGGTCTCATCTGTCCATAGGATGTTGTTCCAGAACTGTGAAGGCTTTTTTTAGATATTGTTTGGCAAACTCTAATCTGGCCTTCCTGTTTTTGAAGCTCACCAATGGTTTACATCTTGTGGTGAACCCTCTGTATTCACTCTGGTGAAGTCTTCTCTTGATTGCTGACTTTGACACACATACACCTACCTCCTGGAGAGTGTTCTTCATCTGGCCAACTGTTGTGAAGGGTGTTTTCTTCACCAGGGAAAGAATTATTCGGTCATCCACCACAGTTGTTTTCCGTGGTCTTCCGGGTCTTTTGGCGTTGCTGAGCTCACCAGTGCGTTCTTTCTTTTTAAGGATGTTCCAAACAGTTGATTTGGCCACGCCTAATGTTTTTGCTATCTCTCTGATGGGTTTGTTTTGTTTTTTTCAGCCTAATGATGGCTTACTTCACTGATAGTGACAGCTCTTTGGATCTCATATTGAGAGTTGATAGCAACAGATTCCAAATGCAAATAGCGCACTTGAAATGAACTCTGGACCTTTTATCTGCTCCTTGTAAATGGGATAATGAGGGAATAACAAACACCTGGCCATGGAGCAGCTGAGCAGCCAATTGTCCCATTACTTTTGGTCCCTTAAAAAGTGTGAGGCACATACAAACTGTTGTAATTCCTACACCGTTCACCTGATTTGGATGTAAATACCCTCAAATTAAAGCTGAAAGTCTGCAGTTAAAGCACATCTTGTTCATTTTATTACAAATCCATTGTGGTGGTGTATATAGCCAAAAAGATTAGAATTGTGTTGATGTCCCAATATTTATGGACCTGACTGTATTTGCAGGGGTGGTGACATGTCTTCCATTAAGGTTGTTCTGGCTCATTGTTGTGTAGTTAGCTTCCTTATACTGTTAATATCTATCCATAAGTTTTCTGTTGACTAAGTGCTATGGTGGAAACCTTACTTTGTTTGGCACCCCACCCTTGTTTTTTGGGCTAGTTAGTTCCCAAACGTATGCTGCCATGGAGCCTTTCAGGAAAACTGAAAATTTCCTATCAAACACTTACCGTAATTTTCCTTTCCTAATGGGCTCCATGGCAGCAGGAGTTCCCTCCCAGTGTCATAAGTACGCTAGTAACTGAACGTGGCTTCTGTCTCAATATGGGAGTGGGGTCCTGTGGGGCAGGAGCGAGGGCAGGGGCTACCCAAATATATGCTGCCATGGAGCCCATCAGGAAAGGAAAATTATGGTATTTAATAGGAAATTTTCCGTTTTTCTATCCCCCTTGGTGGGAGTGGAGATGACCCCATCTATAGTGTTCACGCTACAAGATGTTCCTCGGGGCTGCAGTTCCTCTGAGCTCCACAAGATGGTGATCTTTTCACTTCTACCCAGAGAGGAACTCTCTATGGAAGACAGGAAGTAATGTCAGGTACAAACAGGAAGTCTCTATGGAAGATGGGAAGTGATGTCAGGTACAGACAGGAAATGATGTCAGATACAGACAGGACGTTCTGGGTGAGAGGTGAGTCGGGAGGAAGTAGAGAGGAGACGTTCCTGGAAGGGGCAGCAGAAGAGGTAATAAGATCTTATTTTCTATTTACACCCAGTAACCCCCCCGTCATGTCCGTCCTCTTCCTCCATAGTCACTGTGATGTCTTTTATCTCCAGCAGATGATGATACACACACATATAGTGTGGAAACCTAGATTAACCCCTTCAGGGGCAGAACATTCCCCTACTTACGGGGTCGGAACATTCTCTTCATATTGGAGATGTGTCACCTTTTAACCTTAGCAGTGTCTTGTAACGAGGGATGAGATGCGGATTCGAGTTGTATTGAAATTCGCACTTCCGCACCCTTCCTCGGACGATACAAATATCCCCTTTCCCCACTACCTTAACCATGTGCCTGCCCCTCCTGCAGGCCCGGGACCGGCATGGCGGATGGAGTGGAGGGTGATCAGTTCTCAGATCTCCTCTCTGGTGAATGAACCCGGAAGAGGCGATTATTTAATCACTTCCAGGTTCAGAGCCGTCATTCCCCGGTCAATGTGGTCAGGGAAGAAGCTGATCCCGATCTGCACTTCATCAGCTTCACTGGGGGGCCATAGTTGATGTTAAGGTGTCTAATAGACCCCTGATGTCTTCTTGAAGAGGACCTGTCATTTCTACTATGCTGTCATCTAAGGCAGTGGTTCTCAACCTCAGTCCTCAAGTACCCCCAACAGGCCATGTTTTGGGAATTTTTCTCAGATAATATAGCTATACAAAATACCAAGCCATTGACTCTGATTTAAAGCACCCGTGCAAGTCAAAGGAGAGACCTGCAAGCATGGCCTGTTGGGGGTACTGGAGGACTGGGGTTGAGAACCACTGATCTAAGGGGCTCTTGACCAAGCATAATTCTGGGGGCCGTTATTCCCGGTTTTCTCGAAACTGATGACCTGTAGGAGTTTTCACAGCTATGTCTTTGCACCATGTTGGGTAGTGAAGTTCGTCACCGTATTAAGGGGACACACAGATTTAAGGGTTAACATAATTGGGGGGGACGGACACTTTGTTTTTACAAGCATAACATGCAGATTTTAACATATGTGTAAAAATTTTATTATTTTTTTTAAATCCCATCTCCAGGGAAACAAAAAATGACCAAAGCCTAAATGAGCATTTAACCCTCGTATAATGGTGGCAGCCCCATTTCAAGGGTTATGTGGTCATTTTGGTGTAGGGAAGCAGGAAAAGCACATTTACTTATCCGATCCTCTGATCCCTCAACAACTGGCAATCTCCTCTACCCTCCTATGCTTTGGCAGCGGACTGTCCCTCCTCCTGTCCAATCAAGGGCTGTGGGCTCTGCATTGGTCTTGATAGCCTCAGAGAACCTGTGACCACTCTTTATAAATAGATCCCCCTAAGTAACCCAATATATACTGTATATTCCAATTCCTACTACAGGCAATCCCTCTATGAACCCCTTATATCCCCATCCTAATATTGTGCAACCAATACATTCCAGATAATTCTTCATTATCCGTCTACAGAGAAACCCACATAGATCACATGACCACATCAATGAAGATGGAGGAGGACCGGAGTCACATGACTGAGAAGATACTAAACCTCACCCTGGAGATCATCTACCTGCTGACCGGAGAGGTGAGGAGGATTCTGGGAGGTCACATGACATCACTCTTATCTCTATTAATAAAACACAGACCTGACCGGAGAGGTGAGGAGGATTCTGGGAGGTCACATGACATCACTCTTATCTCTATTAATAAAACACAGACCTGACCGGAGAGGTGAGGAGGATTCTGGGAGGTCACATGACATCACTCTTATCTCTATTAATAAAACATAGTCCTGACCGGAGAGGTGAGGAGGATTCTGGGAGGTCACATGACATCACTCTTATCTCTATTAATAAAACACAGACCTGACCGGAGAGGTGAGGAGGATTCTGGGAGGTCACATGACATCACTCTTATCTAGTCTGGTTAATAGTCCATGTTCTTATTGTAGACATTTAGATGATGTCAGATGATTGATATCGGTTTATCTTTCTCCTGATCTGTAGGATTATGTTGTAGTGAAGAAGTCTAGTGGGGAGCCAATCCCAGGAGGATGGAGCAGGACCCAGAGCCCCACCATGGTGCCTCCCCCTCCTTCTCCCATACCTGAGAGGAACAAAGAGCAGAAGATCCTGGAACTGACCACCATGATGGTCCATCTACTGACAGGAGAGGTGAGCGGTGCCGGGAATTCTGGGACATTATCCAGTAACAGACAAGGGATGTATCTGGATGGTGACTGTATCATTGTGTGTGTCAGGTTCCTATAAGATGTCAGGATGTCACTGTCTATTTCTCCATGGAGGAGTGGGAGTATTTAGAAGGACACAAGGATCTCTACAAGGACCTCATGATGGACAATCAGCCGCCCCTCACACCACCGGGTAAGAGGAGACTTTATTGTAAAGGAGAGAGCAGTACGGAGGGTCCACCTAGATCCCCCATCATCTGATAAACACATAGAAACAATGTATTCAGTCAGTGTGTGTGTTTCCTATAGATGGATCCAGTAATGGGAACCCACCAGAGAGATGTCCCCGTCCTCTGTATTCCCGGGATTCCACACAGGAAGGTCACACCATCCCTCACCATCATCAGGTAGATGAGGAACAATCACTGATAGCATCATTAGGATCTGTACATTATCTGCATTGTTACCATTGAGGTAATTTTTATTATATATTCAGAGTGGAAGCCTGAGAGATTCTAAAGTTGATCTAAATAAGGAGGATGATGAGGATGGAGTGACGGAGTCTGAGATTCCAAAAAAACACAAAGATCTGGACCAGGACACCATGGTGGAGTCTTCCAGCTCCAGAAACCCACCAGAGAGATGTCCCCGTCCTCTGTATTCCCGGGATTCCACACAGGAAGATCACACCATCCCTCACCATCATCAGGTAGATGATTGGTAGTTATGATTTATACACAAGCATGTTTGTTACAATGAATGTTTTATTATATATTCAGAGTGGAAACCTCGGGGATGATAATATTGATGTTAAAGAAGAGTATAAAGAGGAGGATGAGGAGTATGGAGTGATGGAGGAGCTTTCAGAAGGACACAAGGATATGATGGAGCCACCTAATACCAGGAACCCACCAGAGAGATGTCCCCGTCCTCTGTATTCCCGGGATTCCACACAGGAAGAACACACCATCCCCCACCATCATCAGGTAGATGAGGAACAATCACTGATAGTATCATTAGGATCTGTACATTATCTGCATTGTTACCATTGATGTCATTTTTATTATATATTCAGAGTGGAGACCTGAGATATTCTAAAGTTGAGGGTAAAGAAGAAGAGAGGTATGTGAGGGATGATCAGCAGTCTATGGAGGAGGATGGAATAACGGGGACATTTATAGAGGAGGACACTCCTACAGAGATCAGCACAGGTGGGTCAATAACATAAATACATGTCAGCCATGAGCCACCACTAATTACTGAATACCAATATTATAAGTCCTGACCCCTGCACTATATTCTCTATGTTGTACATTACATACTCCTGACTTCTGCTCTCTCCTCTCTCCCCACTGCTATATATACACATAATATGTATTCTCTTTTGTTACACCCATTTTCTACCAGCTGGACATTTTATATCTGATGATGTGATTGGAGCACAGACTTTTACATGGTGATAATAATGTGATAACATCCTCCAACTTTGGAACCTTAAACAGAAAGTGATAATGAGGGAGGAGTCAATAACCCAATGATATTGGTCTTCAGGATCAGTCCAGTCTTCATCTTGGTTGTTCTCCCCCCATCCTCACTCTCTGACCTCTGGTGGGGCTCAGCCCTGCTGTTATTCATGACTATATCATGGACTAAATAAGGAAGTGCAGGACTTCTTGTGTTGGGAAGATGGCAATGAGTGATAGAGGGGGAGGGGACACTCGTCCTATAATCCCCTCATCACTGTCACTCCTATAAAAGACAGTTCTCGTTGTTTCCTCACTCTCTGACCTCTGGTGGGGCTCAGCCCCGCTGTTATTCATGACTAAATCATGGACTAAATAAGGAAGTGCAGGACTTCTTGTGTTGGGAAGATGGCAATGAGTGATAGAGGGGGTGGGGACACTCGTCCTATAATCCCCTCATCACTGTCACTCCTATAAAAGACAGTTCTCGTTGTTTCCTCACTCTCTGACTAAGGTCCATGAATAAAGAAATGAACTGGTAGGAGATAAGAGGACCCATTTACTAGTTACCTTGAGGGGGGAATTGTAAGATCCTCAGAGACAAAGCTGCCTGATGTGGGCGGAGTCCTGGTTTAGGGGAACCAATCTGCTCATGTCTAGTAATAATCTTTGTATTTCTATTTTAGTAGATGGACGGGAGATGAGGAAAACCTCAGAGGATTGTCTCACTTTGTCTCCAGACTGTAAAGTAGAAGATGAGGACATCACACAGTATAGTCCAGGAGAAAACCCGACTACCTCAAATGTCCATCCAGCACCACACAGTGTAGATGGACCATCGTATTCCTCTTATCCTGAGGAACCTCAGACTGTGCGGGACGGTGCCGGACCATCGTATTCCTCTTATCCTGAGGAACCTCAGACTGTGCGGGACGGTGCCGGACCATCGTATTCCTCTTATCCTGAGGAACCTCAGACTGTGCGGGACGGTGCCGGACCATCGTATTCCTCTTATCCTGAGGAACCTCAGACTGTGCGGGACGGTGCCGGACCATCGTATTCCTCTTATCCTGAGGAACCTCAGACTGTGCGGGACGGTGCCGGACCATCGTATTCCTCTTATCCTGAGGAACCTCAGACTGTGCGGGACGGTGCCGGACCATCGTATTCCTCTTATCCTGAGGAACCTCAGACTGTGCGGGACGGTGCCGGACCATCGTATTCCTCTTATCCTGAGGAACCTCAGACTGTGCGGGACGGTGCCGGACCATCGTATTCCTCTTATCCTGAGGAACCTCAGACTGTGCGGGACGGTGCCATCCTTCCAACAGATAAGAGGTTTCCCTGTCCTAGATGCAGGAAGTGTTTCCGTTTTAAATCTGATCTTTATGTGCATAAAAGAACTCACACAGGTGAGAAGCCATATTCCTGTTTTGTGTGTGGGAAATGTTTTATACCAAAATCAGATCTTGTCAAACATCTGAGAACTCACACCGGGGAAAAGCCGTATTCATGTCCTGAGTGCGGGAAATGTTTTTCAAATAAGTCTAATTTTTACAGACATCACAGATCTCATACGAGGAATAGTCCAGGAGAAAACCCGGCTCCCCCAAATGTCCATCCGGCACCACACAGTGTAGATGGACCATCGTATTCCTCTTATCCTGAGGAACTTCAGACTGTGCGGGACGGTGCCGGACCATCGTATTCCTCTTATCCTGAGGAACCTCAGACTGTGCGGGACGGTGCCGTCCTTCCAACAGAGAAGAGGTTTCCCTGTCCTAAGTGCGGGAAGTGTTTCCGTTTTAAATCTGATCTTTATGTGCATAAAAGAACTCACACAGGTGGGAAACCGTATTCCTGTTTTGTGTGTGGGAAATGTTTTGTACCAAAAGCAGATCTTGTCAAACATCTGAGAACTCACACAGGGGAAAAGCCATATTCCTGTCCTGAGTGCGGGAAATGTTTTTCAAATAAGTCCAATTTTTACAGACATCAGAGATCTCATACGGGGAATAGTCCAAGAAAAAACCCGGCTCCCCCAAATGTCCATCCGGCACCACACAGCGTAGATGGACCATCGTATTCCTCTTATCCTGAGGAACCGCAGACTGTGCGGGACGGTGCCGGACCATCGTATTCCTCTTACCCTGAGGAACCTCAGACTGTGCGGGACGGTGCCGGACCATCGTATTCCTCTTATCCTGAGGAACCTCAGACTGTGAGGGACGGTGCCGGACCATCGTATTCCTCTTATCCTGAGGAACCTCAGACTGTGCGGGACGGTGCCGGACCATCGTATTCCTCTTATCCTGAGGAACCTCAGACTGTGCGGGACAGTGCCGGACCATCGTATTCCTCTTATCCTGAGGAACCTCAGACTGTGAGGGACGGTGCCGGACCATCGTATTCCTCTTATCCTGAGGAACCTCAGACTGTGCGGGACGGTGCCGGACCATCGTATTCCTCTTATCCTGAGGAACCTCAGACTGTGAGGGACGGTGCCGGACCATCGTATTCCTCTTATCCTGAGGAACCTCAGACTGTGCGGGACAGTGCCGGACCATCGTATTCCTCTTATCCTGAGGAACCTCAGACTGTGCGGGACGGTGCCGGACCATCGTATTCCTCTTATCCTGAGGAACCTCAGACTGTGAGGGACGGTGCCGGACCATCGTATTCCTCTTATCCTGAGGAACCTCAGACTGTGAGGGACGGTGCCGGACCATCGTATTCCTCTTATCCTGAGGAACCTCAGACTGTGCGGGATAGTGCCGGACCATCGTATTCCTCTTATCCTGAGGAACCTCAGACTGTGCGGGACGGTGCCATCCTTCCAACAGATAAGAGGTTCTCCTGTACTGAGTGCGGGAAGTGCTTCCGTTTTAAATCTGATCTTCATGTGCATAAAAGAATTCACACAGGTGAGAAGCTGTATTCCTGTTCCATGTGTAGGAAATGTTTTGTACAAAAATCAGATCTTGTCAAACATCAGAGGTCTCACACGGGGGAGAAGCCGTATTCTTGTCCTGAGTGCAGGAAATGTTTTTCAAATAAGTCCAATTTTTACAGACATCAGAGATCTCATACAGGGAATAGTCCAGGAGAAAACCCGACTACCTCAAATGTCCATCCGGCACCACACAGTGTAGATGGACCATCGTATTCCTCTTATCCTGAGGAACCTCAGACTGTGCGGGACGGTGCTGGACCATCGTATTCCTCTTATCCTGAGGAACCTCAGACTGTGAGGGATGGTGCCATCCTTCCAACACATAAGAGGTTTCCCTGTCCTAAGTGCGGGAAGTGTTTCCATTTTAAATCTGATCTTTATGTGCATAAAAGAACTCACACAGGTGGGAAACCGTATTCCTGTTTTGTGTGCGGAAAATGTTTTGTACCAAAAGCAGATCTTGTCAAACATCTAAGAACTCACACAGGGGAGAAGCCGTATTCCTGTCCTGAGTGTGGCAAATGTTTTTCAGATAAGTCCAATTTTTACAGACATCAAAGATCTCATACGGGGAATAGTCCGGGAGAAATCCCGGCTACCTCAAATGTCCATCCGGCACCACACAGTGTAGATGGACCATCGTATTCCTCTTATCCTGAGGAACCTCAGACTGTGCGGGACGGTGTCGGACCATCGTATTCCTCTTATCCTGAGGAACCTCAGACTGTGCGGGACGGTGCTGGACCATCGTATTCCTCTTATCCTGAGGAACCTCAGACTGTGCGGGACGGTGCCGGACCATCGTATTCCTCTTATCCTGAGGAACCTCAGACTGTGAGGGACAGTGCTGTCCTTCCAACAGATAAGAGGTTTTGCTGTACTGAGTGCGGGAAATGTTTTGTACAAATTTCAGATCTTGTCAAGCATCAAAGATCTCACACGGGGGAGAAGCCACATTCCTGTCTTGAGTGTGGGAAATGTTTTTCACAGAAGTCCAGTCTTTACAAACATGAGAGATTGCATACAGGGGAGAAGCCATTTTCCTGTCCCGAGTGCGGGAAATGTTTTTCAGATAAGTCCAATTTTTACAGACATCAGAGATCTCACATGGGGGAGAACCCATATTGCTGTCCTGACTGAGGGAAATGTTAGTCACTGAAGTCCTGTCTTCCTGTACATCAGGGGTCTCACACATTCCTTGAGGTGTATTAGTGAGTGCGGGAAATGTCTTGTATAGGAATGTTGCTGGACATGTGGGGAAGAAGCACACCCTGATATACACCTCAGATATACTCCATGGCTGATCTTCATCATGTAAGAAACAGTTGATAAGGAGATCAGAGATCACCAAAGACATGGATGAAGTGTTGTACCGTGTTGGCCATTGATAGCAGGAGAAAAATAAAAATGGAGTCATTACCTCTCATTGGCTGAGTGCATTTTGTGGTGGAAGATTTCACAAACACTTACAGGTCTGTTTGTTAAAAATGTGTTTATCAAATGTAACAAGCATTCGCCCAGTCATGGTGAATTGCAATTTCCTATAATAGTCAGTTCCTTCTAGTGGCCATAATGTGCTTTCCTGACAGATGTCCATGGCAGCATACCGTTTGTGTAGCCCCGTCTTTGGTCCTACCCCATAAGACCTCACTCCCATAAATTTTCAGGGTAAGCCAGAGGCTGTTCCTATACATTAATATTAGAAAGTGGTTGGGACTATGTATCCCGTGGGACTTTAAATGAAACCATGACCTGATGTGGTCATGCGTTTCCATCCCTGTACTAGTCTAAGAGAAAGGAGGGTGGGACTTTAAATGAATTGCGTGAATGCTCAGAAACAAAAATCGATGAACAACTGGGAAAATTTTATTCAATTCATAAAAATAACATGCACAAAATATATATATCAATCATAAATGGAAAGAAATATTGGCAATAATAGCAGCAATTATACATGATTAGATGAATACAAAAATTCTCCATGGTACACCAATTGGATATTGTTATACAACCATATATTAAAGAGTAAAACATCCAAAGCCTCCAAAAGGTTCCAAATAGAAATGAAAAATGCATGACGCTGGTAAAAAACGCGACAATGGTAGCTCTACGCGTTTCGTGGCTGTTGTGCCACTCGTCAGGAGCAAGCGCGTATTTTATCTAGGATAAAAAATATAAATTATAAAAAATTGGTATGGTAAGTATATACATGAAACAAAGGTGGGGTGATAGAAAGCCCCACACAGAGTACATGCTTACGCATTCTGGTTTGTAGGGTGGTGGCAGGGAGCCGTATACCGCACGACCATTGGAGACGCCAACCCCGGGAGCTGAGGTGGATGGATCGACGGGGGCAGCCCACAGGGCGCCATCCAGGGCCGGCATGGTCCCCCGAGGCAAAACCTGAAGTGAAAGGTGAGGGTTAGAAGAGAAGCTGCAAAACTGCCAAGAAATAAAGAGCGGTAGGAAAGTGAGAATACCAGGGTGGTATAGCCCCAAAGGAAGAAAGTTGAGCCCGTGAGGGGATTAAAGGAATCTAAGTTGAAACACCTGGGAAATGCTAAGGATGGAAGGGGGAAAAGATCAAGTAACCAGAGGTGAAGATATGAAGAAAAAAGATGGACAAAGCATGAGAGGACAAGATGGAAATACCTGGCGTGCTGAATGAAACAGTGTGAGGGGAAGAAGGCAGTGACCCCCAAACGAACGTGACATCCAGTGAAGTGAAAGCCTCGAGAGCCAGCACTGCCGAGGCTACGCCCATATAGGCACTACCACGGGGACCGCCCACCAACGTCACGCCGCAAAACCAAGAGAGGGGCGGGCGACAACGTCGATCGGGTACTGAACGCCCAACCCGCCGACGTCACCGCCACATCCCCGTGATATGCGGGATGAACACCATCCAATCAGACGCGTGAGCGTCCATTGAGGACGCACGCATCCGATGGGGAGTGCGTGACGCTGACGTGCAGTGGCGGCAGATCCACCCCCCCAGAAGGGGGAGGGGGGAGGAGCCGACAGGCACGTCACAGCTCCCGGAAGGGGGAAATCCAAAACAGCCGGCGGTGCATTGGGCCAAAGGAGCCACCATCAAACAGACAAACCATAGACGTAACAAGAATCTTAATTAAATTGCAAATAAATAAATAAATTCCCAAAAAATTCCCTTTGGCCCAATGCACCGCCGGCTGTTTTGGATTTCCCCCTTCCGGGAGCTGTGACGTGCCTGTCGGCTCCTCCCCCTTCTGGGGGGGTGGATCTGCCGCCACTGCACGTCAGCGTCACGCACTCCCCATCGGATGCGTGCGTCCTCAATGGACGCTCACGCGTCTGATTGGATGGTGTTCATCCCGCATATCACGGGGATGTGTCGGTGACGTCGGCGGGTTGGGCGTTCAGTACCCGATCGACGTTGTCGCCCGCCCCTCTCTTGGTTTTGCGGCGTGACGTTGGTGGGCGGTCCCCGTGGTAGTGCCTATATGGGCGTAGCCTCGGCAGTGCTGGCTCTCGAGGCTTTCACTTCACTGGATGTCACGTTCGTTTGGGGGTCACTGCCTTCTTCCCCTCACACTGTTTCATTCAGCACGCCAGGTATTTCCATCTTGTCCTCTCATGCTTTGTCCATCTTTTTTCTTCATATCTTCACCTCTGGTTACTTGATCTTTTCCCCCTTCCATCCTTAGCATTTCCCAGGTGTTTCAACTTAGATTCCTTTAATCCCCTCACGGGCTCAACTTTCTTCCTTTGGGGCTATACCACCCTGGTATTCTCACTTTCCTACCGCTCTTTATTTCTTGGCAGTTTTGCAGCTTCTCTTCTAACCCTCACCTTTCACTTCAGGTTTTGCCTCGGGGGACCATGCCGGCCCTGGATGGCGCCCTGTGGGCTGCCCCCGTCGATCCATCCACCTCAGCTCCCGGGGTTGGCGTCTCCAATGGTCGTGCGGTATACGGCTCCCTGCCACCACCCTACAAACCAGAATGCGTAAGCATGTACTCTGTGTGGGGCTTTCTATCACCCCACCTTTGTTTCATGTATATACTTACCATACCAATTTTTTATAATTTATATTTTTTATCCTAGATAAAATACGCGCTTGCTCCTGACGAGTGGCACAACAGCCACGAAACGCGTAGAGCTACCATTGTCGCGTTTTTTACCAGCGTCATGCATTTTTCATTTCTATTTGGAACCTTTTGGAGGCTTTGGATGTTTTACTCTTTAATATATGGTTGTATAACAATATCCAATTGGTGTACCATGGAGAATTTTTGTATTCATCTAATCATGTATAATTGCTGCTATTATTGCCAATATTTCTTTCCATTTATGATTGATATATATATTTTGTGCATGTTATTTTTATGAATTGAATAAAATTTTCCCAGTTGTTCATCGATTTTTGTTTCTGAGCATTCACGCAATTCATTTAAAGTCCCACCCTCCTTTCTCTTAGCCAGAGGCTGTTTTCCTTTTTTGTCCTCCTCACTCATAGGACCATTTTTGTATGAAGTTTTCCTACCTTTTTGGAAGTATTGGCTGCCGGGTCTCGTGCGGAACAGCTGTGCCGATGTCAGGAGCATCCTTTGATATCCAGAAGTCTTCCAGGATGGTTCGAGTGGTCACCGAGTCCCCAGCTCTCAGAGGGGTGGTGTTATGGCACACATATGCAGAGGATCAATGGCTGGAGAGTGGGCCCTGCCACCGGCGGGCATTGGCTGGAAGCCCAGCTATCAGTGGGGTGGTGTTATGGCACACATATGCAGAGGATCGATGGCTGGAGAGTGGGAAACAATTCGACGCATGCTCAGGAGCATTGAACTTCATTTTCTCGGCTCGTCATAGTGTTGTACGTCACCGTGTTCTTGACGGTCGAAAGTTCAGACAACTTTTATGTGACCATGTGTATGCAAACCAAGCTTGAGCGGAATTCCATGGGAAAAACCATCCAAGAATTTTCCGACGGAAAGACCGCTCGTGTTTACACGGCATAAGGGTTCTTTTTTTTCCTCAGTCAGGAGGTTTACCGGGATCTGGGCCTTGTGCCATGAGCGATCCTTGTTGGCATTCCGTCTAGTATGGGTAGTGTTTATATCCATACTGGGCGGCAATTTGAGGTGGCTTTGGCGTTCTATGAGAACAAAGATTTGTTCCTCCCATATGCAGGACCACCAAGGATAACTGGTTCCATGCCGTGGGTATTGGGATATTTCAAGCATGCTCTCAAGCTACAGGTTTGCTCAGACCTTTTGAGATATTTTTGTCACTCTCTAGCAGAACCACCGGGATGGAGATATCCTCTAGAATCATCGCTGGATGGGTCATTCCAGCTAACCAATAGGCTTATAGAGCTTAGGGCTTGATTCCCATGAAAGCAGTTACTACACACTCAACCAGGAGTGTGTAGACTCTGTAGGCTTCCTGTGGGGTGCCAGGAATATTTGTAGGGGGGGGTGACATGTCTTCCATTAAGGTTGTTCTGGTTCATTGTTGTGTAGCTAACTTCCTTACACTGTTAATATCTATCCATAAGGTTTCTGTTGGCTAAGTGCTATGTTGGAAACTTCATTTTTTTCGGCACCCCACGCTTGTTTTTTGGGCTAGTTAGTTCCCAAACTTGTGCTGCCATGGAAGTCTATCAGGAAAATTGAAAATTTCCTATCAAATACTTAACGTAATTTTCCTTTCCTGATGGACTCCATGGCAGCATGAGTAGGCTAGTTATGGAATGCGGCCTTTGGCTCAGCCAGAAAATGTATGGGAGTGGGGTCCTATGGGGCTACCCAAACGTATACTGCTGCCATGGAGTCCATCAGGAAAGGAAAATTATGTTAAGTATTTGATAGGAAATTTTGCGTTATTTCACTATTTTTTTGATTGAGGTATCTTTGGGACAAATACTGCATTATAGCCACTAGATAGAGCTGAGGATTCTCTTCATTGGCTCTTTTGTATGTAAGACCTCAGGCTGCTATGGACTGAATGTATAATCTGATCAATGTACTCGTGTTCTCACTGTAATCCACCTCACCGAGGCCTTTTCTTCTGTAATGTTTGTACTTGTATATTTGAAAACAAATAAAACTTTATTCTTTAGGAAAAAAATCTTAATTTTTCAAAAAATGTATGACAAATAATTACAAATTTAAAAAAAACTTGTGGTGCCTCTTACTAAATACCTTGGACCGGTGACGGGTCATCTAGAGCCTAGGGCAAACATGCTAATCTGTGCCCCCCCCCCAAGATGTATGAGCATTATGTGTCAGCAACCCCCCTCCCCACATCCCCCAACAATTGAGCACTAATCTGCATGCTTACCCCCCCTAAGAATAAATTTCCCTGCCTCCCAGTCAGTGGTGTATTTTGGTTTATGCTGCCCTAAGCGAGAAATTGGGGGCACCCCTATCTAAATGTCTCTCACCCCTTCCTGTTTAAGATCCACCCCTCACTCTGTAAACTCCACCTCTTTCTATTAGAACTCAAATTCTTCAGGGGTGGGGGAGAGAGAGAGAGAGGGGGGGTGAAAAAGAGGGGGATGAGAGACTGAGAGGGGGTGAGAGAGAGAGAGGGGTGATGAGAGGCTGAGAGGAGGGTGAAAGAGAGATAGAGGGGGATGAGAGACAGAAGGGTGAGAGAGGGGGGTGAAAGAGAGAGAGGGGGTATGAGTGACTGAGGGGGGTGAAAGAGAGAGAGGGGGATGAGAGAGAGAGGGGGTGAGAGTAAGTGGGGTTAAAGAGGGGGTGAAAGATAGACAGGGGGTGAAAGAGAGAGAGGGATGAGAGACAGAGGGGTGAGAGAGGGGGTGAAAGAGAGAGAGAGGGATGAGAGACAGAGGGGTGAGAGGGGGTCAAAGAGAGGGATGAGAGACTGAGAGGGGTAAGAGAAAGAGGGGGTAAAAGAGAGAGGGGGTGAGAGACTGGGAGGGGTGGAAGATAGAGAAAGAAAGGGAAAGTAGGGTGAGAGAGAGTGGGGGGATGAGAGACTGAGCAGGGAGAGGGGGTGAAAGAGAGAGAGGGGGATGAGAGACTGAGAGAGGTAAGAGAAAGAGGGGGTAAAAGAGAGAGGGGTGAGAGACTGGGAGGGGTGGGAGATAAAGAAAGAAAAGGAGGGAGGGGTGAGAGAGAGAGGGGGGATGAGAGACTGAGCAGGGAGAGGGGGTGAAAGAGAGAGGGGGATGAGAGACAGAGGGATGAAAGAGACAGGGGGGGATGAGAGACAGGGATGAAAGAGAAAGGGGATGAGAGACAGAGGGGTGAAAGAGAGAGAAAGGGGGATGAGAGACAGAGGGGTGAAAGAGAGAGAGAGGGGATGAGAGACAGAGGGGTGAAAAAGAGAGGGGGATGAGAGACTGAGAGGGGAGAGAGAGGGGGTGAGAGAGAGGAATGAGAGACTGAGAGGGGGTGAGAGAAAGGGGGTGAGAGAGAGAGAGGGATAAGAGACAGAGGGGTGAGAGAGGGGGCGAGAGACAGAGGGATGAGAGACTGAGAGGGGTAAGGGAAAAAGGGGGTGAGAGACTGGGAGGGGTGGGAGATAGAGAAAGGGAGAGAGGGAGGATGAGAGACTGAGCAGGGAGAGGGGGGGGGAAAGAGAGAGAGGGGGATGAGAGACAGAGGGATGAAAGAGAGAGAGGGGTGAAAGAGACAGAGGGGGATGAGAGACAGGGGTGAAAGGGGGATGAGAGACAGAGGGGTGGGAGAGAGAGAGGGGATGAGAGACAAAGGGGGATGAGAGACAGAGGAGTGAGAGAGAGAGAGGGGATGAGAGACAGGGGTGAAAGAGAGGGGATGAGAGACAGAGGGGTGAAAGAGAGAGAAAGGTGGATGAGAGACAGAGGGGTGGGGGAGGGAGAGATGGGATGAGAGACAGAGGAGTGAAAGAGAGGGGATGAGAGACAGAGGGGGATGAGAGACAGAGGGGTGAAAGAGAGAGAGGAAAAGCAAAAGAGAGAGGCGCCTCTGGGTGCAGACTAAAAACAAGGTTTATTTCATAAAAAGGTAATGATCATCAAACTCACATGTTGAAGGTCGTCAGTAGGCATAAAATAGTAATCAATACTGAGGAGGACATCATCCATCAAAGATTCAAGACAGTCAAAAACAACTCCTAGCAGGGGGCTCTGCCTGTGTGTGAGGAGAGGTACCGCTGAGATGTGAGGCCGGCCGCAGCGGTGACAAGTCACAGTACTAGGTGGAGAGCATGGAAGGCTGTAAACATCCGGCGAGGAGTGATGACGTCATGAGTCGAGCGACGCGTTGCCGGGCGTACGGGCTGTGATGACGTGACAGCCGCGCCCCTTCATCAGGAGCCTGATGAAGGGGCGCGGCTGTCACGTCATCACAGCCCGTACGCCCGGCAACGCGTCGCTCGACTCATGACGTCATCACTCCTCGCCGGATGTTTACAGCCTTCCATGCTCTCCACCTAGTACTGTGACTTGTCACCGCTGCGGCCGGCCTCACATCTCAGCGGTACCTCTCCTCACACACAGGCAGAGCCCCCTGCTAGGAGTTGTTTTTGACTGTCTTGAATCTTTGATGGATGATGTCCTCCTCAGTATTGATTACTATTTTATGCCTACTGACGACCTTCAACATGTGAGTTTGATGATCATTACCTTTTTATGAAATAAACCTTGTTTTTAGTCTGCACCCAGAGGCGCCTCTCTCTTTTGCTTTTCCTTAGGATTGGAATGTGGTTTCACTTCTTGATGAAGGCAGCCCTGCTCGTGGACCTATCATTATTAACTGGACCCTTGAACTCCTCATGTCCACATGACAGTGAGACCGTACCCTATATATGTTAATGAGATATTCAATTTCTCCACTTTGGACATATACATGTGGACATTATCTATCCATTTAATGTAATGTGAGACTGGAAACATTTCAGTTTGTCCCCTATCCCTTCGTTCTTATTATTGTTGTTATCGCCAGTTCTTTGCGCCTTCACTTGCATATTGAAAGAGAGAGAGAGAGAGGGGATGAGAGACAGAGGGGTGAAAGAGAGAGAGAGAGGGGATGAGAGACAGAGGGGAGAGAGAGAGAGGAGATGAGAGACAGAGGGGTGAAAGAGAGAGAGGGGATGAGAGACAGAGGGGTGAAAGAGAGAGAGAGGGGATGAGAGACAGAGGGGTGAAAGAGAGAGAGAGGGGGATGAGAGACAGAGGGGGTGAGAGAAAGGGGGGTAAAAGAGAGAGAGACAGAGGGGTGAGTGGGAGAGAAAGGGATGAGAGACTGAGAGGGGTTAGAAAGAGAGGGGGGATGACTGACTGAGAGGGGTAAGAGAGAAGGGGAGGGAGTGTGTGAGAGGGAGATGAGAGAGAGATGGAGGGGGGGAAAGAGGCATTGGGAGAGAAAATCACCCCTCGTAGCATAAATCCTCTACCCCTCAAATTTCACCTCTAAGTATACATCCTCTCCTCCCCACTCCAAAATCCCCCTCCCAGCACAAATCCCCCCCCCCCCCAAAAAAATTCCCCTTCTAACACAAATACCCCCAAATTATCCCTACTAGCACAAATCTCCCCCCCCCCCAAAAAAAAAATCCCTTCCTAGCACAGATCACCTTTACCATGTCACCTCTTCTAACACAAACCCCCCAAATCCCCCCTCCTAGCACAAATCCTTTTGCTCCATCCCCCCAAACACCACTGCTAGCACACCCCTCCCCCCACATTTCTTTTACTAGAAACAATTCACACCCAACTCAAATCCCCTCCCTCCAATCTGCTTGTGGTGCCCCCCTACCTCACATGATAAAACACTGCCCAGGGCATCTTCCCCTCTTGTCCACCCCTTGCCTCGGCCTTGCCTTGGAGTGTCTACTTCGCAAAAAAGAGTCATGGGGGGGGGTTATCTGTACTGTCCTGGCTTTTTCAGGCCTCAAGAATCTATATCGGCCGTCAGTACATCTGGATTGATCAATTTTAAAATATATATAAACCGTAGTTTGTAGATTTCAGGGGTGCTCAACCCATGTCCCATGACCCACATGTGGCCCCGAAAAGCCCTCTGATGTGGCCCTGGGACCTCAAACCAGGGAAGCGCATGCGCAAGGTCAGCAATTCATTGATCACGATCTGGGCCTTCCTAGAGCATCAGAGTACATTGAGCCGGCAGCAGAGGAAGCAGGTGGAGTGATACCGAGTGCCCATCACCTGGGACCTTTCTAGCAGCCTGGAGAGCAATGCCAGCCGACCTTGGAAGAGGAAAAGAAGGTCAATGTACTAACCACTTCCCACCCTACCTATTGTCAAATGACGGCTGGGCGGGACTTTAGTCGATCCGGGTGGACATCATATGACATCCTCCCAGGCCGCACTGCGGCTCGGTCTGTCACCGGCTGTGACCATCAAAGCAGATCACGTGACAATTGTACACGATGGGTGGCTTCCTTTCATGCCACACAATTGTGTTGCTAGCTGTGATTGGTTACATTTATTCACATGGTACAGACAGGGCCAATCACAGCCCATCTGTACCATGTGATTAGCTTTGAATAATCACACCAAAACAAACTGAACCAGTTTCATTCAGTAAAAATGGTTTCTTATACCAGTAAATTTCACTGCTATAAGCAATCAGAATGTGTAAAAAAGAAAATTCATGATCACTTCTCCAGAGTAGTTCAGTGTGACTATGGTAACATTATATTGTTCTGGACACAGTGTGTTAGAAAAATTAGATGGTCAGAGACTGCAGACATAATACAGGAGATGATCAGAGACTGCAGACATAATACAGGAGATGATCAGAGACTGCAGACATAATACAGGAGATGATCAGAGACTGCAGACATAGTACAGGAGATGATCAGAGACTGCAGACATAGTACAGGAGATGGTCAGAGACTGCAGACATAGTACAGGAGATGATCAGAGACTGCAGACATAATACAGGAGATGATCAGAGACTGCAGACATAGTACAGGAGATGATCAGAGACTGCAGACATGATACAGGAGATGATCAGAGACTGAAGACATAATACAGGAGATGATCAGAGACTGCAGACATAATACAGGATATGATCAGAGACTGCAGACATAGTACAGGAGATGATCAGAGACTGCAGACATGATACAGGAGATGATCAGAGACTGAAGACATAATACAGGAGATGATCAGAGACTGCAGACATAGTACAGGAGATGATCAGAGACTGCAGACATAGTACAGGAGATGATCAGAGACTGCAGACATAATACAGGAGATGATCAGAGACTGAAGACATAGTACAGGAGATGATCAGAGACTGCAGACATAGTACAGGAGATGATCAGAGACTGCAGACATAATACAGGATATGATCAGAGACTGCAGACATAGTACAGGAGATGATCAGAGACTGCAGACATAATACAGGAGATGATCAGAGACTGCAGACATGATACAGGAGATGATCAGAGACTGCAGACATAATACAGGAGATGATCAGAGACTGAAGTCATAATACAGGAGATGATCAGAGATTGCAGACATAGTACAGGAGATGATCAGAGACTGCAGACATAGTACAGGAGATGATCAGAGACTGCAGACATAGTACAGGAGATGATCAGAGACTGCAGACATAATACAGGAGATGATCAGAGACTGCAGACATAGTACAGGAGATGGTCAGAGACTGCAGACATAGTACAGGAGATGATCAGAGACTGCAGACATAGTACAGGAGATGATCAGAGACTGCAGACATAATACAGGAGATGATCAGAGACTGCAGACATAGTACAGGAGATGATCAGAGACTGCAGACATAGTACAGGAGATGATCAGAGACTGCAGACATAGTACAGGAGATGATCAGAGACTGCAGACATGGTACAGGAGATGATCAGAGACTGCAGACATAGTACAGGAGATGATCAGAGACTGCAGACATAGTACAGGAGATGATCATAGACTGCAGACATAATACAGGAGATGATCAGAGACTGCAGACATAGTACAGGAGATGATCAGAGACTGCAGACATGATACAGGAGATGATCAGAGACTGAAGACATAATACAGGAGATGATCAGAGACTGCAGACATAATACAGGATATGATCAGAGACTGCAGACATAGTACAGGAGATGATCAGAGACTGCAGACATGATACAGGAGATGATCAGAGACTGAAGACATAATACAGGAGATGATCAGAGACTGCAGACATAGTACAGGAGATGATCAGAGACTGCAGACATAGTACAGGAGATGATCAGAGACTGCAGACATAATACAGGAGATGATCAGAGACTGAAGACATAGTACAGGAGATGATCAGAGACTGCAGACATAGTACAGGAGATGATCAGAGACTGCAGACATAATACAGGATATGATCAGAGACTGCAGACATAGTACAGGAGATGATCAGAGACTGCAGACATAATACAGGAGATGATCAGAGACTGCAGACATGATACAGGAGATGATCAGAGACTGCAGACATAATACAGGAGATGATCAGAGACTGAAGTCATAATACAGGAGATGATCAGAGATTGCAGACATAGTACAGGAGATGATCAGAGACTGCAGACATAGTACAGGAGATGATCAGAGACTGCAGACATAGTACAGGAGATGATCAGAGACTGCAGACATAATACAGGAGATGATCAGAGACTGCAGACATAGTACAGGAGATGGTCAGAGACTGCAGACATAGTACAGGAGATGATCAGAGACTGCAGACATAGTACAGGAGATGATCAGAGACTGCAGACATAATACAGGAGATGATCAGAGACTGCAGACATAGTACAGGAGATGATCAGAGACTGCAGACATAGTACAGGAGATGATCAGAGACTGCAGACATAGTACAGGAGATGATCAGAGACTGCAGACATGGTACAGGAGATGATCAGAGACTGCAGACATAGTACAGGAGATGATCAGAGACTGCAGACATAGTACAGGAGATGTACATTGCACTCCGGTTGATCACATTGATTGGACCTCCTGAAGGCTCTACAGCTGGCATTCCATGTGATTGGTGGACATTGTTTCTGATGATCTTCACTTGTGGAGCTCTTTGTTGTGTACAGTCCTGTGTACACCCTCCAGGATTTGTTTTCAGTCAAATGAGGTGGGCTGGGGGGGCGGGTTACAGTGCCATGCTGATTGGCTAAGAAGGCGGAGCAACTGCCAATGCATCGGTGCAGTGTATTTGACTCATCAGTAGTCCCTTTCACCTACTGTGCATACAGAATACAGTATTATTACGGACATTTTATACCCATAAGAGATTTTTATAAACAGCCCATAAATTTACAGATGGTGGGCAACCCCGCCGCCTTGCTGGGAGTGGAGATGACCCCATCTATAAGGATATACAGTACATACAGCACAAGGCCGTGTTCACACTACGAGACGTTTCTCGGGGCTGCAGTTCCTCTGAGGAACAGGAAGTCTCTATGGTAGACAGGAAGTGATGTCAGGTACAGACAGGAAGTGATGTCAGGTATAAATATGAAGTTCCGGGTGAGAGGTGAGTCATAAGGAAGTAGAGAGAAGAAATTGCTGGAATTGGCAGTAGAGGTAATAAGATCTTATTTTCTATTTACATCCAGTAACCCCCCCGTCATGTCCGTCCTCTTCCTCCATAGTCACTGTGACGTCTTTTATCTCCAGCAGATGATGATACACACATATGTAGTGTGGAAACCTAGTTTAACCCCTTCAGGGGCAGAACATTTCCCCACTTACAGGGCCGGAACATTCTCCTCATTTTGGATTTGTTGTAGCCGTATTAGTGCAATTGTGACAGAGAAAATTGAGTACTGTCCGTGATACTTTTTTTATATGCACTAACATACAATTTTTCAGGACAAGCTTTCGGGGTATGTCCCCTTCTTCAAGGTCCAAGCAGTACTGATTCACAAATTTTTAAGCAGAATGTTAAAGAAAAAGAAGAGAAGAAAAAAAAAAAAAAAGAAGAGAAAACCAAACACATACAAATCAATGGTAATAAAGATAGCAGCAGAGTTAGTGAGATAAGACAGAGGGAGAGCTGGGGGGGGGGGAATGCAGGGGGGGATGCTAGTCAGAGCGGTCGTAAAACTTTAGCATAATGTGTAAGGAAACCAATATCTAAATTCAGGCCATTATTCTTCGTGTCAGAAGTTGCAAGCGAGGATGAATTTGCACAGACATACCATCAAAGAACATAAAGAAGACAGTTTATGCACACCTGTGGGACATCATTTCTCACAATCGGACCACACTATAGAAGACCTCAGTGTCTTAGTTCTTAAAGGGAATTTCAGAACTATCCAGGAAAGGAAAACGTTTGAACTAAGAATGATACTTCTTTTTGACACAAAGAATAATGGCCTGAATTTAGATATTGGTTTCCTTACACATTATGCTATAGTTTTACGACCGCTCTGACTAGCATCCCCCCCTGCATCCCCCCCCCCCCCCCCCCCCAGCTCTCCCTCTGTCTTATCTCACTAACTCTGCTGCTATCTTTATTACCATTGATTTGTATGTGTTTGGTTTTCTCTTCTTTTTTTTTTTTCTTCTCTTCTTTTTCTTTAACATTCTGCTTAAAAATTTGTGAATCAGTACTGCTTGGACCTTGAAGAAGGGGACATACCCCGAAAGCTTGTCCTGAAAAATTGTATGTTAGTGCATATAAAAAAAGTATCACGGACAGTACTTAATTTTCTCTGTCCTCATTTTGGAGATGTGTCACCTTTCCCACCAATCACCTTCTCACCTCCTCAGTCTATACTAAACGGATTATCTGATGCTTCCTGCTAGCGTGCTGGGTGATGGGCCGGGTAATCTAGACGCAGTGTGGTCACACCAGCCTGATCAGCAAGCGCACGGAAACAGCTAGTGACGTGCTCGGTCGGCCACAACGATGCCTCACGGACCGGGGCAGCCAGGGAGTTAAACGTCTAGCCACCTATAGTCCATGTCACAGTGCTACCCCTGGCCGACAGCCCCCCTACTCCGGTTGAGAGGATCTGCCATGGGAGCCTTACCCGCATTCTCCGCTGGCTTGCTAAGCAGACATGGCATTGCCCCCCACCTTCCACCTTTGGGCAAGTACTCCCTGGGGGGGGGGGTCAGTCCTGCGGAGTCCCCTCCTGTACTTGCGGTGGTCTATTCCCTCCCCTCTTTTCTCCCCGAGACGTAGGGTGCTGAGGATTGCATGTCCAACCTGGGTCCCTCGATAGGCGAACATCTCCTGGAAGTCCGGTAGTAGCTGCAGCTGTGGGGGGGCACCGAGGTCTGCCCTGTTGCATCCTGTTACAGCTTTCAGTGGGTGGGCTCCCTGCGGGGGGGGGGCAGACGTGAGGTGTGGGCGGCCTTTAGCGGCGGCCCTTATGGGCTGCATGCGTCTGCCATTTTTGTGTGTTCTTGGATGGTGGCCATTTTGTTGGGGCTTTCATTAAAAAACGTTTTTCTCTGCCAGGCGGCCTGGTACTTATGCCATTAGGGCAGAGCTTGAGGGGTTGGTGCTGGGCGAGCCTTCTTAGCCCCCCACCCTGCTTGTCTCGGGCTCCACCCCAGAAGAGGGCTGGAGCCCGCCGGGGGGGTCCCTGGTTGGAGATTTGCTGCCTGGGTGGTGATTGCACCCCCTCCTTGCCTGTTGTGACCAGGGACGTGTGTTCCTCTGTCAGAGGCATAGGGGACTAATGGGCTATTACCTTCGGAGACTTCCGCTGGGGCATCTGCTGGGGTAATGGTCTCTTGGTGCTGTGAAGTCTCCCTTACCCCACATATTTCAACATACTTGTATGGGGGTTGTCCGTGGCTTCTGTTTTAACTCCCTAGGCAAATTGTGGTATGTTACTGTGACAGACTCACCCGGGATAGAGGCTGTTGGAGGGGACTGAATGCAAGCCTCTTGCCGACCGATTATGGGCCCTGGCATTTGGGGGAACGGTGCTCTTTGTGAGCTGTATGCCTGGGGACTCTTGAGGTGGTATTACTGTGGATTCGGGTCCTGGTCCCCCAGGACACACAGACTCTGGGGACCCTGTGTATGCCATATGGGAAATAGTGACTTGGAGGGTATGTCTTGGATTGCTTAAAATGGGACAGTAATATTTATCCCCAATATCTCCCAGGATATATATGTAAAGACTATTATTGGTTTGTTTGATTCTGAACTCAACATGTTAATTGAGTCAGCTGATCACATTAGCCTCCAGGACTGGCTAGGAGACGAACAGTCTACTCCTACTATAGTTGTTGATGACTAGGCTGAGGAGGGGGCGAGAACACAGTTTGTATTGTTAATTGTAATTAGCTCCTGCTATTGTGAAAATGTCCTGTGGATGTACTTATGATAATGTATAATGTACTGTGTGAAGCTCGGTGACCACAAGTCTGGGCAAAAGGTCATGTTAGTAAACTAGCTCATGTTAATTAGGTTAATTAGGTTACAGGTGTATTGTTAGAGTAATATGAGCAGGAGGTATGCACCTCTTTTACTGTATAAAAGAGCCTGTATTCCTGTCAATAAAGGAGATTCCTGGTTGAACTTACATACAGCCTGCCTGGTGTTTGTTCTGAGCTACACAACTGGATTAGAACGGCACATAGCTGTAGTTCTAGTCCCGGAGCATCGGATGACCGAACCATCAGATGTTGCTATCTGCAATCTGATTCTATAGCCACAGAGGAGTGTCGGGAGAGTGGAACCAAGCGAGCAGGGGCTCGTTACATTGGTTGGCAGCTGTGGGATTTGCTCTCCAGTTACTGGGACACTCCAAATCAGCCTGCAGGAGAGCCACTCTGAAAGACTTACTTGAGAGCTGGGAGGGACCGGTGGGATAGTGCTTCCTTGCCGTGAACACATCCAAACCATCACCTGGATCCAAGGTCCAGATAACAGGAGAGGTACAGATACCAGCCACCATGGAAGAGGAATTTGGAAGGAGGTAGCGAGAGATGCAGATACAGCACAGAGGACCAGTATCAGAGCGGGTCCTGCTAGGATGGTTTGATTCTATCCGCTGCGAACTCTGGAAGGAAGCACTAGCCCGTGAGCAGTGAAACCAGGGAAAAGTTCTCCCCTCCATCCATGTAAGGTACTGGTCGCAGTATGAAGTGCGAATGCTGTTATTGGGGGAACAGCCGAACCAGGAGTGGACAGCTGAGTTAAGCAGGCTGATCAAGGCAGAAATGCGGTTGTACGAGAGCTTCAGAGCCCTCCACTGATATGTAGCCCAAGTGTGCCCGTGGACAGCGGATGACAGCCCCACGGAAGGCTTCGACTACGATGGCCTGGGATTGTTGTACTGGAGGCTGTCCAGGGACCCTGACTTTGGGAGTGGCGTTTGGAGGAAATAATGGAGCACAGAGAGCGAAGACTGAATGTCTCGGAAGTGCACTGGGCACAGGAAGATTTGGAGTTTCTGGCCGTTCAGGAATGGGAGCTTGAGATGGCCTACAGACAGCTGCTAGACTCTGCTCAGCAGCAGGGTGGGGCTCCCTTTGCCTGGGACTATCAGGAAATACCAGTTGACAACTCTGAAATCCTGGCTGAAGAGTTGACAATGTGGCAGAGTAACGGTGTGCTTTGCCAACCTGCCCCCGCAGCTATGGAGCCGGAGGTCTTATGGCGGATGCAGCAAGTGCTGACTGACCTTGATGAACATGTTTCTGCATTGGATGATCTTGGATGGAGGAATGTGCCTGTCCAGCAGAATGCCAGAGAATCAGCAGTGGAAAATCTGGAGATAGCTATCCCCAAAGCTGAAGTGCTGACAATGGGGCAGAGCTCTGCTAACCTCTGCCCAGCACTGATAGCATCTTCTGGGTTCCAGGGACAGGAGATGGTGAACCTTTATCCCCAGACACCAGTTGCAGAGACAGGGGATTTGATAGACTTTTCTGCTGAGGAAGAACAACCTGATGAGCCTCCAGCAGAAGAGCTGGTATTACGGCCAAACTTCACTGTGCTCTGCCCAGCACCAACAGCAGTATCTGTGGAGTTGCAACAAACTTCTCCAGCTGAAGATCTGGTAACTGAACAGAGGGTCCAAGACCTCTGCCCCACACTTTTAGCAATTCCAGAGACTGGGGATTTAATAGACGTTTCTGTTGAGGAGGAACCACCCAGCAAACCCCCAGCAGAAGTGCTGTCAACCGGACAGAGGGTCCAAGACCTCTGCCCCACACCTGTGGCAGTTTCAGAGGCTCAGGGTGAGAAGGTGGCAATCACTTCCCAGCAGCAGATACAGGGGGAGAAGGGAGAGGAGGTGTGTGTTGTCCCTCCCCAACAGTTGGCCAAGGTGGAGGAAGCGGCCTTTCCTCCCCAGCAAAGATCCATGCACCTGGGAGACAGTACCATAGACATGTCAGCCAAGCAGCCAGATGAGGGAATGGAAAAGGAAGCAGCCAGCTCACCTCCCCAATGGCAGCTACACAGTTTGGGAGTGGAGGGAGCCAGTCTCCTGCCCCAACGGTTAGCCGGAGTGGAGGATGCGGAGTCCCCAGCAGAAGTGCTGGCAACAGGGCAGAGTGCTACCAACCTCTGCCTAGCACCAGCAACAACTGTGGAGTTCCAGGGAGCCGGGGCAGTCGGCCCCTCTCTCCAGCGACAAGCTGATGTAGTAAAGCTGCTACTCCCAGCTGAATCACTGGCAACAGGGCAGAGTGCCGCTGGCCTCTGCCTAGCACCTACAGTGTCTCTACAGTTTTAGAAAGCTGGGGCGATCGGCCCCTCTGCCCAGCAGCAGACCGAGCCCTGGAATGTTAAAAACCAACCAACTGAAGCGCTGGCAGTCGGACAGAGAGTAAATGACCTCTGCCCCACACCTACTAAGGTCAACTATTCCTTGCAGCCAAGAAAGGAGATCATGCGGACAGACTATGTGAGTTCACTCTGTCTGACTAACGCATGTCCAGGTGGAGGTCTGGGACCTTGTTAGTCAACCTTTGATGGGGGAGAAATGTGACAGACTCACCCGGGATAGAGGCTGTTGGAGGGGACTGAATGCAAGCCTCTTGCCGACCGATTATGGGCCCTGCCATTTGGGGGAACGGTGCTCTTTGTGAGCTGTATGCCTGGGGACTCTTGAGGTGGTATTACTGTGGATTCGGGTCCTGGTCCCCCAGGACACACAGACTCTGGGGACCCTGTGTATGCCATATGGGAAATAGTGACTTGGAGGGTGTTATGGAAATTATTTAAGAGCTTCAATCGAGCTCAAGGTTATCTGCTGCTGTCTCTAATTTGAAAAGTGTGGATATGCATGCATATAAAAGTAAACACTCTGAGACACGCTCAGAATTGCTAACTCATTACACTTCTGATTTATTCAAGGCGGTGTTAATGTTTTATACACACAAATACGTCATTGCTATGTTAGTCTAATAGGTACATCTCATTGGTTAAGATAGAAAAGAAGATGGATAATTTTCATAACGAGGTTTGGTTCTCTTTGGTCTTATCTTCAGTTCCGCGTTATTTTGATGTGTGGGAGGTAGGGGGTACACGCCATCTTGAGAAAATATACGAACAGAGCAAATCTGTATACTTATATAATGAGTAAGGAGAAAAATATGTATGCACATAAGAAAATAGACATTTTCAGATTACTATTATTATTATCTACATCACATTCCTTCACAATCCCCCCTAAAATGACTATTTTCTCTTTTCTGTCCCTAATACTAAAGGTCCTACTTTTTAGCCTGGCCCTTCTCCTCAGCAACTCTTTTAGGCTGTATATAGAATTGGGCAGCAACTGTTCACTTCCCTCCTCGATACAGCTGGAGAGGTGCAGTCAGGCGCTATCTATCCCTATAACCCTATAGGATTGTGAGATTATGGACAGGGAGTGAAGGGTTTGTCATCTTCCATCATAAGGAGGTCCTCTTCTTCTTGGTGGAGAAATGTAGGTGTGCTATTGTCTACAGCCTTGCTCATTAACTTTTTTACAAAAGGTAGAATACAGCATATAATCAGGGCTAAAAGATCCAGGATTATTAATACCGTTACCCGTATCTGGGCGAGCACCTTCCGCCACCCATTCATCCAGCTAAAATATTGGTCCCATGGGTCTGTGATACCTGAGTTCTTCTTCAACTCTAGTGACAGATCTTCTAATTTCTTTATAGCTAAAGTAACCTTACCATTTGGGCCAATATTATCAGGAATGTATGTACAACAGGTTCCCGTTTTTTCCTATGATTTTACAAAACACCTCCTTTCCCAGATAGCACCATGTCTAAGGCCATCCGGTCCTGGAATGTCATGTAGGAAGTGGGGGCTAACTGATCAGAAATTCCCTGGAGGGCATCTTTAGAGTAATTTACAAATCTCTGTTGGTTATAATATGTGTAGTGTCAGGTCACCTAGTGGCTGGGTGACAGATGTACACCGTTGGGATCAGGAGTGCACCGCAAGGTAGTGGACCCTAGCACTGACTGCTGCGGATTGTACCTTGGGAGGTTCAGGAAGCAGGTCTACTGGATCACTGACACAGATCCCACTGGGAGCTAGAGCATAGATTCCCCAGGGCGCGGAGTCTAAGAGCCAGCAGGTGTTCACCAGAGCCTCTAGTGGTGAGGATGGACTGCGCTGCAGTCTGGCTCCAGGTCGCGGCCCCCAGGGTTTCACAGCTCACGCTCACGGTAGACTACAGGAGAAGAGGAAGGAGGGAGCTGGCTGGAACATCAGGGTCACAGGCAAACAGGGATGGTCGGGAACAGGCCAAAGTCGGTAACAGGAATCAGATGTAGGAAACACAGCAAGTACACATAGAGGCTAAAACACAGTGGTTGATCAGCACTGCTGGCTTGCAGTGCACAGGTTAATATAGGGTTCCCTGATAGGGCCTGGGGTGGGGCCATGCTTATAGGAGAGGTTACAAAAGCAGTCTGGTGAGGGTCAGCTGGTCTCTAGAGATGAACACATGGAGACAGGTATGCTGATCGACAAACTCTATTGCATAACCATGACATGTAGTTAATCCAATCTACATTCTTGCTGACAGTTGTTATGGGGATCAAAGACTCAAAACCAGCTTTTACCTGATCCCTGGCTTTAAACTCATCAGGGACCCCCCTTGTAACCCCTATGACATGTATGTATACATGAGGATCAAAGCTTCCGGAGAGAGCTGCTCGCTTCCTCCTCTGACTGTGTGCTGGGTCAGTGCATGTATCAGGGGTATCTTTGGTTAGGATATGGGGCTTTCTATTTTCATCTTTTTTGTCTAATGCACTCTGTGGTCGCCCAGTCTGGTCCTGTGTTCCAACCCACTGGCCCCCACAGAAACCACAACTCTGTCCCCAGTAACTGTCTGTGTAGCATACATATATGTCCTTACCGTCAGGGATATCACTGTACCAATGGCATCACCATGAAGGGTCAAACGGACAAGGTACTATGTCACAGTAATCTAAGGTAAAGGTGGTCACATGTGTACCTGAAGAGTTACACCAAAACGTAATTATGTTATCATTTTTGTGATGGCCACCTCCTGGGCCCCTCCCCCCTAGATCAAACAGAAAAAGGATATGCAGCGCCCGAAAACACTCTCTCCTGCAGTGATAAGCGTGCATTCAGGTGTTCTTCCTGGCCAACTTGACTGAGGTGGCTGTGGTCAGCAAAACTTGGAATGGACCATCATAACTTGGCTCAAGGATCTCCAGACAGTAGTTGGTGTGTTCCTGTATCTAATTCAGGATCTGGAATGGAAGAAAACACCTGGACATGCATTCAGGTTAATTCTCGTGATAATGTGGTTACATAATTAGTCAACACATCAGACTGTAACTGTAACTGTTGTGGAAAGTAACAACCAAGTCTGGGAGCTGAACCAAACAAAATTTCATAAGGAGATAGGGCATGTTTCCCCCGGAGCTGTGTCTGACACTGAACAGGGCAATGGGCCAACTCATGTTAGTCTATTGGGCCATCTTTAACATCCTGTTTTTAGTGTCCCATTCATCCTTTCTACCTTCCCGCTACTTTGAGGGTGGTATGGGATGTGTAGTGCCAACTGAACCCCCAGTGCTGCCTAAATCTCTTTAGTAAGGGTTGTTGTTAGGGCTGGTCCCTGATCTCTCAATATCACCTCTGGGACCCCAAATCTACATACTATCTCACTCAGTAGTTTCTTAGCTGTGGTCCTGGCAGTCATGACCACTTCCACTAGGGCGTATTCGAATCTGCCACTTCTTGGCACTTGAGAATGATCAATTTGCATCCTCTGGAATGGGGTATAGGGCTTTTGCCAGGTGCTTCTTCTGTGCTTCTTCTGTGCTTCTTCTGTGCTTCTTCTGTGCAGCCTGGGTTACATTTGGTGCAGATAATGTATGATCTGCAGAAGCTGTCGGTCAGTGGAGTAACTCTTGGTGCAACACTTGTTGATAAGAGAGTTCATAAAAGTCTTTGTCAAGTGGGCAGCTCCATGTGCCCATTGCACCACGGCTGGGTACATACTCCTGGGTAGACAAGGCTTCTTGTTGCACTCGAATAGTCCATTTCTGAGAGTTGCTCCTCTCCATTTCCAGCTTTCCTTCTTATCCGCACTTGTTGTTTCCTGTAGTTCTTTTAGATAAACTCTGTCCACTGGGAAAGTCTGTAAGGTAAGCACGGGGTGGTCCACTTCCCGTGGACCACCAGCTGTCTGTTTGGCAGCTGAATTGGCTAGATGATTGCCTTAAGCTTCCTTTGAGTTCAGTTTGTCGTGTGCTTTTACTCAGAATAGTCACTTGGGTTGTGAGAAGCAAGGCATCAATCAAGTTTTCACAGGTGTTCCTGCAGCCATCAGGAATCCTCTGTTCTAGATAACACCATAATCATGGGCAATGTTGAAAGCATATCTTGAGTCCATATGAATGTTGGCTCTTTTTCCCTCTGCCCATTTACATGCTGTAGTAAGTATACAGCTCTGCCTCCTGTGTAGACATCACTGGTGGTAAGGCTTCAGCTTGTAGAACAGTATTTTCAGTGGTGACCGCGTGTCCTGTGTGGTCATGGGGTGACAAGCCAAGACTCTACTCTTCCTCCTTCTTTCCCCCCTCGAGAAGTGGAAGAAGGGTGGTAGGGTTCAGTGTTTGATAACTTAATAGAGTAATGCTGTCCAGTAGGAGGGAACACAAGAGTCTCAAGTGTCTGGTAGTGGACAAGTGTTTCGGCTGGATCTCGGTTGAATATGGCAACAACGTCATGGGGAGCAAGCAGAACGAGGCAGTGTCCGAGGACTAAGTTCAAAGTTTTGTCAAGCAAGGCTTGTGTAGCAAAGCCAGCTCGCAGACACAATAGGCCTCCTCTTGCTACCACATCCAGCCGACAGGAATAATATCCTATGGGGTGTAGGCTGATGCCGTGTGATTGGGTGAGTACACCTGCAGCATGTCTCAGAACATTCGGATACAAAGAGCTTGTGCGTTTTGCCGTAGGCTGGGAGCCCTAGCGCCTGAGATGGCACACTTGAGGGCCTCAAACTTAGATATTTCTCCAGGAGACATCTGGAAGGGTCTGATTGCAGAGTATCAGTAGGAAGGCTTCTGGAATCCATGCTCTGCACTAGGAAATTAGTCCAAGGAAGGCATGAAGGGATCTCTGACCTTGTGGCAGTGGGGTGTCAGAGATTACTTGCACCCTGTCTTCAGTGGGGTGTCGTGTCCCATGGGACAAACCGTGTCCAGGGAAAATGACAGGTGTTGAGCACCACTGCAATTTGGGCTTTAAGACTTTGCAGCCCTGGTTGGCAAGATAGCACAACAGGCTTTCTGAGGTGACTTCAACAGGGGGTAAGTCAGCTGCACAAAGGAGAAGGTCATCAACATGTTGGAAGAGAATCACTTCCGGGTGTTCCTCTTGCTATGTGTCAAGGATGATAGCCATAGCTTTTGCAAACTGGCTTGGAAAGTTCTGTGCTCCTTGCGGCACAACTGTTTAGGTATGTTGCCGTTTCTTTCCGTGGATGAATGCAAAAAGGTACCAGCAGGAGGGGTGAGGGTGGACACTGAAGAAAACGTTTGTAAGGTCCACCTCTGTGAGGTATTTTGCAGTCAAAGGCATCAACAGTAGGTACCTGGTTCTCTTTTTAGGATTCTCTTCTTGGGGTTATTGTGGTTTCCGGGGCAATGAAGCGCCCTCTTTTAGCTTGACTGAAACTGGTGGCACCTTTAAGTTACCGTTGTCTTCCGGTCCTGTGGACCATAGGCACGCAGGGATTCTGTCAAGTACTTCCTGCAGTATTGAACTTGAAGTTTTTTGCTTCATTAAGTGTCATCAGGAGAGGCAGAGAACACAAAGCAGATTAGTCTTCTAAAGATAGGGGAGTATGTAACTTCATCCCCCCTTCAGGCGTGTCCTGATTGAGGCCTGTAGTCCGGACAACACATCAGCTCCTAGTAGATTCAAGGGACATGTAGAGGACACCACAAATCTGGCAAGCTAATCAGGAAGTGGAAAGGAAAGAATTATTAGGCAGGTTCACCGCCCTCAACACACTTTTGGCTGCACCCCTGTCAATGAGGAAAGTGGTAGGTTTTTCGTCTGGGACATCTTGGGGCTCTGCATTCTTTCCTTATGTGACCCCGTTTCCCACAGTTGTAACAGGTGATCCTTTCCCTGGTATTGGGCAGTGGTGGTGGACTAGTGTAGGCGGGAACTTCGTCATGGGTTATCATGAGGGGCGTTGGTTTTTTACCTTTTTGATTTTCTATACCTCTGGCCACCAACAATAAATCAGACATTTTCATTGAATGGTATTCAGGGCGGGCCACCATCAGGCCTTTTCTGATATCCTCTCTGAGCCCTGAAACAAAAGCAGTTGATAACATGTGTTTGTGTGCCTTTATGAGTCTAGCATGATACTTCTTCACAGACTCCCCTTTATCTTGGGTAATATCTTGGATTGTGGTCTTCTGATCCGTCAACTTCTCCTTTGCCCAGTCGTGGAGTTGTGCACAGAACTCCACGCCTGAGGTGTAGGAAGTGGCACTTGTCAGGCAGGCATCATTGAAGGCCATCTGCATGACTGGCCAAAAGACATATCCTGCTTTGATTTGGCATAGGCTGATCAAGTCTCTCCAGGCAGCTGAGTAAGTTTCTTGTATCTGCACTATCCTGTGGTAGAAGGGAATTGGCTGCTTCTCTGGGTCAGGCAGACTTGTCACTAAGGCCGCTGTTTGTGATAGAGTAAAAGCGACATACATCACTGGTGCCCCTTCTGGTAACCGAGACTGTTGTTGGGGCAGGGGCTGACAAGAGGCACTGTTCTTTACGGTTGCCAGCATGTGTTTGAGATCCTCTCGGAACTGAGAGTCTGGAGCCGGATTGGGGGTTAAATCAGTGGGTGGCCTTGCTGCCTGTTGTCGGGCTTCCCACTCAGATGCTTCTTCATCATTAACATATCCGGCCTGGGAATGTGATGCTCCCGTATTGGGGAAGACAGGTGTGTGGTATGAACCATCTTGGTTTAAAACAGCGAGGGCTGGGTACAGGCTGTTTAAGCTTACTGGGTGTACCAAGATGGCCGCCGGCAGGAAGTGCACTGGACTGGGTAGAAAGTGAAGGCATGGGTGCACTAAGATGGCCGCCGGGCTGAGTTGTCACAGTGGGTTGTGCTTGGGTGGTGAGAAAGGAGTGGTTGTTAGACGGAGGGCAGTGCTGTCCCTCCCCTCCTTTGTTTAAAGTTCCAACATATCATCAGCTCTGTGATACACATACTTAATACAATCGCCATCTTTCTTAACTTCCTTTATCCAATTTTCTTTATCACACAGGATTTTTCTCCCTGTCTCTTCAGCAACATAACTTTTGCCATTTCTTTCAACTTTGTTAACTATTTCAACATCTTCTTTGCAATATCACTTTCTTTTCCTTTTTTAAAAGAGAAAAATCACTTTCTTTTTTCTCTCGTACAACCAAGGGGTTAATATTTTTCTCAGCGTTCTTATCAGCAAATTCCTTCGGTGGGGGCTCATACTGCGCTCCAAGTTGCTACTGTTTGCTATAACCCTGTAATGTACGGTTAATCTCAGAACAAGAACAAACACGTCAGGGGTAGTGAGGAGCAACGGCCCGTGACCCAACAGATCTCCCGGGCAGCCCCCCTCCGACCTTAACCAGTCCCCACCCCCTCTCGTGTATATAGCAAACAATAAACCACAAATACAATCACGACAGGACATTACACCTGCCACTCTTCGAACTGCAAAATTTCAGCAGGCTAAAATGACCACAAGGGCAGACCACCCTGCAAAATAAACACGTTTATAGACGTTTGCCACAAGGGAAACAATCTCATGCCAGAGGCCGAAAGCTCATCTGGAGATGAGACTACCCATTCACACATGTAGCACTTCAGGCTGCAAAGCCAGCAGCTGAAATACCCCTCAAAGGTTCGTCGAACCCAGAGAAACAAGTCTATAACGTTTGCTACAAGGGAAACAATCTCATGCCAGAGGCCGAAAGCTCATCTGGAGATGAGACTACCCATTCACACATGTAGCACCCTTAGACTGCTGAGTTTCGTAGCCCAAAGAATGGCAGACAGTGAACAAAAAATACAGTCAGCAGAAACCCATTGACAGGTAAGTTAAACAACCTCAGGCGAGGAAATACCTGCCTCTAAGACAGTCTCAGCATACCGACAGAATCCAGCCGTCAACCGAAAGATAAGAGAGTCGTACAGTGGTAAGAATATCAATCAAACTTACCGTACTGTTAGGGCTGCGCAAGACCCCCTCTGTTATCTTTCAATTAACGCCTGAATGCTTGTCGCGGTATAACTTCGACCGTAGCCTGAGGTCCCGGGTTTCGGCACCATCTGTTATGGAAATGATTTAAGAGCTTCAATCGAGCTCAAGGTTATCTGCTGCTGTCTCTAATTTGAAAAGTGTGGATATGCATGCATATAAAAGTAAACACTCTGAGACACGCTCAGAATTGCTAACTCATTACACTTCTGATTTATTCAAGGCGGTGTTAATGTTTTATACACACAAATACGTCATTGCTATGTTAGTCTAATAGGTACATCTCATTGGTTAAGATAGAAAAGAAGATGGATAATTTTCATAACGAGGTTTGGTTCTCTTTGGTCTTATCTTCAGTTCTTTTGATGTGTGGGAGGTAGGGGGTACACGCCATCTTGAGAAAATATAGGAACAGAGCAAATCTGTATACTTATATAATGAGTAAGGAGAAAAATATGTATGCACATAAGAAAATAGACATTTTCAGATTACTATTATTATTATTTACATCACATTCCTTCACAGAGGGTATGTCTTGGATTGCTTAAAATGGGACAGTAATATTTATCCCCAATATCTCCCAGGATATATATGTAAAGACTATTATTGGTTTGTTTGATTCTGAACTCAACATGTTAATTGAGTCAGCTGATCACATTAGCCTCCAGGACTGGCTAGGAGACTAACAGTCTACTCCTACTATAAGTGTTGATGACTAGGCTGAGGAGGGGGGAGAACACTGTTTGTATTGTTAATTGTAATTAGCTCCTGCTATTGTGAAAATATCCTGTGGTTGTACTTATGATAATGTACTGTGTGAAGCTCGGTGACCACAAGTCTGGGCAAAAGGTCATGTTAGTAAACTAGCTCATGTTAATTAGGTTAATTAGGTTACAGGTGTATTGTTAGGGTAATTTGAGCAGGAGGTATACACCTCCTCTTTTACTGTATAAAAGAGCCTGTATTCCTGTCAATAAAGGAGATCCCTGTTTGAACTTACATACAGCCTGCCTGGTGTTTGTTCTGAGCTACACAACTGGATTAGAACAGCACATAGCTGTAGTTCTAGTCCCGGAGCATCGGATGACCGAGCCATCAGATGTTGTGATCTGCAATCTGATTCTATAGCCGCAGAGGAGTGTCGGGAGAGTGGAACCGAGCGAACAGGGGCTCGTTACAGTTACCCCTTGAGGAGGTCCTTCCAGAGAAGTGGACTATTCCACCGGTGGTGGATCCACCTAGCTCCTGGCTCCATAAAGCCATGGTGATCCCAGTGGAGGAATCTACCTTCTTTAAGCACACCGCAGATCCCGGGGTAGAGGCAATAGCCAGCGCAGGATCTGTGCCCCAGCTTGTGTGGCCACCGTCCTGATGTCCCAGACACTGTCCGAATGAGCAAAAGGTTTTGTGACGAGCCTTGACTCCAAGCCAGATGCCTCAACGTATGTGGAACTTATAGACCGGTTGGTCCAGGGGCTGAAGTCCGTTTTGACGCATCCCGTGATGTGGCCCCACTTCTCCCCACACTTTCTATTTTTGGCGGTGGTTCCAAGTGGGCCCTTTGGCTCAACCTGCCCTTCCAGGTAGACCAGCTTTTTGGGGCTATGCTGGATTGTATTATCAAGAATTTTACGGGTGGCAAGAGTACCTTTCTGCCTCAGATCAGAAGGGAAAGGAGCCACGTTAGAAGGATAGACCAAGCTTCTTGGCTAACAATCGGATTTTTTGTTTCCCTGGGCCCTCAGCTAAGGGCTCCAAACCATTGAGGCCACCCGCAGGTGGCGCCATACGCCCCTGGTTTTAGAAGCCCTCTAAGTCCGTGGATAGGTCCCCCTCAGCCTGAAGATTTGCCTCCACCCCCCAGGGGGGTGGTGGGGGATCGCTTTCGCTGGTTTCTGGGCACGTAGACTCCCCTCTTTCCCAATAAGTTGGTCTGCAAAATCATTCTCTCAGGCTATGAATTAGAATTTAATTCCTTTCTGCCAGATAGGTGCTTTCCCTCCAATCTGTGGCTTTTGCCAGACCGTCTGCGGGCCTTGTACAGGGCTGTGCAGGATCTGTTCCTTTGAGGGGTGATTGTCCTGGTGCCCCAGTCAGGGTGGTTCTGGGCATTTTATCTAATCTGTTCGCAGTCCCCAAAACGAATGGTGTTCTCCTGATCCTGGATCTCAAGGCCCTGAATGCCTTTGTGCGGAGCCACAAATTCAAACTAAAATCCATTTGTTCGGTGGTGGCCTCTCTTCACTACAGGGATTTTTCTTTTTGGGCATCTGTAGACATCAAAAATGTTTACCTGCATTTTCTCATCTGTGAGGGACA
Source organism: Lithobates septentrionalis (assembly GCA_037952835.1). NCBI lineage: Eukaryota > Metazoa > Chordata > Amphibia > Anura > Ranidae > Lithobates > Lithobates septentrionalis. Next base: position 2,735,293 of record JBBDGP010001872.1, on the reverse strand, counting down.
TCAGTGTACCCTACGCTTTGCTATCTGGGATGCACAATATTAGTTTGTAGCACTGCCCTTTGATCTGACCTCCAATCCCTGGGTTTTGCCAAGGTCTTGGTTCACTTTCACCATATGTTTCTTCCAAGTTTTTGGTGGATCCTGAACCTCAGGAAGTCTGTGTTGACCCCATCCAAGCGCTTGGAGTCTTTGGGGCTGACCCTCTATTCGGAGTGGACCGAAGTGTTCTGCATGCCGGATAAACTCCAGAAGCTCTGGTCTGCAGTCCGGCAGCTCTTGGCTTGTAGGTGACCCTCCCTGCGTTTTTTGCATGCAGGTTTTAGGCCTAATGGTGGCTACCTTTAGAGGTGGTTCTGTATGCACAATTCCATACGAGATCACTGCAGAAGGAAATCCTATCCACATGGAACAGGTCTTCCACTGCCTTGGACATTCGGATGCACCTGGAGGTGTCGATGAGGGCCTCCATTCTGTGGTGGTTGCACTCTCCAGCCTTCCGGGATGGGAAATTCTTCTTTCCCCTTCGCTGGGCTGTGGTCATGGCTAGGGAGGAGTCCCGGGATTGGACTCTGCTCAGGATCGCTAGATTCCTGAGGAGTCCCACTTGCCCATCCATGTTCTGGAGCCTCGGGCGATCTGGTTGTCGCTAATACATTGGACAGATTGCCTAAAGACTCTACAGATCAGGGCAACACTACAGAGGTAGAGTATGTTATTCCTCAGGGAGGCACAAGAAGCGCAGTGGTGGCGCTGGAAGCATTTCACATCTGGCGATGGGTGTAATGGTTTATTCCGGCTTTGTCCACCGTGTAGATTCCAGGTGTTGGAAACTGGCAAGCGAACTATCTCGGCCATCAGTTGCTGGATCAGGGCGAGTGGTCCCTACACCTGGAGGTATTTTATCAGTTATGTCTTTGCTGAGGGATGCCGGATGTGGATCTCTTTGCGTCCTGCCTCAACTAGAAGGCACATTACATCACTCTTATCTCTATTAATAAAACACAGACCTGACCGGAGAGGTGAGGAGGATTCTGGGAATTTAATCAGATTTTTCGCTTTGTGTTCAAATCTAGAGTTTTCCTCCTGTGAAGTCTGGAGATCATATGAACATCACATTGCCTCCACCTCCCTCCCTGATAGAATAGAGAAATAAAAAGAAAATTCTAGAAGTCACCAGAGAGATCATCGAGCTACTGACAGGAGAGGTGAGCGGTGCTCAGAAGGACGTCATGATGGACAATCAGCCGCCCCTCACATCACCGGGTAAGAGGAGACTTTATTGTAAAGGAGAGAGCAGTACGGAGGGTCCACCTAGATCCCCCATCATCTGATAAACACATAGAAACAATGTATTCAGTCAGTGTGTGTGTTTCCTACAGATGGATCCAGTAATGGGAACCCACCAGAGAGATGTCCCCGTCCTCTGTATACCCGGGATTCCACACAGGAAGATCACACCATCCCTCAACATCATCAGGTAGATGAGGAACAAACACTGATAGTATCATTAGGATCTGTACATTATCTGTATTGTTACCATTGATGTAATTTTTATTATATATTCAGAGTGGAAACCTGAGAGATCCTAAAGTTGAGGTTAAAGAAGAGATAAAAGAGGAGGATGAAAAGTGTGGAGTGATGGAGGAAATACACAAAGGTCTGTACCAGGACACCATGGTGAAGTCATCCAGCTCCAGAAACCCACCAGAGAGATATTCCCATCCTCTGTATTCCCGGGATTCCACACAGGAAGATCACACCATCCCTCAATATTACAAGGTTGGTGGGACGGAGATTATAAATCACAGACTTGTGAAGACGATGTGTGGATTTCTTATATGATGTCACAAAGCTTATATTTTACAGATGATATTCTCTATCTTTTTCTTGGTTTAGAGTGGAGATCCAATCGATATAGAATTTGAGGTTAAATCAGAAGAAGAAGAGACGTATGTGAGGGATAATCAGCAGTCTATGGAGGGGGATGGAATAACGGGGACATTTATAGAGGAGGACACTCCTACCGAGATCAGCACAGGTGGGTCATTAACACTAAATACATACATAACATAAAAACATGTAAGCCATTACTAAATACAAATATTATGAGTCCTGACCCCTGCACTATATAATCTATTTTACATTACAGAATTCTGATACTATATAGTCCTATATGTTGTACATTACATACTCCTGACTTCTGCTCTCCCCTCTACCCTCTCCTATATATACACATAATATGTATTCTCTTTTGTTACACCCATTTCCTACCAGCTGGACATTTTATATCTGATGATTTGATTGGAGCACAGACTTTTACATGTTGATAATAATGTGATAACATCCTCCAACTTTGGAACCTTAAACAGAAAGTGATAATGAGGGAGGAGTCAATAACCCAATAATGGTGGTCTTCAGGATCAGTCCAGTCTTCATCTTGGTTGTTCTCCCCCCATCCTCACTCTCTGACCTCTGGTGGGGCTCAGCCCCGCTGTTATTTATGACTAAATCATGGACTAAATAAGGAAGTGCAGGACCTCTTGTGTTGGGAGGATGGCAATGAGTGATAGAGGGGGTGGGAACACTCGTCCTATAATCCCCTCATCACTGACACTCCTATAAAAGACAGTTCTCGTTGTTTCCTCACTCTCTGACTAAGGTCCATGAATAAAGAAATAAAGCGTTACTGGATCTACTGATTACCAACAATACAGACCTGGTCACAGATGTGTAAATACGGGGCAATTTAGGTAACAGCGATCACAGGTCAATTGGCTTCAGTAAAAATCACACAAATAGGAAACATAAGGGGAATACAAAGACACTGAATTTCAAAAGAGCCAACTTCCCTAAACTACAAACCTTGCTAGAAGGCATAAATTGGGATTAAAGTCTTAGGAACAAAGAACACGGATGAGAGATGGGTTTGCTTTAAGAGCATTGTAAATAAGGGCATTAGCCAATGCATCCCAAATGGGTAATACATTTTAAAGAGCAAACAAAAGTCCTGGATGGCTTAAATCCAATGTAAAAATGCATAAAAAAGCAAAGGAGAAGGCCTTCAAAAAATACAAGGTTGAGGGATCATCATCAGCATTCGGACTTTATAAAGAATGCAACAAGAAATGTAAGGGTGCATTCAGGGTGGCTAAGATAGAACATGAAAGGCACATATCAGAAGGAAAATAAAAAAAATCCCAAGAAATTCTTTAAGTACATAAATAGTAAGAAAGGAAAGACAGACCATATTGGCCCCATAAAGAATGAGGAAGGACATCTGGTTACAAAGGATGGGGAGATGGCAAAGGTATTGAATTTATTCTTCTCCTCAGTCTTCACAAGGGAATCGGGGGGCTTCAGTAACCAAAACTGCAGTGTTTATCCTCATGACACAACACAGGAAGCACCTCCATGGTTAACAGAGGACAGAATTAAAATTAGACTTGAGAAACTTAACATTAATAAATCACCGGGACCAGATGGCTTGCATCCAGTCAAGTAATTGCCAGACCATTGTTCCTCATTTTTACTGACAGTCTACTGACTGGAATAGTACCAGCTGATTGGAGAAAAGCCAATGTAGCACCAATATTTAACCAAGATATATCCCTGGGAACTACAGACCAGTTGGCCTAACATCAATAGTATGTAAACTCTTGGAGGGGATGATAAGGGACTATATACAAGATTTTAGTAATGAGAACGGTATCATTAGCAGTAATCAGCATGGATTCATGAAGAATCGTTGCCAAACCAATCTATTAACCTTCTATGAGGAGGTGAGTTGCCATCTAGATAAAGGAAGGCCCGTAGACGTGGTGTATCTGGATTTTGCAAAAGCATTTGACACAGTTCCCCATAAATGTTTACTGTACAAAATAAGGTCCGTTGGCATGGACAATAGGGTGAGTACATGGATTGAAAACTGGCTACAAGGGCGTGTTCAGAGGGTGGTGATAAATGGGGAGTACTCGGAATAGTCAGGGGTGGGTAGTGGGGTTCCCCAGGGTTCTGTGCTGGGACCAATCCTATTTAATTTGTTCATAAACGACCTGGAGGATGGGGTAAATAGTTCAATCTCTGTATTTGCAGACAATGCTAAGCAGGGCAATAACTTCTCCGCAAGATGTGGAAACCTTGTAAGAATATATGAACAAATTAATGGGGTGGGCAACTACATGGCAAATTAGGTTTAATGTAGAAAAATGTAAAATAATGCATCTGGGTGGCAAAAATCTGAATGCAATCTATACACTGGGGGGAGAACCTCTGGGGGAATCTAGGATGGAAAAGGACCTGGGGGTCCTAGTAGATGATAGGCTCAGCAATGGCATGCAATGCCAAGCTGCTGCTAACAAAGCAAACCGAATATTGGCATTAAAAATGGGAACAACTCCAGAGATAAAACGATAATTCTCCCACTCTTCAAGACTCTGGTCCGGCCGCACCTGGAGTATGCTGTCCAGTTCTGGGCACCAGTCCTCAGGAAGGATGTACTGGAAATGGAGCGAGTACAAAGAAGGGCAACAAAGCTAATAAAGTGTCTGGAGGATATTAGTTATGAGGAAAGGTTGTGAGCACTGAACTTATTCTCTCTGGAGAAGAGACGCTTGAGAGGGGATATGATTTCAATTTACAAATACGGTACTGGTGACCCCACAATGGGGAGAAAACTTTTTTGCGGAAGGGAGCTTAACAAGACTCGTGTCCACTCATTAAATTAGAGGAAAAGAGGTTTAACCATAAACTACGTAGAGAGTTCTTTACTATAACAGCGGCAAGGATGTGGAATTCCCTTCCACAGGCGGTGGTCTCAGCGGGGGGCATCGATAGTTTCAAGAAACTATTAGATAAGCACCTGAAGGACCGCAACATACAGGGATATACTGACATATAATCACACACATAGGTTGGACTTGTGTCTTTTTTCGACCTCACCTACTATGTAACTATAACTGGTAGGAGATCAGAGGACCCATTTACTAGTTACCTTGAGGGGGGAATTGTAAGATCCTCAGAGACAAAGCTGCCTGATGTGGGCGGAGTCCTGGTTTAGGGGAGCCAATCTGCTCATGTCTAGTAATAATCTTTGTATCTCTATTTTAGTAGATGGACGGGAGATGAGGAAAACCTCAGAGGATTGTCTCATTTTGTCTCCAGACTGTAAAGTAGAAGATGAGGACATCACACAGTATAGTCCAGGAGAAAACCCGACTACCTCAAATGTCCATCCGGCACCACACAGTGTAGATGGACCATCGTATTCCTCTTATCCTGAGGAACCTCAGACTGTGAGGGACGGTGCCGGACAATCATATTCCTCTTATCCTGAGGAACCTCAGACTGTGCGGGACGGTGCCGGACCATCGTATTCCTCTTATCCTGAGGAACCTCAGACTGTGAGGGACAGTGCCGTTCTTCCAGCAGATAAGAGGTTTTCCTGTACTGAATGTGGAAAATGTTTTTCAGTGAAGTCCAATCTTTACAAACATCAGAAGTCTCACACAGGGGAGAAGCCCCATTCATGTTCTGAGTGCGGAAAATGTTTTTCAGATAAGTTCCATCTTTGCAGACATCAGATGTCTCACACGGGGGAAAAAACGTATTTCTGTTCTGTGTGCGGGAAAAGTTTTTCACTGAAGTCCAATCTTTACATACATCAGAGATCTCATACGGGGGAGAAGCCGTATTCCTGTTCTGAGTGTGGGAAATGTTTTTCACTGAAGTCCAATCTTTACAAACATCAGAGATCTCACACGGGGGAGAAGCCTCTTTCCTGTCTCGAGTGCGGGAAATGTTTTTCACATAAGTCCTCTCTTAACACCCATCAGAGATTGCACACAGGTGAGAAGCCGTATTCCTGTCCTGAGTGTGGGAAATGTTTTTCACAGATGTCCAGTCTTTACAATCATCAGAGATTGCACACCGGGGAGAAGCCATATTCCTGTAATGAATGTGGAAAATGTTTTTCAAATAAGTCAAATTTTTACAGACATCACAGATCTCACACAGGGGAGAAGCCACATTCCTGTCCTGAGTGTGGGAAATGTTTTTTAATGAAGTCACATCTTTATAGACATCAGAGATCTCATGCGGGGGACAAGCCACTTTCCTGTTCTGAGTGCGGGAAATGTTTTTCACACAAGTCCTCTCTTTACAATCATCAGAGATTGCACACAGGTGAGAAGCTGTATTCCTGTCCTGAATGCGGGAAATGTTTTTCACTGAAGTCCAATCTTTCCGTACATCAGAGATCTCACACGGGGGAGAAGCCACATTCCTGTCCTGAGTGCGGGAAATGTTTTTCACAGAAGTCCAACCTTCACAAACATCAAAGATCTCACACGGGGGAGAAGCCACTTTCCTGTCCTGAGTGCGGGAAATGTTTTTCACACAAGGCTTCTCTTTACCTTCATCAGAGATTGCACACAGGGGAGAAGCCGTATTCCTGTCCTGAGTGCAGGAAATGTTTTTCACAGAAGTCCTATCTTTACAAACATCAGAGATTGCACACAGGGGAGAAGCCATTTTCCTGTCCTGAGTGCGGGAAATGTTTTTCAGATAAGTCCAATTTTTGCAGGCATCAGAGATCTCACACGGGTGAGAAGTCACTTTCCTGTCCTGAGTGAGGGAATTGTTTCTCACTGAAGTCCAGTCTTCCTATACGTCAGGGGTCCCACACCACCCTTGAGGTGTATTACTGCGGGAAATGTCTCCTAGTCTTTACTTGTCGTTGGCTGAGTACATTTTGTGGTGGAAGATTTCACAAACACAGGTCTGTTTTTAAAAAATGTGTTCATCAAATGGGACAAATATTCGCCCAGTCTTGGTGAATTGTGATTTCCTATAATCGTCGGCTCCATCTAGTGGCCATAATGTGCTATTTCGCTATTTTTTCGATGGAGGTATTTGGGGACAAATACTGCATTGTGGCCACTAGATGGAGCTGAGGATTCTCTTCATCGGCCGCTATGGACCGAATCTACAATCTGATCAATGTAGTCAGGTTCTCACACTAGTGCCCTCACTGAGGTCTTCTCTTCTGTAATATTTGTACTCGTATGTTTAAAAATCAATAAAACTTTTTTGTTTAGAAAAAAAAAAAAGTCTTTGTTTTTCAAAAAAAATTATGACAAATAATTACAACTTTAAAAAACTCGCAGTGCCTCTTACTAAATACCTTGGACCGATGCCGGGATATCTAGAGCCCAGGGCGAACATGCCAATCTATGCCCCCCCCCCCATCCCCCAAAAAAACTGAACACTAATCTGCATGCTTACCCCCTAGGAATAAATTCCCCTCTTCCCAGTACAAATCCGCCCCCCACCCAAAAAAAAATCACCCCTCGTACAGTGTTAATTTCGGCAATGAAAACGGTTTCATGAATATTTTCATTAGCAGCATTTTTGCAGTGACGAAAAAGAAATGAAAAGTACACCACATTTTCGTCCAATGGCGAAAACTATGACGAAAATCAATTCCGTGTTCGTTACACAGCGATGACCATCCAGAGCAGTAACTGTACATTACAGTTACAGGCCTGAGGCCTCACCTCAGACCACTGTCCATCCAGAGCAATGTGCGTGCATTACAGGCCTCCTCTCACCACTGGCATCCAGAGCACTGTGCATTACAGGCCACACCTCAGAGTGACCATCATCCGTCCAGAGCACTGTGTGTGCAATAGAGGCCTCCTCTGACCTCCTGACATTCAGAGCACTGTGCAGCATTACAGGCCTCCTCTGACCACCGGCATCCAGAGCACTGTGCATTACAGGCCTCCCCATATAGTGACCACCATCTGTCCAGAGCAATGTGCATGCATTACAGGCCTCCTCTAACCACCGGCATCCAGAGCCCTGTGCATTACATGCCTCCCCTCAGAGTGACCATCGTCTGTCCAGAGCACTGTGCAGCATTACAGGCCATCCCTCAGACCTGAGACCACCATCCAGCACTGTGCAGCATTACAGGCCTCTTCTGACCACCGGCATCCAGAGCACTGTGCATTACAGGCCTCCCCATAGAGTGACCATTGTCTGTCCAGAGCACTGTGTGTGCATTACAGACCTCCTCTGACCACCGGCATCCAGAGTGCTGTGCATTACAGGCCTCCCCTCATAGTGACCATCATCCGTCCAGAGCACCGTGTGTGCATTACAGGCCTCCTCTGACCACCAGCATCCAAAGCACTGTGCATTAAAGGCCTCCCCTCAGACTTAAGACCACCATCGAGCACTGTGCATCATACAGGCCTCTCAGAGTCAGACCACCACTCCAGAACACTATGTGCATTACAGGTTTCTTCAGCCCACCGTCCAGAGCACTGTGCAGCATTACAGGCCTCCTCAGTTCAGACCACCATCCAGAGCACTGTAGCATTGCAGCCACTGTCCATAGCACTGTGCAGCATTACAGGCCTCCTCAGACCACTGTGCAGCATTACAGGCCTCCTTAAACCACTGTCCAGAGCACTTGCAGCATTACAGGCCTCCTCAGCTCAGACCACCATCCAGAGCACTTTGTAGCATTACAGCCACTGTCCAGAGCACTGTGCAGCATTACAGGCCTCCTCAGACCACTGTCCAGAGCACTGTGCAGCATTACAGGCCACCTCAAACCACTGTCCAGAGCACTGTGCAGCATTACAGGCCTCCTCAGCTCAGACCACCATCCAGAGCACTTTGTAGCATTACAGCCACTGTCCAGAGCACTGTGCAGCATTACAGGCCACCTCAAACCACTGTCCAGAGCACTGTGCAGCATTACAGGCCTCCTCAGCTCAGACCACCATCCAGAGCACTTTGTAGCATTACAGCCACTGTCCAGAGCACTGTGCAGCATTACAGGCCATCTCAAACCACTGTCCAGAGCACTGTGCAGCATTACAGGCCTCCTCAGCTCAGACCACCATCCAGAGCACTTTGTAGCATTACAGCCACTGTCCAGAGCACTGTGCAGCATTACAGGCCTCCTCAGACCACTGTCCAGAGCACTGTGCAGCATTACAGGCCTCCTCAAACCACTGTCCAGAGCACTGTGCAGCATTACAGGCCTCCTCAGCTCAGACCACCATCCATAGCACTTTGTAGCATTACAGCCACTGTGCAGCATTACAGGCCTCCTCCGACCACTGTCCAGAGCACTGTGCAGCATTACAGGCCTCCTCAGGATACTGTCCAGAGCACTGTGCAGCATTACAAGCCTCTGCTCAAACTACCATCCAGAGTACTGTGTAGCAAAACAGCCACTGTCCAGAGCACTGTGCTGCATTGCAGGCCTCCTCAGACCACCATCCAGAGCACTGTGCAGCATTACAGTAAATGGTAAAAGCTCACATCATTGCATGACCTACTGCTGCTTTTTGCAGAACACACTAAAACCCTCCAGAGTGACTCCATCTCCCTGGCTGTCCCTGCCCTCTTTCATCTACTCAGCCACATTGAGAACTTTAAACAGAACACCAGCTACCAAGACCTTGCCACAACTGCACAGAGGATGAAAGGGAACGTAAGCCAGCGTTTTGCTTCATTCTGCAATCCAAGTAACTGATGAAATGTTCTCCCCCCTTGCAGCAGCTGCTTGTTTTGTCAACCTTACGGTCTGTGAAACCCTTGTTGATGTGGCAGAGAGGGTATTCCGTGTCACAAGTGACCTCTCTAGAGGCTGGCGAAATAGAGCAAGGGTCATGCTGGCAGGAAGTGCTTTTCCTTTAAAATGATATGAAACAAATAGAAGTGTTTTATTCTCCGGGATTTTCTACTTCTAACATAAGAAGCATAACTAATACCTGTGGGCTGTGCTTATTGTGATGGGAAGAATCCAATATTTTCAACAACAGCTTTAATTGTCAATTTTAGATTGATAGGAAGAATGTGTAGGCCTACAAATGCCATTAGTATCTAGAACTATAACAACTCCTCTCTCTCTCAGCATTGACAAATTTGACAATTGAGGTAAATATCACACTAATGAAAAAAAGGAAAAATAGGTAACGGTCAAAAAGGGGCAGCCTTAAGTCAGGGTCCGGCCCCCCTAGTGGTCATTTTAGTGTGATATTTACCTCAATTGCCACTGCGAATGCTGAGAGAGAGAGGAGTTGATTAAATAGTGGTGACTGTTATAATCCACACACTGATGGCATTTTTGTAGACTGTGCTATTTTTTTAATGTATCAGAAAATTAGAACTGTTGAAATAATGAACTGATTATTATTGTAAAAATTGGCATTGCCCTCCAGCATTGGTTTATTATGCTGTGCCAGACTGCCGGTGCTGTGTGCTTGTAGCTGCTGAAATGTTTTGCCTTGTTCTGTTCAGTTTCTTGAACTGTTTTTTTTTATTTTAACCAGTGGTTATCCATCCCACCCCACTCCAAAATCCCCCTCCCATCCCTTCTCCTAGTACATAATACACATCCTATACCCCTCAAATTTTACCTCTGAGTACACATCCTCTCCCTCCCAACCCCAAAATCCCCCTCCCCAGCACAAATCCCCCTCCTAGTACATATCCTATACCCCTCAAATTTCACCTCTGAGTATACACCCCCCCACTCCAACCCCCCCTCCCCCAGCACATATCCCCCTCAAACTTCACCTCTGAGTATACATCCTCTCCCCCCACTCCAAAACCCCCCTCCCAGCACAAATCCCCCCCATCCCTCCTCCAATCATACATCCTATACCCCTCAAATTTCACCTTTGAGTATACATCCCCCCCACTCCAACCCCCCCCCCCCAAGCACATATCCCCCCTCAAACTTCACCTCCTGAGTATACATCCTCTCCCCCCCTCCCAGCACAAAGCCCCCCCATCCCTCCTCCAAGCACACATCCTCTTCCCCTCAAGTTTCACCTCTCTGTATACATACCGTCTACTCCAAAATCCCCCTCCCAGCACAAAGCCCCCCATCTCCCCTCCTAGCACACATCCTATACCCCTAAAATTTCACCTCTGAGTAGACAGTCTCTCCCCCCACTCCAAAATCCCCCTCCCATCCCCCCTGCTAGTACATAGTACACATCCTATACCCCTCAAATTTCACCTCAAAATATACATCATATACATCTCCCCCCCACTCCCAAATTACCCCTCCCAGCACAAATCCCCCTAAAATTTCACCTCTAGTAGTATACATACTCTCACCCCCACTCCAATATTACCCTCCCATTCCCCCTCCTAGTACATAGTACACATCCTTTACCCCTCAATTTTCCCCTCTGAATATACATCATATACATCTCCCCTCACTCCAAAATACCCCTCCCAGCACAAATCCCCCTCAAATTTCACCTCTAGTAGTATACAAACTCTCACCACCACTCCAATATCCCCCTCCCAGCACAAATCACCCTCAAATTTCACCTCTAGTAGTATACACACTCTCACCCCCACTCCAATATCCCCCTCCCAGCACAAATCCTCTACCTCTCAAATTTCACCTTTTGAGTATACATCCTCTTCCCCCTCCCCCCACTCCAAAATCCCCCTACCAGCACAAATCCCCCAACCCCCCCCCCCCCTCCTAGCACACATCCTCTACCATTTAAATTTCACCTCTGAGTATACATCTTCTCCCTCTAACTTCAAAACTCTCAAATCCCCCCCCATTCCGCCTCCTAGCACAAATTCTGTAGCCCTCAAATTTCACCTCTGAGTATACATCCTCTCCCCCACTCCAAAATCTCCCTCTAAGCACACATCCCGTACCCCTCAAATTTCACCTCTAAGTATACATCCTCTCCCCCCACTCCAAAATCCCCCCCAGCACAAACCCCCCTCAATTTCCACCTCTAAGTATACATACTCTCACCCCCACTCCAATATCCCCCTCCCGGCACAAATTCCCCTCCTAGTACACATCCTATACCCCTCAAATTTCTCCTCTGAGTATACATCCTCCCCCCCAGCACAAATTCCCCCCTTAAATTTCACCTCTGAGTATACATACTCTCACCCCCACACCAATATCCCCCCTCCCAGCACAAATTCCCCTCCTAGCACAAATCCTCTACCCCTCAAACTTCACCTCTGAGTATACATCCTCTCCCCCCACTCCAAAATCCCCCTCCCAGCACAAACCCCCCCTCAAATTTCACCTCTGAGTATACATACTCTCACCCCCACTCCAATATCCCCCTTCCAGCACAAATTCCCCTCCCAGCGCAAATCCCCCCCATCCCTCCTCCAAGCATACATCCTCTACCCCTCAAATTTCACCTCTGAGTATACAGCCTCTCCCCCCACTCCAAAATCCCCCTCCTAGTACATAGTACACATCCTATACCCCTCACATTTCACCTCTGAATATACATCATATACATTTCCCCCCACTCCAAAATACCCCTCCCAGCACAAATCCCCCTCAAATTTCACCTCTAGTAGTATACATACTCTCACCCCCACTCCAATATCCCCCTTCCAGCAAATCCTCTACCTCTCAAATTTCACCTTTGAGTATACATCCTCTTCCCCCTCCCCCCACTCCAAAATCCCCCTACCAGCACAAATCCCCCACCCCCACCCCCTCCTAGCACACATCCTCTACCATTCAAATTTCACCTCTGAGTATACATCCTCTCCCTCTAACTTCAAAATTCCCAACCCAGCCAAATCCCCTCCCATTCTGCCTCCTAGCACAAATCCTGCACCCCTCAAATTTCACCTCTGAGTATACATCCTCTCCCCCTACTCCAAAATCCCCCTCCAAGCACACATCCTGTACCCCTCAAATTTCACCTCTGAGTATACATCCTCTCCCTCCCAACTCCAAAATCCCCCTTCCCCCTTCCCAGCACAAATCCCCCTCCCATCCTCCCTCCTAGTACACATCCTATACCCCTCAAATTTCACCTCTGAGTATATATTCTCCCACTCAAAAATCCCCCTCCCAGCACGATTTCCCCTCTATCCCCCTCCTAGCACAAATCCTGTACCCCTTAAATTTCACCTCTGCGCATACATCCCCCCTCACTCCAATATCCCCCTCCCAGCACAAATCCTCCCTCCTAGCACAAATCCTCTACCCCTTTAAATTTTACCTCCTGAGTATACATCCTCACCTCCCCCCCCCCACTCTAAATTACCCCTCCCTGCACAAATACCCCCCCAATCATCCCTACTAGCACAAATCTACCCCCAAACAAAATTCCCTTCTAGCACAAATCCCCTCTACCACATCACCTCTCCTAGCACAAATCCTTTTGCCCCATCCCCCACAACACAAATCTGCCTAAATCACCACTCCTAGCACCCCCCCCCCCCCCAATGTATTTTCCTAGGACAATTCTTACACCCTGCCACCCCAATGCCCCTCTACCCCACATAATACCACAGTGCCCGAGGCAGCAACCCCTCTTGCTTACCCCTTGTCCCAGCCTTGCCTTGGGCTGTCTACTTTCCAAAAAAGGGGTCATTTGGGGGTATTTTTAACTTTCCTGGCATTGTAGGGCCTCAGGAAATGAGACTGGCCATCAGTACATCAGGACAGATCAATTTTCATATATATATATATATATATATATACACCATAGTTTCTAGATTCCAGGGGTGCTAAATCTGTGTCCCATGAAGCCCTCTAATGTGGCCCACAGAGCCCCCTGATGCTGCCCACTGAGTCCTCGGATGCTGCCCACTAAGCCCTCTGGTGCTGCCGACGGAGTCCTCTGATGCTGCCGATGGAGTCCTCTGATGCTGCCCACGGAGTCCTCTGATGTGGCCCACAGAGTCCTCTGACAGATGTGGCCCACGGAGCCCTCTGATATGGTCTATGAAGCCCTCTGATGCTACCCATGGAGTACTTTGGCCCAAGCAGTCCTCTGATGTGGCTCACAAACTCCTTTGATGTGGCAACGGGAGCCCTCTGGTGTAACCCATGGAGCCCTTTGATGTGGTCCAAGGAGCCCTCTGAGGTGGGCTACGGACCCACCTGCAGTGGCCCACGGAGCTCTCTGATGTGATCCATGGAGTGCTCTGATGTGGCACACAGAGCCCTCTGATATGGCACACAGAGCCCTCTGATATGACCCAGGACCTCAAACCAGGGAAGCGCATGTACGGGGCATGCAAAACATTGATGGTGTTCTTGGCTTGCCAACTTACCTTCCCAGATCTTCAGAATGCATTGAGCCAGTGCTGGCAGCACAGAAAGCAGATGGCCGTGGAGGGAGCAGTAGCCACATAAGCCGATGCTTCCTTCTGTCCCAGGTGGAGTGATGCCAAGTGCACGTCACCTGGGTCCTTTCTAGCAGCCTGGAGAGCGATGCCAGTAAAAGCTGGAAGAGTAAAAGAAGGTCAGTGTATTAACTACTTCCTGCCCAACCTATTGTCAAATGACGACTGGGCGGGACATTCAGCGATCCAAGTGGACGTCATATGACGGATAGTACCTCGCACGTCACCGGCTGATGACTGATCACATGGAACAAACATGGCCAATCACAGCCCATCTGTACCATGTGATTAGATGTGACCAATCACCTTGTCCCCATGTTGATGAAACAAAGGGCTTATTTTCCATATCCCTGGCCAGTGCATGTGGGGTTCTGAGGGCAGATGTTTTCTTGGAACCTGGAAGCCCCCTTTATTTATAATGAGGCCCTCAGATACTGCCCCTGAAGGCAAAAGTGAGTTTCGTATTATCAGTAATGTTCAGTCGAAATGTCTACACTATATTACCATGAAAAGTATTGGGACACCTGCCTTTACACGCACATGACCTTTAATGGCATCCCGGTCTTAGTCCGTAGGGTTCAATATTGAGTTGGCCCCGCCCTTTGCAGATATAACAGCTTCAACTCTTCTGGGAAGGCCGTCCACAAGGTTTAGGAGTGTGTCTATGGGAATGTTTGACCATTCTTCCAGAAGAGCATTTGTGAGGTCAAGCACTGATGTTGGACGAGAAGGCCTGGCTCGCAGTCTCCACTCTAGTTCCTTCCAAACGAAGTTTGGTTGGGAGTAAAGGGAGGAGGTTTATAAGTTGAGATAAAACTACTACCCGGTGATAATATGTCTGTGTAAAATTTTAAATGCAAATTTTGTACTTGAGAACGTAATAAAGAACATTTAATGGAAAAAAAGGAGACTGCAGACATAGTACAGGAGATGATCAGAGACTGCAGACATAGTACAGGAGATGATCAGAGACTGCAGACATAATACAGGAGATGATCAGAGACTGCAGACATAATACAGGAGATGATCAGAGACTGCAGACATGGTACAGGAGATGGTCAGAGACTGCGGACATAGTACAGGAGATGATCAGAGACTGCAGACATAGTACAGGAGATGATCAGAGACTGCAGACATAGTACAGGAGATGATCAGAGACTGCAGACATAATACAGGAGATGATCAGAGACTGCAGACATAGTACAGGAGATGATCAGAGACTGCAGACATAGTACAGGAGATGGTCAGAGACTGCAGACATAGTACAGGAGATGATCAGAGACTGCAGACATAGTACAGGAGATGGTCAGAGACTGCGGACATAGTACAGGAAATGGTCAGAGACTGCGGACATGGTACAGGAGATGATCAGAGACTGCAGACATAGTACAGGAGATGATCAGAGACTGCAAACATAGTGCAGGAGATGATCAGAGACTGCAGACATAGTACAGGAGATGGTCAGAGACTGAAGACATAGTACAGGAAATGATCAGAGACTACGGACATAGTACAGGAGATGATCAGAGACTGCAGACATAGTACAGGAGGTGATCAGAGACTGCAGACATAGTACAGGAAATGATCAGAGACTACGGACATAGTACAGGAGATGGTCAGAGACTGCGGACATAGTACAGGAGATAACCATAACTGGCCTTCACAGTAAGGAGCACATGGAGGCATATACATATAAAACAAAGACAATTCCATAGCTCAACTCACCAACCAGTCTGCTGACCAACCAAATTAGCCTGTCTAACCGTCTGTTAAAAGCAGGGGTTTAGTTAGCACACATTTGCAAACGCATGTGAAAGCTGCAAGGCCTCGTCAAGGCACCCTGTATACTTGCAGTCCTAACACTACTAAATTTATAAGTGTCTCCACAGTGGAAGCACATGCATAGAATGGATAGGTGTAGGCAGGTGAGCCTGGAGGCGGCCCAAGCCCCCTTAAAGGGACAGGAGCACACTGGACACCCAGCAAGAGCACATTGGCAGCAAAGGCGTCCAGTGTGTCCCCGACCCAAATTTACGTACAGTAACAAAAAACTGGCCACCGCCCACACCCATAACTGGCCTTCACAGTAAGGAGCACATGGAGGCATATACATATAAAACAAACCCATTTGATTTGGGTCGGGGACACACTGGACGCCTTTGCTGCCAATGTGCTCTTGCTGGGTGTCCAGTGTGCTCCTGTCCCTTTAAGGGGGCTTGGGCCGCCTCCAGGCTCACCTGCCTACACCTATCCATTCTATGCATGTGCTTCCACTGTGGAGACACTTATAAATTTAGTAGTGTTAGGACTGCAAGTATACAGGGTGCCTTGACGAGGCCTTGCAGCTTTCACATGCGTTTGCAAATGTGTGCTAACTAAACCCCTGCTTTTAACAGACGGTTAGACAGGCTAATTTGGTTGGTCAGCAGACTGGTTGGTGAGTTGAGCTATGGAATTGTCTTTGTTTTATATGTATATGCCTCCATGTGCTCCTTACTGTGAAGGCCAGTTATGGGTGTGGGCGGTGGCCAGTTTTTTGTTACTGTACGTAAATTTGGGTCGGGGACACACTGGACGCCTTTGCTGCCAATGTGCTCTTGCTGGGTGTCCAGTGTGCTCCTGTCCCTTTAAGGGGGCTTGGGCCGCCTCCAGGCTCACCTGCCTACACCTATCCATTCTATGCATGTGCTTCCACTGTGGAGACACTTATAAATTTAGTAGTGTTAGGACTGCAAGTATACAGGGTGCCTTGACGAGGCCTTGCAGCTTTCACATGCGTTTGCAAATGTGTGCTAACTAAACCCCTGCTTTTAACAGACGGTTAGACAGGCTAATTTGGTTGGTCAGCAGACTGGTTGGTGAGTTGAGCTATGGAATTGTCTTTGTTTTATAGTACAGGAGATGATCAGAGACTGCAGACATAGTACAGGAGATGATCAGAGACTGCAGACATAGTACAGGAGATGATCAGAGACTGCAGACATAATACAGGAGATGATCAGAGACTGCAGACATAGTACAGGAGATGATCAGAGACTGCAGACATAGTACAGGAGATGGTCAGAGACTGCAGACATAGTACAGGAGATGATCAGAGACTGCAGACATAGTACAGGAGATGATCAGAGACTGCAGACATAGTACAGGAGATGGTCAGAGACTGCGGACATAGTACAGGAAATGGTCAGAGACTGCGGACATGGTACAGGAGATGATCAGAGACTGCAGACATAGTACAGGAGATGATCAGAGACTGCAAACATAGTACAGGAGATGATCAGAGACTGCAAACATAGTGCAGGAGATGATCAGAGACTGCAGACATAGTACAGGAGATGGTCAGAGACTGAAGACATAGTACAGGAAATGATCAGAGACTACGGACATAGTACAGGAGATGATCAGAGACTGCAGACATAGTACAGGAGATGTACATTGCACTCCGGATGATCACACTGATTAGACCTCCTGAAGGCTCTACAGCCGGCATTCCATGTGATTGGTGGACATTGTTTCTGATGATCTTCACTTGTGGAGCTCTTTGTGTACAGTCCTGTGTACACCCTCCAGGATTTGTCTTCAGTCAAATGTGGTGGGCTGGGGGGGGGGGGGGGGGGGGAGGGGGCAGGTTACAGTGCTGTACTGATTGGCTAAGAAGGCGGAGCAACTGCTGCTGCATTGGTGCAGGGTATTGGACTCATCAGTAATCCCACCCACCTACTCAGATGAGGAGCGCTATTGGTTGGTGCACTGTGCATACAGAATACATTATTATTACGGACATTTTTTAACCCTTAACAGATTTTAATAAACTGTCCATAAATTTACACATGGTGGGCAACCTCGCCCCCTTGGTGGGAGTGGAGATGAGCCCATCTATAAGGATATACAGTACATACACACACAGCACATGGCCGTGTTCACACTACCAGACATTTCTCGGGGGGGGGGGGTGCAGTTCCTCTGAGCTCCACAAGGTGGTGATCTTCTCACTTCTACCATAGAGACAGGAAGTCTCTATGGCAGACAGGAAATGATGTCAGGTACAGACAGGAAGTTCCGGGTGAGAGGTGAGTTGGGACGAAGTAAAGAGAAGACATTGCTGGAATTGGCAGTAGAGGAGGTAATAAGATCTTATTTTATATTTACACCCAGTAACCCCCCCGTCATGTCCGTCCTCTTCCTCCATAGTCACTGTGATGTCTTTTATCTCCAGCAGATGATGATACACACATATATAGTGTTTAAACCTAGATTAACCCCTTCAGGGTCAGAACATTCCCCCCACTTACGGGGCCGGAACATTCTCTTCATTTGGGAGATGTGTCACCTTTCCCACCAATCACCTTCTCACCTCATCAGTCTATTATATTGCTTTTAGTAGTGGGGGTGGGATGGGGAGATTGGAACATGTATGTCTTTATTTTATGAGATTCAAATAAGAGTGGAGAGGGAAAATGTCATTTGTAGTACATGTCATAAAAATGCATTTTTCCCATAATGATCCGAGTCTCATATATTCATCCTAAAATGTGATCAGTAAAGTCTCCGGAGTACACAGAGATCACAGGAATATGATGTGTCCTGACAAAGCCCAAAGACAAAGATCATCTTTCATTTTAGGAGAGGAGGGACGCACCCGGGAGAAATTATTCTGTGTACAGAAACCTCACACAGCTCCCCCCACAGCTCCTCCTCCCAATGTCCCTCTAGTCAGAGTCAGAGAATCCTATGACATCACACTGACCTCACAGCGCCTCCTCCTAATATCTCTCTATCCGACTCTTTTTTCTGATGCTCTTAGGATGTGGGCCGACCCCTGGCCTCCTCACTTTTAAAGTAGGGCTGTTGGACCTGCATTGTATGTAATATCAGAAACCTCAGCATGAAGTGGGGTTTAAATAAAGAGACCTGACCAGTGAGGTGAGGAGGATTCTGGGAATGTCATTTGATTTTACTATTTGTGTTCAAATCTAGAGTTTTCCTCCTGTGAAGTCTGGAGATCATATGACCATCACATTGCCTCCACCTCCCTCCCTGATAGAAGAGAGAAATAAAAAGAAGGTTCTAGAAGTCACCAGAGAAATCATCAAATTGCTGATAGGACAGGTGAGCGGTGCTGGGAAGGACATCATGATGGAGAATCAGCCGCCCCTCACATCACCGGGTAAGAGGAGACTTTATTGTAAAGGAGAGAGCAGTACGGAGGCTCCACCTAGATCCCCCATCATCTGATAAACACATAGAAACAATGTATTCAGTCAGTGTGTGTGTTTCCTACAGATGGATCCAGTAATGGGAACCCACCAGAGAGATGTCCCCGTCCTCTGTATTCCTGGGATTCCACACAGGAAGATGAGACCATCCCTCATCATCATCAGGTAGATGATTGACAATTATTGGTAGTTATAATTTATCTACAAGCATGTTTGTTAAAATGAATGTTTTTATTATATATTCAGAGTGGAAACCTCGAGGATTATAATATTGTTGTTAAAGAAGAGTATAAAGAGGAGGATGAGGAGTATGGATTGATGGAGGAGCTTTCAGAAGGACACAAGGACATGATGGAGTCACCTAATACCAGGAACCCACCAGAGAGATGTCCCCGTCCTCTGTATTCCCAGGATTCCACACAGGAAGGTCACACCATCCCTCACCATCATCAGGTAGATGAGGAACAATCACTGATAGTATCATTAGGATCTGTACATTATCTGCATTGTTACAATTGATGTAATTTTTATTATATATTCAGAGGGGACACCTGAGAGATCCTAAAGTTGATGTTAAAGAAGAGATAAAAGAGGAGGATGATGAGGATAGGGTAATGAAGGAGTCAGAGTTTCTTGAAGGACAGAAAGATCTGTACCAGGATACCATGGTGGAGTCACCCAGCTACAGCAACCCACCAGAGAGATGTCCCTGTCCTGTGTATTCCCGGGATTCCACACTGGAAGGTCTCACCATCCCTCACCATTACAAGGTTGGTAGTACGGAGCCTCTCGAACATGGACTCATGGGGGTGATGTGTGGATTTTGTATGTAAAGTTATATTTTACAGATGATATTTTCTCTCATTTTCTTGGTTTAGAGTGGAGATCCAATCGATATAGAATTTGAGGTTAAAGCAGAAGAAGAAGAGAGGTATGTGAGGGATGATCAGCAGTCTATGGAGGAGGATGGAATAACGGGGACATTTACAGAGGAGGACACTCCTACAGAGATCAGTACAGGTGGGTCATTAACACTAAATACATTCCTCCACCCATACTGCTCACTGAATGGTGAAGAGTAGGGCGGGGACTGGGTGATATAAGTAGTGTTGGGCGAACAGTTCTGCCCGAGCATGAATTCGGGCTGATTAATGGCTGTTAGCCCGTTCAACGAACACCCGAATTATCGGGGCGTTCGACCGATTGGCCCGCCGAGCGCCCCACAATGCATTGCATGCCACACAGTGCATTGGAAGCCCTGATTGGCTGAAGCAATGAAGCATTGCTCAAAGACCCACCCCCTCTATAAAAGTTTACTTTCCCAGAGTGGCCATTTGCAGTGTGATATCAGCGCGGAGAGAGAAAGAACAGGGCTCTGTTCAATGCTACTAGACAGTGTGCTATAGTGAGTTTCAGTGTAGTGTAAATATAGTGAAAGTGTAGTGTGACTGTTCATTTTTACCTTACTGTCAGTTTAGTGTTTCAGGGCACGTTTACACCTTTACTGCAGTATATTGCCCTGTGTTAGTGCACATTTACTGCAGTATATTGATGTGTGTTACTGCACATTTACTGCAGTATATTGAGGTGTGTTTGTGCATGTTTACTGCAGTATATTGAGGTGCGTTAGTGCATGTTTACAGCAGTATATTAAACTGTGTTAGCGCACGTTTACTGCAGTACATTTAAGTGTGTTAGTGCACGTTTACTGCAGTATATTGAGGTGCGTTAATGCATGTTTACTGCAGTATATTGACGTGCGTTAGTGCACGTTTACTGCAGTATATTTAACTGTGTTAGTGCACATTTACTGCAGTATATTAAGGTGCGTTAGTGCACCTTTACTGTAGTATATTGCCCTGTGTTAGTGCACGTTTACTGCAGTATATTGAAGTGCGTTAGTGCACGATTACTGCAGTATATTGAGGTGCATTTGTGCACGTTTACTGCAGTATATTGAGGTGCGTTAGTTCACCTTTACTGTAGTATATTTCCCTGTGTTAGTGCACGTTTACTGCAGTATATTGAGGTGCGTTAGTGCATGTTTACTGCAGTATATTGAGGTGCCTTAGTGCACGTTTACTGTAGTATATTGCCCTGCGTTAGTGCACGTTTACTGTAGTATATTGCCCTGTGTTAGTGCAGGTTTACTGCAGTATATTGACATGCGTTAGTGCACATTTACTGCAGTATATTGAGGTGCGTTAGTGCACGTTTACTGCAGTATATTGAGGTACGTTTACTGCAGTATATTGAACTGTGTTAGTGCACGTTTACTGCATTATATTGAGGTGCGTTAGTGCACGTTTACTGCAGCATATTGAGGTGTGTTAGTGCACGTTACTGCAGTATATTGAGGTGTGTTAGTGCACATTTACTGCAGTATATTGAGGTGCGTTAGTGCACGTTTACTGCAGTATATTGAGGTACGTTTACTGCAGTATATTGAACTGTGTTAGTGCACGTTTACTGCATTATATTGAGGTGCGTTAGTGCACGTTTACTGCAGTATATTGAGGTGTGTTAGTGCACATTTACTGCAGTATATTGAGGTGCGTTAGTGCATGTTTACTGCAGTATATTGAGGTGCGTTAGTGCACGTTTACTGTAGTATATTGCCCTGCGTTAGTGCACGTTTACTGTAGTATATTGCCCTGTGTTAGTGCAGGTTTACTGCAGTATATTGACATGCGTTAGTGCACATTTACTGCAGTATATTGAGGTGCGTTAGTGCGCGTTTACTGCAGTATATTGAGGTACGTTTACTGCAGTATATTGAACTGTGTTCGTGCACGTTTACTGCATTATATTGAGGTGCGTTAGTGCACGTTTACTGCAGCATATTGAGGTGTGTTAGTGCACGTTACTGCAGTATATTGAGGTGTGTTAGTGCATGTTTACTGCAGTATATTGAGGTGCGTTAGTGCATGTTTACTGCAGTATATTGAGGTGCGTTAGTGCACGTTTACTGTAGTATATTGCCCTGTGTTAGTGCACGTTTACAGCAGTATATTGACGTGCGTTAGTGCACATTTACTGCAGTATATTGAGGTGCGTTAGTGCACGTTTACTGCAGTATATTGAGGTACGTTTACTGCAGCATATTGAGGTGTGTTAGTGCACGTTTACTGCAGTATATTGAGGTGTGTTAGTGCACGTTTACTGCAGTATATTGAGATGTGTT
The DNA here is from genome assembly GCA_037952835.1 of Lithobates septentrionalis. Taxonomy (NCBI): domain Eukaryota; kingdom Metazoa; phylum Chordata; class Amphibia; order Anura; family Ranidae; genus Lithobates; species Lithobates septentrionalis. The sequence goes on along the minus strand of JBBDGP010001872.1, from coordinate 2,712,718 downwards.
TGTGCACGTTTACTTCAGTATATTGAAGTGTGTTAGTGCATGTTTACGGCAGTATATTAAACTGTTAGTGCAAGTTTACTGCAGTATATTGAAGTGTGTTAGTGCATGTTTACGGCATTATATTAAACTGTGTTAGTGCACGTTTACTGCAGTATATTGAAGTGTGCTAGTGCACGTTAGTGCACGTTTACTGCAGTATATTGAGGTGCGTTAGTGCACGTTTACTGCAGTATATTGAGGTGTGTTAGTGCACGTTTACTGCAGTATATTGAGGTGCGTTAGTGCATGTTTACTGCAGTATATTGAGGTGCGTTAGTGCATGTTTACTGTAGTATATTGCCCTGTGTTAGTGCACGTTTACAGCAGTATATTGACGTGTGTTAATGCACATTTACTGCAGTATATTGAGGTGCGTTAGTGCACGTTTACTGCAGTATATTGAGGTACGTTTACTGCAGCATATTGAGGTGTGTTAGTGCACGTTTACTGCAGTATATTGAGGTGTGTTAGTGCACGTTTACTGCAGTATATTGAGATGTGTTTGTGCAAGTTTACTGCAGTATATTGAGGTGCGTTAGTACACGTTTACTGCAGTATATTGAGGTGTGTTAGTGCACATTTACGGCAGTATTTTAAACTTTGTTAGTGTACATTTACTGCAATATATTGAAGTGTGTTAGTGCATGTTTACTGCAGTACATTGAGGTGCGTTAGTGCACGTTTACTGCAGTATATTGAGGTGCGTTAGTGCACGTTTACTGCAGTATATTGAACTGTGTTAGCACACGTTTACTGCAGTATATTGAGGTGCGTTAGTGCATCTTTACTGCAGTATATTGAGGTGCGTTAGTCCCCCTTTACTGTAGTATATTGCCCTGTGTTAGTGCATGTTTACTGCAGTATATTGAGGTGCGTTAGTGCATATTTACTGCAGTATATTGAAGTGCTTCAGTGCACCTTTACTGTAGTACATTGCCCTATGTTAGTGCACGTTTACTGCAGTATATTGACGCGCGTTAGTGCACATTTACTGCAGTATATTGAGGTGCGTTAGTGCACGTTTACTGCAGTATATTCAGTTACGTTTACTGCAGTATATTGAACTGTGTTAGTGCACGTTTACTGCAGTATATTGAGGTGCGTTAGTGCATATTTACTGCAGTATATTGAAGTGCTTCAGTGCACGTTTACTGTAGTATATTGCCCTGTGTTAGTGCACATTTACTGCAGTATATTGAGGTGCGTTAGTGCACGTTTACTGCAGTATATTGAGGTACGTTTACTGCAGCATATTGAGGTGTGTTAGTGCACGTTTACTGCAGTATATTGAGGTGTGTTTGTGCACGTTTACTTCAGTATATTGAAGTGTGTTAGTGCATGTTTACGGCAGTATATTAAACTGTTAGTGCAAGTTTACTGCAGTATATTGAAGTGTGTTAGTGCATGTTTACGGCATTATATTAAACTGTGTTAGTGCACGTTTACTGCAGTATATTGAAGTGTGCTAGTGCACGTTTACTGCAGTATATTGAGGTGCGTTAGTGCATGTTTACTGCAGTATATTGAGGTGCGTTAGTGCACGTTTACTGTAGTATATTGCCCTGTGTTCGTGCACGTTTACAGCAGTATATTGACGTGCGTTAGTGCATCTTTACTGCAGTATATTGAGGTGCGTTAGTCCACCTTTACTGTAGTATATTGCCCTGTGTTAGTGCATGTTTACTGCAGTACATTAAGATGCGTTAGTGCACGTTTACTGCAGTATATTGAGGTGCGTTAGTGCACGTTTACTGCAGTATACTGAGGTGTGTTAGTGCACGTTTACTGCAGTATATTGAGGTACGTTAGTGCATGTTTACTGCAGTATATTGAGGTGCGTTAGTGCACGTTTACTGTAGTATATTGCCCTGTGTTAGTGCACGTTTACAGCAGTATATTGACGTGCATTAGTGCACATTTACTGCAGTATATTGAGGTGCGTTAGTGCACGTTTACTGCAGTATATTGAGGTACGTTTACTGCAGCATATTTAGGTGTGTTAGTGCACGTTTACTGCAGTATATTGAGGTGTGTTAGTGCACGTTTACTGCAGTATATTGAGATGTGTTTGTGCACGTTTACTGCAGTATATTGAGGTGCGTTAGTGCACGTTTACTGCAGTATATTGAGGTACGTTTACTGCAGCATATTGAGGTGTGTTAGTGCACGTTTACTGCAGTACATTGAGGTGTGTTCGTGCACGTTTACTGCAGTATATTGAGATGTGTTTGTGCACGTTTACTTCAGTATATTGAAGTGTGTTAGTGCATGTTTACGGCAGTATATTAAACTGTTAGTGCAAGTTTACTGCAGTATATTGAAGTGTGTTAGTGCATGTTTACGGCATTATATTAAACTGTGTTCGTGCACGTTTACTGCAGTATATTGAAGTGTGCTAGTGCACGTTTACTGCAGTATATTGAGGTGCGTTAGTGCATGTTTACTGCAGTATATTGAGGTGCGTTAGTGCACGTTTACTGTAGTATATTGCCCTGTGTTAGTGCACGTTTACAGCAGTATATTGACGTGCGTTAGTGCATCTTTACTGCAGTATATTGAGGTGCGTTAGTCCACCTTTACTGTAGTATATTGCCCTGTGTTAGTGCATGTTTACTGCAGTACATTAAGATGCATTAGTGCACGTTTACTGCAGTATATTGAGGTGCGTTAGTGCACGTTTACTGCAGTATACTGAGGTGTGTTAGTGCACGTTTACTGCAGTATATTGAGGTGCGTTAGTGCATGTTTACTGCAGTATATTGAGGTGCGTTAGTGCACGTTTACTGTAGTATATTGCCCTGTGTTAGTGCATGTTTTCTGCAGTACATTAAGATGCATTAGTGCACGTTTACTGCAGTATATTGAGGTGCGTTAGTGCACGTTTACTGCAGTATACTGAGGTGTGTTAGTGCACGTTTACTGCAGTATATTGAGGTGCGTTAGTGCATGTTTACTGCAGTATATTGAGGTGCGTTAGTGCACGTTTACTGTAGTATATTGCCCTGTGTTAGTGCACGTTTACAGCAGTATATTGACGTGCATTAGTGCACATTTACTGCAGTATATTGAGGTGCGTTAGTGCACGTTTACTGCAGTATATTGAGGTACGTTTACTGCAGCATATTTAGGTGTGTTAGTGCACGTTTACTGCAGTATATTGAGGTGTGTTAGTGCACGTTTACTGCAGTATATTGAGTTGTATTTGTGTACGTTTACTGCAGTATATTGAGGTGCGTTAGTCCACCTTTACTGTAGTATATTGCCCTGTGTTAGTGCACGTTTACTGCAGTATATTGAGGTGTGTTAGTGCACGTTTACTGCAGTATATTGAGTTGTATTTGTGTACGTTTACTGCAGTATATTGAGGTGCGTTAGTCCACCTTTACTGTAGTATATTGCCCTGTGTTAGTGCACGTTTACTGCAGTATATTGAGGTGTGTTAGTGCACGTTTACTGCAGTATATTGAGTTGTATTTGTGTACGTTTACTGCAGTATATTGAGGTGCGTTAGTCCACCTTTACTGTAGTATATTGCCCTGTGTTAGTGCACGTTTACTGCAGTATATTGAGGTGTGTTAGTGCATGTTTACTGCAGTATATTAAAGTGCTTCAGTGCACGTTTACTGTAGTATATTGCCCTATGTTATTGCACGTTTACTGCAGTATATTGAGATGCTTTAGTACACGTTTACTGCAGTATATTGAGTTATGTTAGTGTACCTTTACTGCAGTATATTGAGGTGCGTTAGTGCACGTTTACTGCAGTATATTGAGGTGCGTTAGTGCACGTTTACTGCAGTATATTCAACTCTGTTAGTGCACTTTTACTGCAGTATATTGAGGTGCGTTAGTGCACGTTTACTGCAGGATATTGAGGCGTGTTAGTGCATGTTTACAGCAGAATATTGAGGTGTGTTTGTGCACGTTTACTGCAGTATATTGAGGTGCGTTAGTGCACGTTTACTTCAGTATATTGAAGTGTGTTAGTGCATGTTTACAGCAGTATATTAAACTGTTAGTGCAAGTTTACTGCAGTATATTGAACTGTGTTAGTGCATGTTTACTGCAGTACATTAAGGTGCGTTAGTGCACGTTTACTGCAGTATATTGAGGTGCGTTAGTGCACGTTTACTGCAGGATATTGAGGTGTGTTAGTGCATGTTTACAGCAGAATATTGAGGTGTGTTTGTGCACATTTACTGCATAATATTGAGGTGCGTTAGTGCACGTTTACTTCAGTATATTGAAGTGTGTTAGTGCATGTTTACGGCAGTATATTAAACTGTTAGTGCAAGTTTACTGCAGTATATTGAAGTGTGTTAGTGCATGTTTACGGCATTATATTAAACTGTGTTAGTGCACGTTTACTGCAGTATATTGAAGTGTGCTAGTGCACGTTTACTGCAGTACATTAAGATGCGTTAGTGCACGTTTACTGCAGTATATTGAGGTGCAATAGTGCACGTTTACTGCAGTATATTGAGGTGTGTTAGTGCACGTTTACTTCAGTATATTGAGGTGCGTTAGTACACGTTTACTGCAGTATATTCAACTCTGTTAGTGCACGTTTACTGCAGTATATTGAGGTGCGTTGGTGCACATTTACTGCAGTATATTAATGTGCGTTAGTGCACCTTTACTGCATTACATTGAAGTCCGTTAGTGCACGTTTACTGCAGTATATTGAACTGTGTTAGTGTACGTTTACTGCAGTATATTAAGGTGTGTTAGTTCACGTTTAATGCAGTATATTGAGGTGTGTTAGTTCACGTTTAATGCAGTGTATTGAACTGTGTTAGTGTACGTGTACTGTAGTATATTATAGTGTATCAATGAGTGTGTCTGTGTAGTGAGTACTCAAGTTAAAGTGCACCAAACACCACTTTCCATTTATTAAAGTGCATCCAAGTACACATTTCCCCATTTCTATTACATTTCGGAAATAACCCCCCCATCATGTCTGGGAGGATAACAAGATGAGGCAGACATTCCCATGGCACTGTGAGGGGGCCAGCAGAGTATGTGTCCACAGGCAAAGGTGGACATGGTCCGTCCTCAGGCCGGGCATAATTTCCTCTGTTTAGTGAGTTTGCCCCTGCTATCCAGCCACAGCATGCAGAGGAGGTGGTGGACTGGCTTACAAAACCATCCTCATCCTCTTCATCCTCCGTCACCCAAGCAGACACTAGTGTGAAGTCCCCTGCAGCTGCCAGAGTGGCTTTTTCTGCCTCCTTATCCACAGATCCTCCTGCCATAGCACCAGCATCGGGCATGGAAGAGTCAGCTGAATTATTTGAACACAGCACCAGCCACTTGCACCTTGACGATGCACAGCCATTACTTGATTCAGATGTTGGTTCTGAAGTTGAGGAAGGCAGGAACATGAGCCTACCGAGAGGGGAGAACACTGATACACAAATTGGCAGTCATGTTACTCCAGCCACAGCGTATTGCCAAGTTGTCTCCAGTGGTAATGAGGATGGAGGAGATGATGATGATGAGGTCACTGACGTGACTTGGGTGCCGGATAGAGCAGAGGGTGAGGCACAACCCCAACAAGGGAGCCATCATGGAAGAGTATAGAGCAGCCACTCTACTCCATCACATTGTGGAGCTTTTATCTCCCAGCCCACTTCCCTCAGCTCAGCTGTCTGGCCCTTTTTTAGCACATGTGCAGCCAAACGCACTGTTGCAAAATGATCAAACTTTGCCTCAAGTGTGGCAAAAACACCGGCCATTTGGGTACCACATGCTTAACAAGGCATTTAACCTCCCCCACTTAGCCCGTTGGCAAGAGCACCTGAAAGCCACACAAAAGGGGAACAATTCTGCTCATCCTCACCTTTCAGGTCTACCCCTGCTATGGCTCATGACCTCTCAGCAGCCTCCACTGACAGCGATGATGGTATAGCGCAGGGTGTCCCAGGTCCTTGCAGCACACCATCAGCTGTAAACTATAGCAGTGAAAAAAAATAGTCACTGCCACCCACACGCCCAGTGTCTAAATTCAAGCTTGTCAAAGCTGCTGGCTTTACAACTTCTGCCTTTCCGTCTGGTGGATTCTGCCCACTTCTATGAATTTGCAGAATGTGCTGTACCACAATGGCAGGTTCCCAGTCGCTATTTCTTTTCACGTAAGGCAATTCCAGCTCTGTACCATCACGTGGAAGGCAATGTTGTGGAATCATTGGGCAAGGCAGTCAGCCACAAGGTCCACATTACTGCTGACACGTGGTCCAGCAAGCATGGTCAGGGATGCTATATTTCATTCATGGCACACTGGGTAACTCGGCTTGCAACTCAGAAGGATGGAGGACAGGGCTCAGTGCTGCAGCTTGATGTGCCGCCACGTCTCCATACAGCAAGTGGTGATGATGTGAGATTTGTTAGCTCCACCCCCCCTCCTCTGCTGAATTGTCCTATTAACCACAAGTACCCCCTAAGCATTCAAGGGTCTATCCAATGAGTCAGGCTAAAAGATGCCATGCGGTGCTTCAGCTGGTGTTTCTAGGGGACAGGAGCCACACCACAGCACAGCTTCTTTCAGCTCTGCAGGGACAGGCCCAGCGGTGGTTCACTCCACGCCAGCTTGAGCCAGGAATAGTGGTGTGCGATAATGGCACTAATTTCCTGTCCGCCCTTAGACTGAGAAAGTTGACACATATTCCATGCCTGGCACATGTCCTCAATTTGATGGTGCAGCGTTTCTTAAGCAGGTACACAGGGTTGGAAGATCTGCTAAAGCAGGCCAGAAGAGTCTGTAGCCATTTCAGGCTCATACACAGCCAGTGCTCAGTCTGCTAAAATTCAGCGGGAATTCCACCTGCCCGTAAAACGCCTGATTTGTGACATGCCTACCAGGTGGAACTCAACTTTGGCAATGCTGCAGCGCGGCACATGCAGTAGAAGGCCGTCAATGAGTACCTGTGTGAGTATGGCACAACGACAGGCTCAGGCCGGCTCAGCTTTTTTTTCCCACGCCAATGACTGCTCATAAAGGATGCATGCACTGTACTGTCGCCATTTCAGGAGGCCACACGGATGGTGAGTCATGACAATAGATGCATCAGTGACACAATCCCTGTTGTGTTCCTGCTGGAGCAGACTCTGCATGGCATTATGAAGAGGGCACTCAAGGCAGATCAGTGGGAGGAAGAGGAGGACTTCCTTTCCTCTCAAGGCCCGCTTTATACAGACAGCATTTTTGCAAGGCCACAGAACACACACGAGGAGAGGGAGGAGCAGGATTCTGGCAGTTTTGGAGGCATTGAAGCAGAGGAAGACATACGTCAAACCTTAGATGGTTTTCTGTCCCCAGAACCCTTGGGAGTAGTACGTGGCTGGGAGGAGGCAGTTCCAGTTACCTTGAGGGGGGAATTGTAAGATCCTCAGAGACAAAGCTGCCTGATGTGGGCGGAGTCCTGGTTTAGGGGAACCAATCTGCTCATGTCTAGTAATAATCTTTGTATTTCTATTTTAGTAGATGGACGGGAGTTGAGGAAAACCTCAGAGGATTGTCTCACTTTGTCTCCAGACTGTAAAGTAGAAGATGAGGACATCACACAGTATAGTCCAGGAGAAAACCCGACTACCTCAAATGTCCATCCGGCACCACACAGTGTAGATGGGCCATCGTATTCCTCTTATCCTGAGGAACCTCAGACTGTGCGGGACGGTGCCGGACCATCGTATTCCTCTTATCCTGAGGAACCTCAGACTGTGAGGGACGGTGCCGGACCATCGTATTCCTCTTATCCTGAGGAACCTCAGACTGTGCGGGACGGTGCCGGACCATCGTATTCCTCTTATCCTGAGGAACCTCAGACTGTGCGGGACGGTGCCGGACCATCGTATTCCTCTTATCCTGAGGAACCTCAGACTGTGCGGGACGGTGCCGGACCATCGTATTCCTCTTATCCTGAGGAACCTCAGACTGTGAGGGACGGTGCCGGACCATCGTATTCCTCTTATCCTGAGGAACCTCAGACTGTGCGGGACGGTGCCGTCCCTCCAACAGATAAGAGGTTTCCCTGTCCTGAGTGCGGGAAGTGTTTCAATTTGAAATGCAATCTTAAAGTACATAAAAGAACTCACACAGGTGAGAAGCCGTATTACTGTCCTCAGTGCGGGAAATGTTTTTCACAGAAGTCTTATCTCTCCATACATCAGAGATCGCACACAGGAGAGAAGCAGTTTTCCTGTACTGAGTGCGGGAAACGTTTTTTACTAAAATCACAACTTGTTGCACATCATAGATTGCACACAGGTGAGAAGCCATATACCTGTCCTGAGTGCGGGAAATGTTTTTCATTTATGTCTAGCCTTCACAGACATAAGAGATTGCACACTGGGGAAAAGCCGTATTCGTGTTCTGAGTGCGGGAAATGTTTTTCAGAGAAGGCCAGTCTTTACAAACATCAGAAATTGCACACGGGAGAGAAGTCCTATTCCTGTCCTGAGTGCGGGAAATGTTTTTCAGATTTGTCCAGTCTTTATAAACATCAGAAATTGCACACGGGAGAAAAGCCACATTCCTGTCCCGAGTGCGGAAAATGTTTTTCACAGAAATCCAATCTTGACAGACATCAGAGATCTCACACAGGGGAGAAGCCGTTTTCCTGTCCTGAGTGTGGGAAATTTTTTTCTCTGAAGTCCCACCTTGACAGACACCAGAGATCTCACACGGGGGAAAAGCCTCTTTCCTGTCCTGAGTGCGGGAAATGTTTTTCACAGAAGTCCCATCTTGACAGGCATCAGAGATCTCACACAGGGGAGAAGCCATTTTCCTGTCCTGAGTGTGGGAAATTTTTTTCAAGGAAGTCCAATCTTTACGCACATCAGAGATTGCACTCAAAGAAGAAGCCACTTTCCTGTCCTGAGTGAGGGGATTGTTCCTCACTGAAGTCCTGTCTTCCTGTACATCAGGGGTCCCACACAACCCTCGAGGTGTATTAGTGAGTGCGGGAAATGTCTCGTATATGAATGTTGCTGGACATGTGGGGAAGAAGCACACCCTGATATACACCTCAGATATACTCCATGGCTGATCTTTATCATGTAAGAAACAGTTGATAAGGAGATCAGAGATCACCAAAGACATGGATGAAGTGTTGTACCGTGTTGGCCATTGATAACAGGAGAAAAATAAAAATGGAGTCATTACCTCTCATTGACTGAGTACATTTTGTGGTGTAAAATCTTGAAAGAGGTCTGTTTTCTCAAGTCGTCTTCCAGGACGAAACACGTTAATCCCACCACTTAAAATGTGGTCCTCTAGGCCTTTTAAAATAAAAATGGAGTCATTACCTCTCATTGGCTGAGTACATTTTGTGGTGTAAAATCTTGAAAGAGGTCTGTTTTCTCAAGTCGTCTTCCAGGACGAAACACGTTAATCCCACCACTTAAAATGTGGTCCTCTAGGCCTTTTAAAATAAAAATGGAGTCGTTACCTCTCATTGGCTGAGTACATTTTGTGGTGGAAGTTTTCGCAAACACTTACAGGTCTGGTTCTAAAAACTTTGTAGAATGAATGTGTAAAGAAAATGTGTAAGTTCTGTATAAAATTGTATTTTATTTTGTATGTTTTGCACACGGCAGGGGCGTATATAAGGGGGGTCATGGGTGTTCCGACCCCCCCCCCCCCCCCCGAGCATCCTGGCAAAAGGCCCAGATAGTGTCCCTACTGTTTAGCCTCAGCATCGGCACAGTAGAAGCAATCAGAGTTTCGGAGTGCAGCAGCCAGCCCCCCTTCTATTGTGCCCCATCCCCTCAGTTTAATAAAGGGTCCCCCTGAAAAGCATGAAATGACTGCGAGGTCTCAGATGCCGGCAATTGACAGTGCACGGTTGAGGGAACTCCTAGACTCCTCCTCGAGGTATCATATGACACAACTGAAGGGAGACTGGGGATGAAGAAGTTTTCCTACCTCTGTGCCGTGCTGAATCTGAGGTCTGGTAAGTGGGGAGGTATCAATTTTCTGTTTTGGGAAGGAGGAAGTGAGAATTGCAGCCTGGGGGAGTTTCTTTTGGTGGGGGGGGGGTTAAGGAAAGGGGGGGGTTGCTTTTCGACAAGGGGGGAGTTAATGGCAGAGATTTGCTTCTGGGAGGGAGTTTGATTGGATGAAGGGAGATTTTTTTCATAATTAGGAATCTTTGCTGGGGTAGAAGGTGTTGACTGAGGGAGATATTTTTGCTTTGGTGGTTCTGTTTGGAGACAGGAGGGGGGAGTTTAATTTTTGGGGAGATATTTGAGGGAGGGAGATATTTTTCAGTGGGAATCTTTGCTTGGGGAGGGAGGGTTCTTAGGAGGGAGAGGGCTTTTTTTCCCTTTTAAAAGAGATGTTTTTTTTTTTTAATTATACTTACCTAGGTGGATGGAGCATCAATCCAATGTTGTATCTGTCCCCAGCTGCTTCCAAAGGCCCATACACACGATCTGACTTTTTGACAACAAACATGCAAATTACCTGTTTTAAGGCAACATCCGACCGTGTGTACACTCCATCGGACAAATGTTGGCTGTGGAAACGGACAAACTTGGCGGCAACAAAAGTCCTAGGTCGGCTAGTCCGATCGTGTGTACACACAATTCCATCGGACTTTAGTCCAAAGTACAAACATGCATGCTCAGAACCAATGCAAAAGTTCAGACAACAATATAGAAGTTGACCAAAGGGTGGCGGCAAACAGCTGAAAAACCATGTGATTTGGTGAAAGTTGGCTGAAAAAGTCCTGCCGTGTGTATGCATACCACGTTCACGGCCAACGCCCTTTGGACAGAAATCCTCGGAAAAGATTGTTTGAAGTCCGATCATGTGTAAGAGGCTTAAGACCAACAACAGAGCGATCAAAGACCGCTGATTACTCAGTTCTCAGCCTTCAGTGAGCAAAGAGTGGTGACTGTCCATCCCTGGCTCTGCCGTCCCCCATGCTCACTAGAATGCCAGGCTGCGGAGGGGGCAGGAGCGGCTGGCTCAGGGTCTCTGCGGCTCATTGAGAGGCTGAGTGAGCTGCTGGTCCAGGCATCTGGGTGAATCCTGACTTTAAAGTTAGGATCTTTCCACAGCCTGGACCCGCTGAGCGATGTCAGATGACAGCGGGCTATAGCTGGCTGTCGGCTAAAAATAGGGTCACAAAAGTGCACAGAAGTACAACCAAGCGGTATGCCGTCCTTTTAGAGTGCATGCACCGGTGACATCATCGGCTGCTTTCTATGTGAATATCTCCTAAACACCACAAGTTTATATTCACTGTACCTACAGGTAAGTGTTATTATAGGCTTACTTGTAGGTACAAGTTCAAAAGCTGGGTTTACTACATTAAGACTGAATAAAAGCCAACCATATTGACCAGGTGCAAAGGGTGCCATCCTGTGGTAGGCAGTGCACAATATTTTTTATTTTTTCATCTCTTAAAACATTTCATAAAATTTCTTAGGACACATTTTTTTAAGGTTTAAATAAATCACTGAATTTACTGCCCACCACAATATGTTGCCCCTTGCACCTGCTCAACTTGCACAATAAGGTTATCTAAAATCCAGTCTTGGGTCTCATTCATACATGGTAAGTGGGCAACTACATGGCAAATGAGGTTCAATGTAGAAAAATGTAAAATGATGCATTTGGGTGGCAAAAATCTGAATGCAATCTATACACTGGGGGGAGAACCTCTGGGGGAATCTAGGATGGAAAAGGACCTGGGGGTCCTAGTAGATGATAGGCTCAGCAATGGAATGCAATGCCAAGCTGCTGCTAACAAAGCAAACAGAATATTGGCATTAAAAAGGGGATCAACTCCAGAGATAAAACGATAATTCTCCCGCTCTACAAGACTCTGGTCCGGCCGCACCTGGAGTATGCTGTCCAGTTCTGGGCACCAGTCCTCTGGAAGGATGTACTGGAAATGGAGCGAGTACAAAGAAGGGCAACAAAGCTAATAAATGGTCTGGAGGATCTTAGTTATGAGGAAAGGTTGTGAGCACTGAACTTATTCTCTCTGGAGAAGAGACGCTTGAGAGGGGATATGATTTCAATGTATAAATACCGGACTGGTGACCCCACAATATACAAATACCGTACTGGTGACCCCACAATAGGGAGAAAACGTTTTTGAGAAGAGAGTTTAACAAGACTCGTGGCCACTCATTAAAATTAGAAGAAAAGAGGTTTAACCTTAAACCATGTAGAGGGTTCTTTACTGTAAGAGCAGCAAGGATGTGGAATTCCCTTCCACAGGCGGTGGTCTCAGCGGGGAGCATCAATAGCTTCAAAAAACTATTAGATAATCACCTGAACGACCGCAACATACAGGGTTATACAATGTAATACTGACATATAATCACACACATAGGTTGGACTTGTGTCTTTTTTCAACCTCACCTACTATGTAACTATGTAACATCCTACATGACCATGGTGCAGTAAGTATACTGCAAATACCCGCACCCGGGATCTTAGATGTTCCAATCTCTGTAGCCTGTACACCTGAGTGATGGGCTGAAAAGAGCCAAGGCTGTCCGCTGCTGTAAACATGTATCCACCTGTATCGGAACATCCAGTGGTGGCCTTCAGGTAGGGATTCATTTTTGCCCTTGGATAAAACCTCTCTGTGTCCAGGGTCAGAAATGTGTCCCTAACAGCAGGTGACCACTGTGACCCACGGTTTGTTAGTGTGTCGCTCAGGCTCAATCGATGTGGGGAGTTATGTAGATGATAGTGAATGTCCTGCAGGAGTGCCGGCGAGGGATGGAGCTCATCTCAGCTTCTGTAGTTACTGAAGGAAAGAGAGGGAAAAAAATCCCTGGTGCCACACATCCACCGAGTCCTATGGTAATGTAGTAGCGATGGGAGAAACCTCAGCCCGGGTTCCCGCCAGGCCACACCCCAACGTCTTTTGCTTTGTCCCCCGGAGCTTAAATATGGGGACCCCTGGGTGTGCAGATACATGTTACCAGCAGTGGCCCTTTTCAGCCCATCACTCAGGTGAACAGACAAAAATTGGAACATCTGGGATCCAGGCTGTAGGTATTCATGGTATATTTGCCCTTCCATGGCCATTTAGAACATATGAATGAGATCTAAAGCCTGGTTCACACGGTGAGTTTTTTTTTTTCGTTCAACCCAGCGGGCTGAACGAAAAAAAAAACGGAGCTTAGGAGGAGCTCGCTGTACTAATGAGTACACTACCGCACCACAACTGCGTGCATTGCGTTCTATTCAGTTGAATGGGGATCATTTTTGCTGCGCTGCATTGCAAAGCCTCATGGCCTCACTCTGCTGTCCTCCCCCAACATAAAAGTGTAAATGATGCCTTTGAGTTTGAAAGACCTGACCCTCCCTCAGGAAAAAAAAAAGATCTACGGCCCTGGCACACGGCACTAATAATGTTTTCATGACATGTTTGCATTCTTTCCAGTCCTGATTAGAATTAGCCTGCCTATGTTACGCCCCTTGTTACCATAAAAGTACAATTGTAATATTAATGTGATAGCTTCGTAATCATGTGTATAAAAACCTTCAATTGTATCATAATAAAACAGAACAGTTATTTGGGAAGATGCGGAGTGTATCTTTTGTCTCTGTTCCCTACTGCAGTAGTTATTTGTTTGGAACCGCTAATCAATATGAGGATAGGAGTTGCCTATCAATAAAATTCCAGAACAACTGTGACATTCCCCCAGCCGTGACCAATATTGGTCATATTTTATTTCAGTGATTTCCTATGGTCATTGGCTCCATCTAGTGGCAATAATGTGGCACTGCAGTATTATTACCACATTATTGCCCCATAATTGAGATGACGGTCATAGGAAATTGCTGTGTTAACTGGTTCCCGACCGGCGCACGCTGATGTACGTCAGCAGAATGGCACGGCTGGGCAAATGGGCATACCCGTACGTCCCTTTAAATTTGCCGCCATGCCATTGCGTTTTTGCCGGCGGGGAGCTCCATGAGTCGGGTCGCGGGTCCCGCGGACTCGATCGCCGCGGGGATACCCACGATCGCCTCACGGAGAGGAAGAACGGGGAGATGCTAATGTAAACATGCATCTCCCCGTTCTGTCTAGTGACACTGTCGCTGATCTCTGCTCCCTGTGATCGGGAGCTGTGATCAGTGATGTGTCACACGTAGCCACGCCCCCCACAGTTAGAAACACTCCCCAGGACATACTTAACCCTTACACTGCCCCCTAGTGGTTAACCCCTTCACTGCCTGTGTCATTTACACAGGAATCAGTGCATTTGTATAGCAATGATTGCTGTATAAATGACAATGGTCCCAAAAATGTCCGATGTGTCCGGCATAATGTTGCAGTCACGATAAAAATCGCTGATCGCCGCCATTACTAGTAAAAAAAAAAATTATCAATAAAAATGCCATAAATCTATCCTCTATTTTGTAGATGCTATAACTTTTGCACAAACCAATCAATAAACGCTTATTGCAATTTTTAAAAAAAAAATTTTTTACCAAAAATATGTAGAATACGTATCGGCCTAAACTGAGGAAAAAAAATCTTTTTTTAAATATTTTTTGGGGATATTTATTATAGCAAAAAGTAAAAAATAATGCGTTTTTTTCAAAATTGACGCTATTTTTTTGTTTATAGCGCAAAAAATAAAAACTGCAGAGGTGATCAAATACCACCAAAAGAAATCTCTATTTGTGGGAAAAAAAGGACGTCAATTTTTGTTTGGGAGTCACGCTGCACGACCGCGCAATTGTCCGTTAAAGTGACACAGTGCCGAATCGCAAAAAACGCACTGGTCAGGAAGGGGGTAAATTCTTCCGGGGCTGAAGCAGTTAATGAAAATACGGGCAGAATTTGGCACAGCTGGGGGAATGCTTGTCACATTAAAGGACGCAAGATAATTAAACCAGCAATATTATACCAACCATTAATGTAATACAGAGAAAACTGCATTTGGCTATTATATGGCACTAAGTATCATAGGCATTAGCTCCATCTAGTGGCCAAATGCAACATTCTCCATTTTAAATCAGAGGAAAACATTCAAAGAGCATAGCAAAGGGTCTAATCAAATTCATTTGTTACCCCAATTCACAGAGACGAATAGCGTGCTTTCATTGGACCCTGACAATTTTGTATGAATAGACCCCTAAATGTCAGGAGACGTTTATATAAAGATGGGATGTATGTAGCAGATAAATGAATAGATCTCCCAGCAATGTTATTACCAGACTGCAGCTAGGGGGAGCTCTAATGTTTAGCGTGCGACCACAGGAAAGTGGTTCTATCTCACTCACATTAACCCTTTCTCTGTCAGAGCTTTTTTGAATTTTTTTTTATTTTTTTTTTTGCACACATGTTAAATACACATTTTAGGCCTGAAAATGAGTTAAATCCCCCAAATATATATTTTCTGTAAGCAAAAGCCCTGGAGAATAAAATGGTGGTAGTTCTGATGTTTTGTGTCCGATGATGGCAGCCCAACAGTTCATCAAGCATGAATGTAAACAAAAAGTACATTAACCACCTGACAACTGGGCACTTAAACCCCCTTCGTGACCAGACCAATTTTCAGCTTTCAGCGCTCTCACACTTTGAATGACAATTACTCAGTCATGCAATACTGTACCCAAATGAATTTTTTGTCCTTTTTTTCATACAAATAGAGCTTTCTTTTGGTGGTATTTGATCACCTCTGGGTTTTTTATTTTTTGCGCTATAAATGAAAAAAGACCGCAAATTTTGAAAAAAAACGCATTTTTCTTAGTTTCTGTGATAAAATTTTTCAAATTAGTAATTTTTCTTCATAAATTTTGGCCACAATTTATACTGCTACATATCTTTGGTAAAAATAACCCAAATTAGTGGATATTATTTGGTCTTTCTGAAAGTTAGAGAGTCTACAAGTTATGGTGCAAATCATAAAAATTGATCACATCTGATGCACTGACGGCCTATCTCATTTCTTGTGACCCGAACAAGTCAGGAAAGTACAAATACCCCCCAAATGACCCCTTTTTTGAAAGTAGACATTCCAAGGTATTTAGTAAGATGCATGGTGAGGTTTTTGATGTTGTAATTTTTTCCCACAATTCTTTGCAAAATGAAGATTTTTTTTTTTTTTTTTCCCCCCCACAAAATTGTCATTGTAATAGGTTATTTCTCTCACATGGCATGTATATACCACAAATGACACCCCAAAATACATTCTGCTACTCCTCCTGAGTATTACGATACCACATGTGTGGGACTTTTTCACAGCCTGGCCACATAGAGAGGCCCAACATGCATGGAGCACCATCAGGTGTTCTAGGAGCATAAATTACACATCTAATTTGTTGACTACCTATTACACTTTTGAAGGCCCTGGAGCACCAGGACAATGACACGTGACACTGACGTGGCACTGATGACAAATGGCACTGATACGTGGCACTGATGTGGCACTGATGACAGATGGCACTGATACGTGGCACTGACGTGGCACTGATGACAGATGGCACTAATACATGGCACTGATGACAGATGGCACTAATACGTGGCACTGACAGATGGCACTAATACGTGGCACTGACAGATGGCACTAATATGTGGCACTGATGACACATGGCACTAATATGTGGCACTGACGACATGTGGCGCTGATGACAAATGGCACTGATATGTGGCACTGATGACATGTGGCACTGATGAAAGATGGCACTAATACATGGCACTGATGACAGATGGCACTAATACGTGGCACTGATGACAGATGGCACTAATACGTGGCACTGATGACACTGATGACAGGTGGCACTGATACGGGGCACTGATGACACTGATGACAGGTGGCACTAATACGTGGCACTGATGACATGTGACACTGATGACAGATGGCACGTGACACTGACAGGTGGCACTGATGACAGATGGCACTATGTGGCACTGATGACAGATGGCACTATGTGGCACTGATGACAGATGGCACTATGTGGCACTGATGACAGATGGCACTATGTGGCACTGATGACAGATGGCACTATGTGGCACTGATGACAGATGGCACTTATACGTGGCAGTGGGGACAGATGGCAGGGGCAGATGGCAGGGGCAGATGACAGGGCAGATGGCAGGGGCAGATGACAGGGCAGATGACAGGGCAGATGACAGGGCAGATGACAGGGCAGATGGCAGGGGCAGATGACAGGGCAGATAGCAGGGCAGATGGCAGGGACTGTTAACAGCGGGACACCTTTTTTTTTTTTTTTTTACACTCACCGCCGCAGCGGTTCGCTCTCCCTCCTCACACGCTGTCTCTGTGTGAGGAGGGAGAGCCGGCGATGAGAGAGGATCTCATATGTTTACATATGAGATCCTCTCTCATTGGCACCGCCGATCGCACCGTAAACGGCCGCTGTCATTGGCCGTTTACGGTGATCTGTGACTGGCTGTGTCCGAGGGACACGGCCAGCACAAAACTTCCGCGATGCGCGCTCGCGGGAGCGCGCAATGCGGAAGTAAACAGGAGGACGTCCAGGGACGCCCTCCCGGCAATTGGAGTCCGCGCTGTAGCCGTCTTTCGGCTATAGCGCGGACGCCTAGTGGTTAAAGGCAGTGGAATGAGATTGGACACTGGCGGGTTTTTGAGGACCCTCCCCCTCTGGGGTGCCTCTCCCTATAACCACACCTCCCAGCTTTTGAACTTGAGAAGGAGGGGCGCCTGAGGGAGGTGTTGTGGTGTGGCAAATAGTGGGTGTGGCCAAACTGGTAACAGTGGGAGGGGTTTAACGGACATGATTAAACAAAACCCGGGCTTCCTTTACCTATAAAATAGGCTTTGATTGCTCTGCCAAGCAAGAGTCTCACAGACACATAGAGACCCCGGCATAACATTTTTGTAAAAAAAAAAAAAAAAAAAAGCTTCCATTATAAATGGTTTTGCACCTTGAAAATAGACAGAGAGCTAATAGTTTGTCTGAGCCGACCTTAAATGTAGCGATACCCCCCGTGAGGGCTGCTTGCTGAATCTGTACCCCATTGGTTGCCCCGATCTTACCAGCCCTCTGACACCCTGGGTTCAGATATTTTTAGCGATACCCAAAAGAGTTGAAGACACATACACAATTTAAGCGAGAAAGTTGAGTCTTGTTTACTGGAAGGTTATAAACATTAATTCCCAGTGATCCCAGATTCCTCTTAATCCAGCGCTGGAGGCTGATGGCCACAAACCACATGAGGCATACCTCAGAAAAGTCATAAAATTGTCTATGCCACGGTTTGTGATAAAAAGATTTATTGTAAAGTCAAAGGATTCCAAGAATGGAAAGGGTTAAAATATGGCTGACAGATAATCGATGTTAAACATCGCGCTTGATTTTGAACCTTAATCTCACCCAAACCTCGGCAGGCTGACTCAGGCATGTCAAGGCCGGTGCTGGGGGCGACCAAAAGGTGTGTAGGTGCCAGATGTCGCATGGGCATCCACACAATGGAAGGGATGACAGACCACTGGTTGAACCCGTAAGGGTCAGTGATGTGAAGAGGCCTCCAATGGACCGGACATAAGACTCCAAACCGCTGGACGGTTCAGCTGGTGTAGTCGGGTGGTGCGCTGGATGTGATGACACCAACACAGAGGGATGTCGAACCGACTCACCACAGCAAGGCTTGGGATGGAAAGCAGATGTGGTGGTAGAGCATATCGGGTTGAGGCATGGATTCTGTGAAGCCCAGTTAAGTTCCTCCACCCCAAACTCACTCATCCATGTCTTTAAGGACCTACACTTTGCAGCTATAACAGCTTTAACTCTTCTGGGAAGGCTGTCCACAAGATTTAGGAGTGTGTCTATGGGAATGTTTGACCATTCTTCCAGAAGCGCATTTGTGAGGTCAGGCTCTGATCTTGGACGAGAAGGCCTGGCTCACAGTCTCCGCTCTAATTCCTCCAAAAGGTTTTGAAGTAGAACAAACAACAAAAGATTCCTCTTAATCCAACCTGAGCATATCGGGCTGAGGTCAGGACTCTGTGCAAGCCAGTCAAGTTCCTCCACCCCAAACTCGCTCATCCATGTCTTTATGGACCTTGCTTTGTGCACCGATCCAAATCATTTTGGGTTGTCCCCGTGCATCAGAGGGGGGCGGGGTCACCCAGTTACCCTCTTTTCCTGCGGCCTGCCAGGTTGTGTGCTCGGATAAGGGTCTGGTATGGATTTTTGGGGGGACCCCCATGCCATTTTTTAAAAGATTTTGGCGCGGGGTTCCCCTTAAATCAGGTCTGCTATGGATTTTGAGGGGGGCCCCCACATCATTTTGGCGTGGGGCTCCCCTTAATATCCATACCAGACACAAAGGGCCTGGTATAGAATTTGGGGGGACCCCACGCGCAATTTTTTTTTTTTTAATTTTGGTTCAGGGTTCCCCTAATATTCATACCAGACCCAAAGGGCCTGGTAATTGACTGTGGGGGAATCCCATGCTGTTTTTTTCAATGTCTTTTATGTGTATTGCCTGGACCGACAATTCATTATAGCCGTGAGTACTTTTAAATGACTTTTTTTCCTTTAGAAATGTCATTTTGTGCAGGGACTGTTGTAAATGGCAGCCATTTTCAGTGTGATTTTGGCGTGGAGAGAGATAGAACAGGGCTCTGTTCAGTGCTATCAGTTAGTTAGTGTGCTATACTGTGCTATTTTGCTTCAATTGTCAGTGTA
The DNA here is from genome assembly GCA_037952835.1 of Lithobates septentrionalis. Taxonomy (NCBI): domain Eukaryota; kingdom Metazoa; phylum Chordata; class Amphibia; order Anura; family Ranidae; genus Lithobates; species Lithobates septentrionalis. The sequence continues at coordinate 2,693,016 of JBBDGP010001872.1, read as the reverse complement.
GAATATTAGTTTAGTGTCAGTCTAGGGATAGTGTGAGTGTAGTGAGGAGGACCGTCATTCAGCTTTGCATAGTGTGCAGCTAGAGTAGGGACAGCTCAGATAGTTTCACTGTAGTGTAGTGAGACCGTGTCAGTAATCTTTACAATAGTGTATAGCTAGAGTAGGGACAGTTCAGATAGCGTCAGTATAGTGATGGTTGAACACCATCTATTTGATTGCATTACTGCCAGTTTAACGCCATTTACTTCTGTGTGCGTTACTGCCAGCTTAACGCCATTTACTTCTGTGTGCGTTACTGCCAGTTTAACGCCATTTACTTCTGTGTACATTACTGCTAGTTTAACGCCATATCGTTTTGTGTGCGTTACTGCCAGTTTAATGCCATATAGTTCTGTGTGTGTTACCGCCAGTTTAATGCCATATAGTTTTGTGCGTTACTGCCAGTTTAACGTCATTTACTTCTATGCATGTTACTGCAAGTTTAACACCATACCGTTTTGTGTGCGTTACTGCCAGTTTAACGCCATTTACTTCTGTGTGCGTTACGGCTCGCGGCTGTAATGTATTGTCGGATCCCGCCAATATACATAAAAATCATTGAAAAAAACGGCGTGAGGCCCCCCCCCCGAGTTCATTACCAGGCCCTTCAGGTCTGGTATGGATTTTAAGGGGAACCCCACACCAAAATTTTAAAAGAAATTGCGTGGGGGTCCTCCCAAAATCCATACCAGGCCCTTACCCGAGCACACAACCTGGCAGGCCGCAGGAAAAGGGGGGACGAGGGAGTGCCCCCCTCCTGAACCGTACCAGGCCACATGCCCTCAACATGGGGAGAGTACTTTGGGGTCCCCCCAAAGCACCTTGTCCCCATATTGATGGGGACAAGGGCCTCATCCCCACAACCCTTGCTCGGTGGTTGTGGGGGTCTGCAGGCAAAAAAAATGACAGGAGACAGTTTTAGACAATTCCTTTAATAAAAAAAAATAGTGTCCCGCGATGTCCATCCATCTTCAATCACGACTTCCGACGGTCCAGAGAAAAAAAAAACGGAAAAACTTGAAACTTGATGGAAGGGCATCCCGCCAACTGCAGCCTTTTTGGCGATTACAGCTCTTATATATCCAAGGGCGGGGCCACCCGGTGACGTAAAGGGGTAACCCCGCCCCCTCTGATGTCACATGACCTCAGCTATATAACAGCTATTATCGCGAAAAGACGCCTTCCATGGAGTTTTTTACATCGCTGGACACTTTTTTTTATTAAAGGAATTGTACAAAACTGTCTCCTGTCATTTTTACTTTTTTTGGTAAATGTGTAGGGGTACAATGTACCCGATACCCATTCACATAGTGGGGGCTGGGATCTGGGCGCCCCTTTGTTAGGGGGCTTCCAGATTTTTATAAGCCCCCCGCCCGCAGACCCCCCACAACCACCGGACAAGGGTTGTGGGGAAGAGGACCCCAAAGCACCCTCCTTATGTTGAGGGCATGTGGCCTGATACGGTTCCTGCGGCCTCCCAGGCTGTGTGTTTGGATAAGGGTCCACTATGGATTTTGGGGGGGACCCACACGCCATTTTTTTTTTAAATTTTGGTGCTGGGTTCCCCTAAAAAACCATACCAGACCTGAAGGGCCTGGTATGGCTTTTGGGGGGACCCCCACGCCATTTTTTTGGCGCGGGGTTCCCGTTAATATTCATACCAGACCCAAAGGGCAATGATTTTTATCTATATTGCCAGGATCCGACAATACATCTAAGCCGCAAGCAGTTTTAAATGACATTTTTTCCTTTAGAAATGTCATTTTGCCTTCGGTACTGTTATGAACATGGGAAAGATGCGCTACTTTATAGGTAGACTAAGGCGACCCCCCCAGGCACGATATTTAAGGAATATTTAGTTTTTATTGTTGCACTTTAAGCATTATTAAAATTACTGCTCCTGAAAAAGTGGACGTTTTTAAAACTTTTTTTTGCATTGATACATGTCCCCTGGGGCAGGACCCGGGTCCCCAAACACTTTTTATAACAATAACTTGCATATAAGCCTTTAAAATTAGCACTTTTGATTTTTCACGTTTGTGTCCCATAGACTTCAAATGGTACAAATTTTTTGCATGTTCTGGTGCGAACCGAACCGGGGGGGGGGGGAGTGTTTGGCTCGACCCTACAGTACATACACACAGGGCCGCTGATAGGGCAGTACAGGCAGCCCTATTGTACCGGGCCTGGCCCCCAGCAACTTCACAGGGGGGCCCGGGCAACTTTACAAGTAGTTTCTGTCTATTAAAAAATAGCGCTTTCTAAACTTCACCCCCGTCCCCCGCTACTACTTGCTTAGGGAAGGGGGTGTAATTACATTTTCCTGGGCCCCATCAGGTCATCAGATGGGCCCAGGAGGTGAGCTCAGTGGTAGGGACTATGTCTTGTTTTTTCAGGCAGATGTACATAAAACCGCACCGCGCATTGCTCTGCTTTTCAATTAGTCCCGGCCGCTGCCGCTCACTGCCTTCCCTGGCGGGGTGATACTACCATACTCCGCTCCACCTCCCGTCCTCATCTGCCGACTGCCGAGACTGATGGGAGGCAACAGGCGGCTCTGTGGCTAACAAGGGAGCAAGAACCCGGACACCGTGGCTGCAGTGCACACAGTGAGTGACGCACAGAGGATAGACTCATCACTGTGTGATTTTCATAATGCTGGTGAAGACACAGTATGCTGCTTTACACTAGCATTTGGGGGGCAGTAAACATGCGCCCCCCAACACTTCCCTTTAACCACTTCCTGTCCAGCGACGTACTGGTACATTGCTGGATTGTAAGGGTGATATCTTGATCACCGCTACAGCGATGATCAAGATATCATTTTTTTTAGCCCCAGCGATTCTGCACAAAGTAAAAAGTAATCTTATGCCGCGTACACACGACCGGTCTTTCCGTCAGACCGAAGTTTGACGGTCTTTCCGACGGAGTTCCAACGGAGTTCCGACGGAGTTCCGCTGAAACGGACTAGCCTACACACGATCACCACCAAAGTCAGTTCGTTTAGAACGTGATGACGTACGACGGGACTAGAAAAAGGAAGTTCAATAGCCAGTAGCCAATACCTGCCCTTGCGTCGTTCTTGGTCCGTCGGACTAGCATACAGACGAGCGGTTTTCCCGATAGGAACTGAATCTGTTGGAAAGATTTGAAACTTGTTCTATTTCTAGGTCCATCGGAAATTTCGAAAAGAAAGGTCCGATGAAGCCCACACACGATCGGAATGTCCGACAGAATGGTTCCGTCGGATCTTTTCTGCCGGAAGGTCCGGTCTTGTGTACGCAGCATTAGTGGCTAAGAAGCCCCTGGATTACTTTACAGGCAGTCAGTGGAAGGGGGTTCCACCACCGTCCCACCACCACCATTACTGGGCTTCTCCCATGCAATTGGGTCCTGTGAGCAGCAGCATCCAGTTCCTGGGACACAGTGAGTGGAACTGATGTCGTTCCTCCCACTGTGTGACGTCAGAAACCAGAAGCAATTATCAGCTTGAACGAGCATCTGATCAAACCGATCTGGTCTAATAGACCCCAATTATTCACAATTTATATAGCGCCAACAGTTTAGGCAACGCTTTACAATGTAGAGGGGGGACGGCACAATTACAGTACAGTTCAATACAGAAGGGACAGGAGGGCCCGGCTCTTAGAGCTTACATTCTAAAGGGAGGGGGCTGTGGTACAAAAGGTAATAGATGTGGGGAATGATTTGATGGGGGTGGCTCTGGGGCAGTTGTTAGGTGGGTGTGGGGTAGGCTTCCCTGAATAAAACAGTTTTCAGGGATCTCCTAGAGGTGGACAGGTTGGGGGCTGATCGGATATACCGGGGCAGGGAGTTCCAGAGGATGGGAGAGGCTCTGTAGAAGTCCTGAAGGTGGACAGGTTAGGGGCTGATCGGACATACGGGGGCAGGGAGTTCCAGAGGATGGGAGAGGCTCTGGAGAAGTCCTGGAGGTGGACAGGTTGGGGGCTGATTGGAAATACCGGGGCTGGGAATTCCAAAGGATGAGAGAGGCTCTGGAGAAGTCCTGGAGGTGGACAGGTTGGGGGCTGATTGGATATACTGGGGCTGGGAATTCCAGAGGATGGGAGAGGCTCTGGAGAAGTCCTGGAGGTGGACAGGTTAGGGGCTGATCGGACATACCGGGGCAGGGAGATCCAGAGGATGGGAGAGGCTCTGGAAAAGTCCTGAAGGCGAGCATGGGAGGAGGTAACAAGGGAGCTAGAGAGCAGGAGGTCCTGGGAGGAGCGGAAGGGACGATTAGGGCGATATCTGCAGATGAGGTTGGTGATGTAGATGGGGGCGATGTTGTGGATGGCCTTGTATGTTGTGGTTAGCATTTTGAATTTTACACAGTGGGGGAGGGGAAGCCAGTGAAGGGATTGGCTGAGAGGGGCAGCAGTCACGGATCGATTAGTGAGGTGTATTGGTCTAGCAGCAGCAATCATAATAGACTGAAGGGGGGAGAAGCCTGTGTAAGGGTCAGCCATTAAGGAGAGAGTTGCAGTAGTCAAGGCGGGAAATAATCAAGGAATGAATAAGTTGCTTTGTGGTGTCATTAGTCAGGAAGGGTGGAATTCTGGAGATGTTGTGGAGGTTAAGGCGGCAGGATTTAGCCAGTGATTGGATGTGGGGGCTGAAGGAGAGGTCAGAGTCAAGGATTTCGGAGTCAAAGATCTCTCCATAAAGGGGACCTGTCACCGCCCCATGCTATCACTAGGGATGTTGTCCATTATTTCTGATAGCAATAAAAGAGATACAAAAAAAATGAAAGACACATTGTAAACATTTTTGTTAGTAAAATAAAACTGAAAAAAAAAAATTAAACCGCCTCTGTCCCCCTGTACTGATAAGCCATAATGATTGTGTGTGCATATGTAATCGGTGACAAATCTGCAGAGGTGGGGTCAGGGGAGGGGCCTGGGGTGGGGTTGAGGGCGGGATTAAAAGGGGCCCCGTCAGGTAGGCTGTACGGGGCCCCATGATTTCTAACATTGGCCCTGCATACACACACATCACAAGGATATTGTTCACACTACGAGACATTTCTCGGGGCTGCAGTTCCTCTGAGCTCCACAAGATGGCGATCTCACTTCTACCATAGAGAGGAAGTCTCTATGGAAGACAGGAAGCGATGTCAGCTACAGACAGGAAGCTCTTTGTTATATGAGATAGAGGAGACGTTACTGGAAGAGGCAGCAGAGGAGGTAATAAGATCTTATTTTCTATTTACACCCAGTAACCCCCCCCCCCCCCCGTCATGTTCCGTCCTCTTCCTCCATAGTCACTGTGACGTCTTTTATCTCCAGCAGATGATGATACACACATATAGGATACAGGATTTACGCAGTGCTTTACAATGTGAGGGCAGACAGTACAGTTAGAATACAATTCAATACAGGAGGAATCAGAGGGCCTCGTTCATTAAAGAGACGGTTGAATGATGCAAAAGGTGATAACTGTGGGGGGATGGGCTGATGGAGAAAATAAAAGTCCAGTTGTTAAGTGGGGGTGGGATAGGCTTCTCTGAAGAGGGCTGAAGAGGGCTTATCAGAATCTGGAAGCTCCCTTTAACAAGGGGGCCCCCAGATCCAAGCCCCCCTATGTGAATGAGTAGGAGTACACAGTACCCCAACTCATTCACCAAAAAAAAGTCAAAAAGAAATAAAAACACACAGTTTTTGACAATTCTTGAAATAAAAAAACAATGTCCCCCGATGTAGATCCATCGTCAATCAGGATGCACTGCGCACCAGAAAAAAAAGCTCCGCCTGCAATGAAGGCTAACCACCTACTGCAGGCTCCGCCATTTAGCAGTGCTTAAATAGTTAAGGGGCGGGGCCATCTGGCAATGTCACAATGAGGAGACTGACGGAGTAAGCCGAGGGGTGGAGACAGGGATTTGGGTGTCATAGACTTAGAAATGGTATTGGAAGCAATGGAGGCTATCAGCTGACCCAGGGAGGAGATGTAAATCCAGAATAGGAGAGGTCCAAGAACAGAACCTTGGGGGACCCCGACGGAGAAAGGAAGAGGAGGAAGTAAAGTTGTGATGCTGAAGGTGTGGTGGGATAGGTAAGATGAGAACCAGCGAAGACTATGGTCACTGAGACCAAGGGAAAGGAGTTTTTTGAGGAAGAAGGGTGGTCCACTTTGTCAAAGGCAGCAGAGAGGTCCAGAAGTAGGGGTACAGAAGAGTGTCCATTGGATTTAGCCGTTAGGTGATTTATGAATTAAAGGAGAGCAGTTTTTTTGGAGTGTTGAGGATGAAATCCAGATTGAAGGAGATCAAGAAGGTTATAGTCAGTGAGATGTTCGTCGCTCAGTCGTTTGTAGACCAGACGTTCAGGAAGCTTGGAGGAAAAGGGGAGCAAGGAGATGAGGTGTAGATTGTTAAGATTGGTGGGGTCCAAGGAAGGCTTTCTAAGTATGGGGGTGACTAGTGCATGTTTTAGAGAGTTAGGGAAGATGCCAGAAGAGAAGGAGAGATTGAAAATGTGAGTTAGAGCCAGAGGGTGACCACAGTATTTGCGAGGGAACTGGTTAAAGGCGTGCAGGTGGTTGGGTGGGCGTTAGAAAAAAGTTTAGCAACCTCATCTATGGTAACAGGGTTGAATAAGGGAAGTGTTGATTGTACCTGTGGACATGGAGTGAAGTGAGGGGATACTGTATCTGTACAGCCGAGATCTCATCACAAATTGTATCAATTTTATTTTTGAAGTGATTGGCGATCTCCTGGGCAGTAGATGAGTTAGTGGCTGAAGGCAGTGGAGGACAAAGTAGAGTTGAAGGTATAGTTGACTGAGACCGGATAATAGGTTGGTAATGAGAGTGATAAAATAGGTCTGCTTGGCAGTGAGGAGACAGGAGTTGTATTTATACTGATTTATATTAATTGAAGTTTTTCTGAGACTTAGTCTTACTTCACAGGCACTTGAGAGAACGGCTATGGTTTTTGAGACTTCTGGTGTCATCTGCTTGACAAGGTTGTAGGGGTTGGGGCCTGATTCTATTTGTAGTGGGGGGGGGTCAAGGTGTCCAGGGTGGAGAACAGGGATCTATTGTGGACAGCAGTGGTTGGGTTGGGGCAGGACAGGGGTGAGATTTTGTCATAGAGATGGTCACTAGCAGAGAAGATAAGGGTTAAGATGGGTAAGGTGGCGAAGGTTTCTATGGGTAACTGTTAGGTGGTTGGAGGGAGAGGATGTAGAAGACTGGGAGAGAGTGAAAACGAATAAGGTAGTACTCAGAGAGAGGAAAAGGATTGTTGGAGAGTAGTGATGGGCCAAATACCCCCAGATTCGGTTAACACCAGAACTCCCAAACATGGAAAAAGTTTGGACCCGAGCCGCGAACCCCATGAAAGTCTATTGGACCCAATTTTTTTTTTTTTAAAGTCCAGATTTTGAAGGATTATAAGCAAGTTATTGGCCATAAAAAGGGTATGGGGGTCCAGCCCTGGGGGACATGTATCAATGCAATTTTTTTGCTGAAAAAGATCGTTTTTACAGGAGCAGTGATTTTAATGATGCTTAAAGTGAAAAAATGTAAATAAAAAATTCCTTTAAATGTCGTGCCTGGGGGGTCGCCTTAGTTTGTCTGTAATGTGGCGCATCTGTACCATGTATAGCACCTGCTGCAGCAAAACTGACATATATAAAGATAAAAAGACATTCAAATTGATTTCCCCGGCTGCAAGCCATTGCCGGCAATACTAACATGTTTAAAAAAAAACAGCGTGGGGGTCCCCCCAATCCATACCAGGCCATTTGGGCATCCGAGCATGCAGTCTGGCAGGCCAAGAAAGGGGAGGACGAGAAAGTGCCCCCCCTCCTGAACCATACCATGCCACCCACCCCAAGCACCTTGTTCCCATGTTGATGGGGACAAGGGCCTCTTCCCAACAACCCTGGACTGTGGTTGTGGGGGTCTGCGGGCAGGAGGCTTATAGGAATCTGGAAGCCCCCTTTAACAAGGGGCCCCCAGATCCCACACACCCCCCCCATGTGAATGAGTATGGTGTACATTATACCCCTACCCATTCACCAAAAAAGTGTCAAAAGAAATAAAAACACACACACAGTTATTAAATTATTAAAAATAAAAAACCGCTGGCTGCCTGCTCCATCATATGACAGTTCTTAAATAGATAAGGGGCGGAGCTACATGGCAAAGTCACCTGGTGGCATTGCCCCCGTGTGATATCACCAATCGGTGCTTGCTGGGTCGTTGACGTCACATAGGGCGGTGCCAGCAGGTGACATTGCCAGATGGCCCCGCCCCTTAACTATTTAAGCGCTGCTAAACGGCGGAGCCTGCAGTAGGCGGTTAGCCTTCATTGCAGGCGGAGCTTTTTTCCGGGGGCGGAGTGCATCGTGATTGACGATGGATCTACATCAGGGGACATTGTTTTTTTAGTTAAGGGATTGTCAAAAACTGTGTTTTTTTTTCTTTTTGACATTTTTTTGGTGATTGACGATGGATCTACATCAGGGGACATTGTTTTTTTATTTAAGGAATTGTCAAAAACTGTGTTTTTATTTCTTTTTGACATTTTTTTGGTGAATGAGTTGGGGTACTGTGTACTCCTACTCATTCACATAGGGGGGCTTGGATCTGGGTGCCCCCTTGTTAAAGGGGGGCTTCCAGATTCTGACAAGCCCTCTGCCCTTAGATCCCCACAGCCCGGGGTTGTGGGGAAGAGGCCCTTGTTCCCATCAACAAGGTGGTTGGGGACAAGGTGGATGGGGGTGGGAGGAGCAGAGGCCCCCTCCATGTTAAGGTCATGTGGCCTGGTATGGTTCAGGAGGGGAGCCACTAAGGGTCAGGTATGGATTTTGGGGGGCCCACGCCATTTTTTTTTCATTTTGGCATTTTGGCGTATATGGATTGGGGGGGACCCGCGCGCCTTTTTTAAAAATATTTTTCTATTGCTGGCAATGTTTTTTTCATTTAGCTGTCAGCGGGGAAACCCATTGTCAGCTGATGACTCATCCGTTGTTAAGGACACAGAGGACGGCTTCCCGGCCAGCTCCTTAACAATCAGCTACTCACTGTGCCCTGATTGGGCAAAGCCTTGCACCTAACTAGCGGTCAGGTGCATTGCTTCACTCAATCATGGCTTAGAATGCATTGTGCAGCACCCAGTGCATAGTGGGGTGCTCGGCAGGTGAACATCCTACCAAGCGCCTCACAAATAGCAGGAGTGTTAATATTAACAGGGATGTTGAAGTCACCGAGAATGATTGTGGGAATTTCAGAAGAGAGAAAGTAGGGTAGCCAGGCAGAGAAGTCATCAAGAAAGATTGATACCAGTCCAGAAGGCCGATAGCACAGCACTTCTTAACTTCTTAGGGAAATTGGAGAAAATAGATGATACAATGTGCCTCAAATGAGGAGAGTGACAGAGGGGGAGGTGGGTGAAGTACCTGAAAGATACTATGTGGGGCTAGAAGGACTCCCACTCCACCTCCCTTCCATCCACCGGGTCTGGGGCAGTGAGTCCAGAGAAGGCCATTATGGGAGAGAGAAGCAGTGTCGGATTCGTGAAGCCAGGTTTCAGTAACAGCGAGTAGTTAGTGATAAAGAGGTCATGGACAGAAGTGAGTTTGTTGCAGACAGAGTAGGCATTCCAATGGGTGCAAGAGAAGGGGAGGCTGGTTTTAGGAAGAGGAATAGAAACTGAATTGTGTGGATTGCAGCTGTTGCCAGAAGGCATGGGGTGATGGGAGATTTTGGATACAGTTAAATGATAGAGGTCCAGGGGTTTAATCTCCAGAGGTTAGGAGTAGCAGAAGAGTGAGAGAGGTAATATGAGATTGCCTCAGCATCCTGGAGGTTTTATTAGAATGTGGGTTTAAAATTTTCTGGAGTTGGGGAGTGCAGTAATAGGGAGAGGACAGAAGTGAGGGTGATATATACAGGCTGTGGGGTGGAGAAGAGGGGTGAGGGAAAGAGAGATTAAGGAGAGCGGACACAACTTTCAGAAGGATTGGTAGAAAGCACATGTTATAGAGAGGAACGAGAGCTGAATGAGGAAACAAGGTCACCTGCAGTCTGTTTGGTGTTTTTCAAAGTAAATGGCTGTATATTCTCACTTTGTGCAATCGCTGAAGTGCAGAGTGGAAGTGCGCCCCCCCCCCCCCCCCATTTAAATAAAGAACCCACTTATAGAAAGACATGTGCCCCCCCCAGCCATATATAAAGTGGAAATGTAGATGAACCCTTTCAGGGTCAGAACATTCCCCCACTTACAGGGCTGAAACATTTCCGTCATTTAGGAGATGTATCACCTTTTCCACCAATCACCTTCTCACCTCATCCGTCTATTGTAGAATTACTACATCTATATTAACAATGTCATGCTTGCCCCTAACACAGGTGTTTATACACTATAGCTGGCTTCTGTGTTCTTCACCTATAGAATATATACCCATAAGGCAAGGAGGCCTACCGGTTCTCAGTTGCCTCCAGGACTTATACACAATGCTATAGTGCCTGTCCACCACGCCAGGGCAGGTGCGAACTGAGCACAGCAACCAGGTATTTGTGGTTGGCAGACAGGCAGTGTGGTTCAACAACAGTCCAGGGAAAAGGCAGGCAGGGTTCAGAATAGTCAGGGTCAAATCCATAGTCAAAAGGCAGGCAGAGATCAGAAAGTAGTCGATATCAGATCCAAGGTCATCAACAAGGGAATACAAATAGCGGAGCATAGCAGACAGAGAGCTTGGAGCACGTGTTACAAACACAATATCACAAGCATGAGACTGCAGGTTTGGCTGGCTTAAATCAGGTTTGGTCTCCACCCAGAGACTGACCACATCAATCACCTTGCAGGTGGACAGACAGACAGAATGTATCACAGCCACAACCAGGATGCTGGAATGAGGATCAGGAGCGCAACACACTCCTGACAAACGATTCTGGGAATGCAATTTGTTTTTTACTATTTGTGTTCAAATCTAGAGTTTTCCTCCTGTGAAGTATGGAGATCATATGACCATTGCATTGCCTCCACCTCGCTACCAGATAGCATAGAGAAACAAAAAGAAGATTCTAGAAGCCACCAGATAGGTCATTCATCTGCTGACAGGAGAGGTGAGCGGTGCTGGGAATTCTGGGACATTATCCAGTAACAGACAAGGGATGTGTCTGGATGGTGACTGTATCATTGTGTGTGTCAGGTTCCTATAAGGTGTCAGGATGTCACTGTCTATTTCTCCATGGAGGAGTGGGAGTATTTAGAAGGACACAAGGATCTCTACAAGGACGTCATGATGGACAATCAGCCGCCCCTCACATCACCGGGTAAGAGGAGACTTTATTGTAAAGGAGAGAGCAGTACGGAGGGTCCACCTAGATCCCCCATCATCTGATAAACACATAGAAACAATGTATTCAGTCAGTGTGTGTGTTTCCTACAGATGGATCCAGTAATGGGAACCCACCAGAGAGATGTCCCCGTCCTCTGTATTCCCGGGATTCCACACAGGAAGGTCACACCATCCCCCACCATCATCAGGTAGATGAGGAACAATCACTGATAGTATCATTAGGATCTGTACATTATCTGCATTGTTACCATTGATGTCATTTTTATTATATATTCAGAGTGGAGACCTGAGAGATTCTAAAGTTGAGGTTAAAGAAGAGATAAAAGAGGAGGATTATGAGGATGGGGTGATGAAGGAGTCAAAGTATCTAAAAGTTTACAACGATCTGTATCAGGACACCATGGTGGAGTCATCCAGCTATAGAAATCCACCAGAGAGGTGTCCCCGTTCTCTGTATTCCCGGGATTCCACACAGGAAGATCAGAATGGAATCCTCTGGGATGATAATATTGATGTTAAAGAAGAGTATAAAGAGGAGGATGAGGAGTATGGAGTGATGGAGGAGTTTTCAGAAGGACACAAGGATATGATGGAGACACCTAATACCAGGAACCCACCAGAGAGATGTCCCCGTCCTCTGTATTCCCGGGATTTCACACAGGAAGGTCACACCATCTCTCAATGTTACAAGGTTGGTGGATTGGAGCATCTAGAATATGGACTTCTGGAGAGGATGTTTTTTTTTTATGCCAAAATATTAAAGCTTACATTTTACAGATTTTATTCTCTATCTATTTTCTTGGTTTAGAGTGGAGATCCAATCGATATAGAATTTGAAGTTAAAGCAGAAGAAGAGACGTATGTGAGGGATGATCAGCAGTCTATGGAGGAGGATGGAATAACGGGGACATTTATAGAGGAGGACACTCCTACAGAGATCAGCACAGGTGGGTCATTAACACTAAATACATTCCTCCACCCATACTGCTCACTGATTGGTCCAGAGTAGGGCGGGGACTGGGTGATATCAGCCTGTAATCCCCTGGTCACTTTCCTGAGCTGTGTTCCCCGTCCTGTATTCCTGTATTTCTCTGGGATAATCTTCCTTCTCTGTGCTGCAGACACAATTTATGTATCTAGACTGGATTTATAGAGATTCTGGGGTTCAGCTGGCAGCAAAATTTTGATTTTCACCATAGGCATAGCCTTACCTGGGGTATGTATCTTGGGTCTTGAGTCTCCTAACCCCTGCACTATGTTCTCTACGTTGTACATTACATACTCCTGACTTCTGCTCTCTCCCCTCTACCCACTGCTATATATACACATAATATGTATTCTCTTTTGTTACACCCATTTCCTACCAGCTGGACATTTTATATCTGATGATTTGATTGGAGCACAGACTTTTACATGGTGATAATAATGTGATAACATCCTCCAACTTTGGAACCCTAAACAGAAAGTGATAATGAGGGAGGAGTCAAAAACCCAATGATGATGGTCTTCAGGATCAGCCCAGTCTTCATCTTGGTTGTTCTCCCCCCATCCTCACTCTCTGACCTCTGGTGGGGCTCAGCCCCGCTGTTATTCATGACTAAATCATGGACTAAATAAGGAAGTGCAGGACTTCTTGTGTTGGGAAGATGGCAATGAGTGATAGAGGGGGTGGGGACACTCGTCCTATAATCCCCTCACCACAGTCACTCCTATAAAAGACAGTTCTCGTTGTTTCCTCACTCTCTGACTAAGGTCCATGAATAAAGAAATGAACTGGTAGGAGATCAGAGGACCCATTTACTAGTTACCTTAAGGATGGATTTGTAAGACCCTCAGAGACAAAGCTGCCTGATGTGGGCGGAGTCCTGGTTTAGGGGAACCAATCTGCTCATGTCTAGTAATAATCTTTGTATTTCTATTTTAGTAGATGGACGGGAGATGAGGAAAACCTCAGAGGATTGTCTCACTTTGTCTCCAGACTGTAAAGTAGAAGATGAGGACATCACACAGTATAGTCCAGGAGAAAACCCGACTACCTCAAATGTCCATCCGGCACCACACAGTGTAGATGGACCATCGTATTCCTCTTATCCTGAGGAACCTCAGACTGTGCGGGACGGTGCCGGACCATCGTATTCCTCTTATCCTGAGGAACCTCAGACTGTGCGGGACGGTGCCGGACAATCATATTCCTCTTATCCTGAGGAACCTCAGACTGTGCGGGACGGTGCCGGACCATCGTATTCCTCTTATCCTGAGGAACCTCAGACTGTGCGGGACAGTGCCGGACCATCGTATTCCTCTTATCCTGAGGAACCTCAGACTGTGCGGGACGGTGCCGGACCATCGTATTCCTCTTATCCTGAGGAACCTCAGACTGTGAGGGACGGTGCCGGACCATCGTATTCCTCTTATCCTGAGGAACCTCAGACTGTGAGGGACGGTGCCGGACCATCGTATTCCTCTTATCCTGAGGAACCTCAGACTGTGAGGGACGGTGCCGGACCATCGTATTCCTCTTATCCTGAGGAACCTCAGACAGTCCTTCCAACAGACAAGAGGTTTTCCTGTACTGAGTGTGGGAAGTGTTTCCCTTTTAAATCACGTCTTAATGTGCATACAAGATCTCACACAGGTGAGAATGTGTTTTCCTGTTCTGAGTGTGGGATATGTTTTGTAAAAAAATCAGAACTTGTAAAACATCAGAGATCTCACACGGGGGAGAAGCCGTATTCCTGTCCCGAATGCGGGAAATGTTTTTCACTGAAGTCCCATTTTAACAGACATCAGAGAGCGCACACAGGTGAGAAACCATATCCCTGTCTTGAGTGCGGGAAATCTTTTTCACGGAAGTCCCATCTTAACATACATCAGAGATCGCACACAGGTGAGAAGCCGTATTCCTGTCCTGAGTGTGGGAAATGTTTTGTTCAAAAATCGGTACTTGTCTCACATCAGAGATCTCACGCTGGGGAGAAGCCGTATTCCTGTACTGAGTGCGGGAAATGTTTTTCAAATAAGTTCAATCTTGACATACATCAGAGATTGCATACGGGAGAAAAGCCGTATTCCTGTTCTGAGTGCGGTAAAAGTTTTGTAAAAAATTCTCAACTTGTGATTCATCAGAGGTCTCACACGGGGGAGAAGCCATATTCCTGCACTGAGTGCGGAAAATGTTTTGTAAAAAAGTCAAAACTTGTAACACATCAGGGATCTCACATGCGAGAGAAGCCGTATTCCTGTCCTGAGTGCGGGAAATGTTTTTCACGGAAGCCCAGTTTTTACAAACATCAGAGATCGCACATGAAATTGAAGCCATATTTCTGTTTTGAGTGTGGGAAATGTTTTTCACAGAAGTCCACTCTTTCCACACATCAGAGGTCACACACGGGGGAAAAGCCGTATTCCTGTTTTGAGTGCGGGAAATGTTTTTCACAGAAGTCCTCTCTTTCCACACATCAGAGATTACACACGGGGGAAAAGCCGCATTCCTGTCCTGAGTGTGGGAAATTTTTTTCATTGAAGTCCACTCTTAAGAGACATCAGAGTTCTCACTCGGGGGAGAAGCCGTATTCTTGTCCTGAGTGCGGGGATTGTTTTACACTGAAGTTCAATCTTCACAGACATCAGAAATTGCACACGGGGGAGAAGCCACTTTCCTGTCCTGAGTGAGGGAATTGTTCCTCGCTGAAGTCCTGTCTTCCTGTACATCAGGGGTCCCACACAACCCTCGAGGTGTATTAGTGCTTTGAGTGCAGGAAATGTCTTGTATATGAATGTTGCTGGACATGGACAAAGACATGGATGAAGTGTTGTACCGTGTTGCCCATTGATAGGAGGAGATAAATAAAAATTGAGTCATTACCTTATGTACTTATGGGTAGAGTAGACCTTGAGTACCATCCCTTGGTTCCACCTCCTACCCACCTCTGAGCACCGTCCCTTGGTTCCACCTCCTACCCACCTCTGAGCACCGTCCCTTGGTTTCACCTCCTATCCTTAGTTCCACCTCCGAGCACTGTCCCTTGGTTCCACCTCCTACCCACCTCCAAGCTCCGTCCCTTGGTTCCACCTCCTACCCACCTCCGAACACTTTTCCTTGGTTCTACCTCCTACCCACCTCCGAACACCATCCCTTGGTTCCACCCCCTACCGACCCCTGAGCACCATCCCTTGGTTCTGCCTCCTACCAACCTCTGTACACTGTCACTTGGTTCCACCTCCGAACACCATCCCTTGGTTTCACCTCCCACCCACCTCTGAGCACCATCCCTTGGTTCTACCTCCTACACACCTCTGAACACTGTCCCTTGGTTCTACCTCCTACCCACCTCCGAACACCGTCCCTTGGTTTCACCTGCCATCCACCTCCGAGCACCGTTGGTTCCACCTCTGAGCGCCGTCCCTTGGTTCCACCTCCGAGCACTGTCTCTTGGTTCCACCTCCTACCCACCTTTGAGCACCCTCCCTTGGTTCCACCTCTGAGCGCTGTCCCTTGGTTTCACCTCCGAGCACTGTCTCTTGGTTCCACCTCCTACCCACCTTTGAGCACCGTCCCTTGGTTGCACGCTTGAGCGCCATTGATAGGAGGAGAAAAATAAAAATGGAGTCATTACCTTATGTACTTATGGGTACAGTAGACCTTAAGTACCATCCCTTGGTTCCACCTTCTACCCACCTCTGAGCTCTGTCCCTTGGTTCCACCTCCTACCCACCTCTGAGCACCGTCCCTTGGTTTCACCTCCTACCCTTGGTTCCACCTCCGAGCACCGTCCCTTAGTTCCACCTCCGAGCATCGTCCCTTGGTTCCACCTCCTACCCACCTTTGAGTACCATTCCTTGGTTTCAACTCCTACCCACCTCCGAGCACTGTCCCTTGGTTCCACCTCCGAGCACCGTCCCTTGGTTCCACCTCCTACCCACCTCCAAGCTCCATCCCTTGGTTCCACCTCCTACCCACCTCCGAACACTTTTCCTTGGTTCTACCTCCTACCCACCTCCGAATACCGTCCCTTGGTTCCACCTCCGAACACTGTCTTGGTTCTACCTCCTACCCACCTCTGAACACCGTCCCTTGGTTCCACCTCCGAACACCGTCCTTTGGTTTCACCTCCCACCCACCTCCGAGCACCATCCCTTGTTTCTACCTCCTACACACCTCTGAACACCGTCTCTTGGTTCCACCTCCGAACACTGTCCCTTGGTTCTACCTCTTACCCACCTCCAAACACCGTCCCTTGGTTCCACCTCCTACCCACCTCCGAACACTTTTCCTTGGTTCTACCTCCTACCCACCTCCGAATACTGTCCCTTGGTTCCACCTCCGAACACTGTCTTGGTTCTACCTCCTACCCACCTCTGAACACCGTCCCTTGGTTCCACCTCCGAACACCGTCCTTTGGTTTCACCTCCCACCCACCTCCGAGCACCATCCCTTGTTTCTACCTCCTACACACCTCTGAACACCGTCTCTTGGTTCCACCTCCGAACACTGTCCCTTGGTTCTACCTCTTACCCACCTCCAAACACCGTCCCTTGGTTCCACCTCCTACCCACCTCCGAACACTTTTCCTTGGTTCTACCTCCTACCCACCTCCGAATACCGTCCCTTGGTTCCACCTCCGAACACTGTCTTGGTTCTACCTCCTACCCACCTCTGAACACCGTCCCTTGGTTCCACCTCCGAACACCGTCCTTTGGTTTCACCTCCCACCCACCTCCGAGCACCATCCCTTGTTTCTACCTCCTACACACCTCTGAACACCGTCTCTTGGTTCCACCTCCGAACACTGTCCCTTGGTTCTACCTCTTACCCACCTCCAAACACCGTCCCTTGGTTTCACCTCCTACCCACCTCTGAGCACTGTTCCTTGATTTCCCCTCCTGCCCACCTTCAAGCACTGTACCTTGGTTTCACCTCCTACCCACTTGCCAGCACGGTCCCTTGGTTCCCCATCTTACACACCTCCAAACACTGTCCCTTGGTTTCACCTCCCACCCACCTCCGAGCACCATCCCTTGGTTCACCCCCTACCCACCTCTGTGCACTGTCCCTTGGTACCACCTCTAAGCGCCTTCCCTTGGTTCCACCTCTGAGCATTGTCTCTTGGTTCCACCTCCTACCCACCTTTGAGCACCGTCCCTTGTTTCCACCTCTGAGCGCCGTCCCTTGGTTCCACCTCCGTGCACTGTCTCTTGGTTCCACCTCCTACCCACCTTTGAGCACTGTCCCTTGGTTGCACCTCTGAGAGCCATCTCTTGGTTCCACCTCTGAGCACTGTCCCTTGGTTCCACCCCCTACCCACCTCCAAGCACCATCCCTTGGTTCCACCTCTGAGCGCCGTCCCTTGGTTCCACCTCCGTGCACTGTCTCTTGGTTCCACCTCCTACCCACCTTTGAGCACTATCCCTTGGTTGCACCTCTGAGCGCCATCCCTTGGTTCCACCTCCGAGCACTGTCCCTTGGTTCCACCCCCTACCCACCTCCAAGCACCATCCCTTGGTTCCACCTCTGAGCGTCGTCCCTTGGTTCCACCTCCCACCCACCTTTGAGCACCGTCCCTTGATTCCACCTCTGAGCGCCATTCCTTGGTTCCACCTCCGAACACCATCCCTTGGTTCCACCCTTTACCTAGAGAATACAG